>CM052650.1:51975060-52024786 GCA_028533165.1 Leontopithecus rosalia | reverse complement strand
CAACCTAACTATTTTGGAGGAATACAATTCAACCCATAAATATTTTAATACTATACTGATTACTAGTGTATGAATTTTAGTACCATATAGAAAATATTTTCACAATGGGAAAGAAAAACATGTCAAAAGAAACTATTTTTCTTTGTTCCATACCTACCATTACCATCACTAACCTGATGAATCCATACCTAACCACACATGACTTTTAACATGTAATGTTTGTTTGGAATTAGGAATTTTACATTTTTTGCAATGTATTTTAAATCTTCTTTACCTAGCTTCATTCCTATAATAGCCCTGTGAGGTATTCATGGAACCATTTTTTTACATTAGTAGACTGAATCTCAGAAAGGTATTGAGTAATTTGCTTAACATGATAAAACTAGTAAAATGGAAACTAAAACCCTTTGAACTCCAGGTATTATATTTTCATTAGAACTCTGCCCTCTTCTCTTGTCATTCTGCATATACTATCGAATTGCTGTCTTTCATGTCCATTAAATTAACTACTACCCTTACATTGTTGATGATGTTTAAAACAGCAACAAAAACAACAAAAAAACAACTTTGGACTTCCTGCCTGTATTTTCAAAGATTCATGTGGAATTATCCAAAATGTCCTGCAGACACCAAAATTGGAAATAATTAAAAATGACTTAATAATCTCTCATCCTGCTTCATTCTCTATACCCATTAATGGGGTCACTAAGCACCTACTAAATCAGACAGAAACTTGTGAATTCATCCTTGAGTCCTCACTCCCTTCTGCCCATTCCCATACTGACACAATAATCAAACTTTAACACATTTTCTCATGGATCTGCTGTTGCTCTTAAAGTTTTCTGTGTTTGTCATGTTACCTATATCATTGAAAAGTTTATCTGATTTTACTGTTGGCAGCATGCTTTTAAATTTTTTCTCTCTCAGAAATGCACTACCATTTAGTACCACCTGAATTACCTGCCTAAAATATATCATGCCACTTCATGTTTAACAAATATGTGTACAAATCTTGTTCTCTTCAATATAATATCCAAAACCTTAGTAAAAGAATAAAACACTCTTTATAAACTGGGTTATATTCCACAATTTCTGTATCTCTTGTTATTTCTTTATCCTTTTATCCCTTTCTGCCATTTACCTAACTCTAGGCTCTGGCTGGTGCTAAAATTTTCTATTTTCCAAATATATATGTCATAATTTTATAATAGTTATATGTTGACTTTTAATATGTTTCAGATACCCTTTTTCATACTTTTAATGTTTTGATGTATCCCCATTCTCTCAACAACTCCTGAAGGTAGCTACTACTATTTTTTTAATTTTGTAGATTTGGAAAGTATTTTTCAGAGGAGTTTTAATGACTTTGCTAAAAACACACAGAAACAAAGTCTTAGATAGAGGAATTTTGCCTAGGAGACTATCTCTGGAGTTCAGTCTCTAACAACCTTGCTAAACTTTACCACATTGACATTGTTTAAGCAACATGTTTGCATCAATAATTTTTGTTTTGTTATACTCTTCCTCTATTACCCCAAAGTTCTTGTCTCTCTGGAAAATACTTTCTCATTCTTCAAAACCTGTACAAATTTCATTCCCTTTCCTCACAGCCTGTTCATACAGAAGAAAAATATAATTTTCTTGTATTTTTTGGCATATGAAAAATTATCATTGTTTATACAACTGTATTTCCTGATTTTTTCAGAACACGAATATTATAAAAATTCCACTCTATTGTCCTATATGTCTAAATTTTTGTTTGAGATCACATGGACCTCATAAATGTAAGATGATGCTGTAGCTTATTAGTTTATGTGTTTCTCTTCCCCTTCTACTGATCTGATTCTTGAAAATAAATGTATTTTATGTTCATACTTTCCTTAAACCCTGGAATAGGTAAGATCTCAAAATTCAATGGCTGACTTGAATTGAATTGAGTGATTTATGTTTATTCCTTATAACAGATAAGGAACTATTTACTCTGCCTAATTTTGGGTGGAGGAACATTATATTTTCATCCAAAATGATATAAAATAAATTTTAATATTGAGTAAAAGGAATGTTGATCAGTAAGTTGTATATTTACAAATATCTAAGAAAAAAATAGCCTTTGAGAAGTGACATTCTATTTACCCTAGTTGTTGAAATGTGGCATGTTAATTATAATATTTTAATATTACAAAGATTCTGAAATAATTCCTTTTTATCCCCAATAGATCTTTAATAATAGTACAGCTGTAGAACTTTGATTTACCTACCTTCCACACTTGGTAGAAGTGAGTATACACATTTGCACTCAGTATTCACTGTTAATTCTGAAAACACATTACCTTTCAGCATTCCGTATGCCAATCTAAATCGAAATTACACAGCTGTTCCCAAATTTGGGGATTTTCTATTTAAGATCTTCAAATTGGAAAAAAAAAGATTTCATTTTTTCTACGTGTCAGTATATTCAACTGTAAAATCCAGACAATGGTGATGCTAAATCTAACCTAATCGTTTGTAGTAAAAATGAGATAGATTTTTATCTTCTTTTTTATTGCATATTAGGTTTTGGGGTAAATGTGAAGAACATGCAAGATTGTTACATAGGTACACATGTGGCAATGTGATTTGCTGCCTTCCTCCCCTTCACCTATATCTGGCATTTCTCACCAGATTTTTAAAATGGTCTTAAAAGACATGAAGTAGTGCTGTTTTAAAAATTTGAAAACTTCTCAAATTAGGCTGTCCTATGTTGGTGTATACAGTTGCTTAAAGACCTCTTTTAAATAATGAATAATTTATAATTACCATATCAGTTCATCATTCAGTTCTCTATACAAGTTTTGAAGTCCAAGAGTTATCTTGGTAGTCACTATTTTTAATTTTGGTAACTCTTTAAAGGCAGAATGTAATGAATAGTATGTTTATAGTGATATCTACTTTAGAAATTAAACTAATATATTCTTGTGGTTACTTTCATCTTTAATACCTAAAAGATTAATACTTTCATCTTTAATACTTAAAAATAGTAGAAGATAATCATTTTGAAAGAAGTCACACCTTCTAACTCTAAAATATACCACATAAGGAACAGTCAGTTGCTCATTAATACTCTTCTTTTCTTCTGTGTGATATTTTCTACTCTCCTTCAGTTATTTGTGTCCACGTGACAGAGTTTTAGGCAACAGAATGAGAAAAGATGCAGTGTGCCTCAATTGTAGACCTGACCTATAATAACCTCTTTTGGGTTTCATGTTCATTTCCACTTCTAACTGGAATGCTGACCTTGAAAAACATCTGCTAATGAAACTAGAACTTTCATTATCCTTGATCTCTTCAAGTCAGCATGGAGAAGAAACATCTGCCAAACTGATTAGCCTCCAATTATTGAATATATTCCTCCTGCCCTAGATACTCCTGAAAATATACCCAAAGGGTTTTTATGTTTTTAAATATTGTTGAATATCATATGGGGAAATGAATTTATGTAAAACACATGCAGAGGCCTCATTCTGACTGCCTATACATCCTGAATTCTTCATCCTTTTATTCAGTACTGCCGACTAAGCAAGTCCAGTTATCCATTTATCTTTGGTGCTTGTTTCATTTGTTCTTTCAATATGCACATCATCAAGTATATATTTTGGGCATGATTTTTAGTTTCCAAGAGCTGAGTATTGGAATTCATGTCTTATCCTCCTCTGTTTAGATGTACTTCACACCCACTCTTAATGTTCTAGAACAGAGGCTTTCTTCAAGTGATTGTATGTCCACAGGCTGAAATAAAAGACCTGTTAGAAATTCAAATCAGATCCACTGAAAGTGATCACATTCCTAGAGAAAGAAGCAATCTAGAGTCAACAGCATTTACCTAATTTTAGTGCCTTGCCTCTTTATTACATGCTGATGGACTTTCATGAAGAGCTTACCTCCTACATTTTGAGTTTCATTTTTTTGGGAGTGTGATTCTGAATTCTCCTATCATTTAAACCTAGTATTTCATCCATGGAGAATGTGGATATCACTTCACAAACACACTTTTTTTTAGCATTTTAACAATAACATCCTAACAGGTTTTGACATCAGCTGTCCTAGTGTTGATGAGTTAGAGCAATGTTGTCCGGCTCTTAGAGTAGAAAATGATAAAAGATATGCTCCTAAGTTCATATAAGAACCATACACCATGGCTGGTAAGTTCTTTTGCACTAATCTCATGATAACCTCAGCTAATTTCTATGTAAATAATAATAATAGCCAATATATTTTAGTTGCTTACAATGTGCCAGTTAAATGCTAAGCATATGGAGGACGTTTATTTTTTAATACTTACAACAACCCTGTAAGTTGTATACTTTACTTTTCCCAACTTTATGGGTGATAAAATAAATGTATTAATAGGCTAATAATGTTTTCAGTACTGACAGACTCTATACAGAGCTGTGATCTGTGCCTATATGGTATGACTCCTATAAATATTTTACCATTAATTATTCACCTATACCAGCTTTTCATTACACTGTTTAATTACATCAGAATATTTTTCATAATATGCTACGAAATAATGTAGGGAGTGATCCAATACAGCAAAAATGGAAGGAAGGTGTGAAAGACATTTCACAGAGTAGGCAACATGTGCAGGCAAAAAGTATTTGAATACTTTCTCAACCTTAGTAACTAGGGAAACATATATGTTAACACAATAATTTGTATTTTAATTTTTGTCAAAAAAGCAATCTAAAAATAGCATGTTTTAAAGAATGTATAGATTAATGTTCTTTTTGTTTCATTACTTAAAGTATAAACTATTGCTTTTTTAAAAAATAAACTTGATTCAGGATGGTTGTTATTTAATCTCATCTAAAAATAGGTAAGGGGATAGGATGAGTGAAGGGCACATGCGTGAATATAAATGAATGTTACATTCTACAGCTCCCATTAGGAGGAAAAGGCAGGATGTTGACAGGTATCTATTAATAAAATATATAAGCAATTTATTTTATTTTGTTTGTTTCTTTATTGTACTTTAGGTTCTGGGTTAAATGTGCAGATCATGCAGGGTTGTTGCATAGGTACATACATGGCAAAGTGGTTTGCTGCCTCCATCCCCCCCGTCACCCACATCTGGCATTTCTGCCCATGTTAACCCTCCCCAACCTCCCTATCCCCTGTTGTCCTTCCCGTAGCCCCAACCCCCACAACAGATGCCTGTGTGTGATGCTCCCCTCCCTGTGTCCATATATTCTCATTGTTCAACACCCGCCTATGAGTGAGAACATGCAGTGTTTGATTTTCTGTTCCTGTGTCAGTTTGCTGAGAATGATGGTTTCCAGATTTACCCATGTCTCTAGAAAGAACATTAATTCATCCATTTTTATGGCTGCATAGTATTTCATGGTGTATATGTGCCACTTTTTCTTTGTCCAGTCTATCATTGATGGGCATTTAGGTTGGCTCCAGTTCTTTGCTATTGTAAACGGTGCCACAGTGAACAAAGATGTGCATGTGTCTTTATAATAGAATGACAGTTTATAATACCCAGTATGGGTATATACCCAGTAATGGAATATACCCAGTAATGGGATTGCTTTGGATATATGCCCAGTAATGAGATTGCTGGGTCAAATGGAATTTCTATTTCTAGGTCCTTGAGGAATTGCCACACTGTCTTTCACAATGGTTGAACTAGAATACAGAATTTATTTTTTAGTTTTTAATAAAAATTATTTTGACTTTTGTCAAATGGTCTCATTGTAATTTTGATTCTTCTAATGATAAGTGATGAACATATTTTATGTTTTTTGGATTCTTGTATGTCTTCTTTTGAGAAATACCTGTTCATATTCTTGGCCCATTTTTAAATTGGGTTATATGATTTTTGCTTGTTGAATTGTTTAAGTTCCTCATAGGTTCTGGGTAGTATAGATCTTTGTTGAATGCATGGTATGCAAACATTTTCTCCTATTCTGTAGGTTTTGTGTTTATACTGTTGATAGCTCTTTTTCTCTCTCTCTGCAGAAGCTCTTTGGTTTAATTAGGTTCCAATTGTCAATTTTTGTTTTTCTTAAAATTGCTTTGAGGATTTAGTTACAAATATTTTGCCAAGGCTCAGAATGGTATTTCCTAGGTGTTCTTCTAGAATTTTTATGCTCTCAGGTCTATGAGGTCTTACATTTAAGTGTTTAATCCATCTTGAGTTAATTCTTGGATGGAGTAAAATGTGGGAGTCCAATATCATTCTTCTGAATATGGTAATTACTTATCTATCCCACAACCATTTATTGAATAGAAGTCCTTTCCCCCATCGAGTATCTGGTTAACTGCTTATCAATCCCACAACCATTTATTTGAATAGAAGTCCCTTCCCCGTTGCATATTTTTGTGTAATTTGTCACAGTTTAGACAGTTATAGGCATGCAGCTTTATTTCCGGATTCTCTACTTTTTTCCATTGGTCTATATGTCTCTTTTTGTACCAAAACCTTGCTGTTTTTATTACTGTAGCCTTAAATTACGATTTGAAGCTTGGTATGGTGATGCCTCAAGCTTTGCTCTTTTTGCTTAGGATTGCTTTAGCTACTTAAACTCTTTTTTTCCAAATGAGTTTAAAACTTTTTATCCTAATTTTTTGAAAAATGATATTGGTAGGTTTATAGAAAAAGTGTTGAATCTGTAGATTGCTTTGAGAAGTATGATCATTTTAGCAATATTGATTCTTCCGATACTCATTTGAATGTACTTAATAAACTATGCAGAACTCATTTGCTAATTATCAATTAATGTAAATGCACCAGTAATCCATGTTTTTCTTGAGTCCATTTAACTTCAAAGGGAAATTTCAAAGATAAAATGGTTCCAATCTTATCAGTCTACACACACAGTGTGAATATATATACAACTTATCTGTGTAAAGTTTTTGAATGTTTTGCTTGCAAAGTAATGCAGACTAAAATAAAACTAAATTACTGTGAGACTCATATAGGCTTCACTGTTTTGAACGTGGCCAGAATATTTTTTTCTTGTAAACGTTTTACAGTTTGGCTCTTGTTTCTGTTATCAACTATATATACAGATATGTGCATCTATTTCTACATACATAACATCTCAAAGACACACAAATAATCTCTGACATTAAAAAAGAGTCATAATGTTAATTAATTAAAACAAAACTTCTTAGTAAAATACATAAATCAGATATGTAGAAACAGAAATTGCATAAGAACATATAAAAAAGTTAAGCCTTATTAGTGATCAAAGAAATGTACATCAAATTAACAATTACTTTTCATTTAATCATTCAATTGTCATGACAGCAAAGTTTAATTTAAAATAATTCTTTTTGTTATCTAGCAGGTTCTGATATAAACATTTTCCTACTGTAACTTTTCTTTTGTGGAAAATTATATATATCAAGGAATCTAAAAACTTTCAAACAACATATTTTTCTAGTAGTTAAGATTCATGAAATAGTCAGAGATTACCTAAATCATTTCTATATAAACATGTTACCTATAGCATTATTAAGAGAAGAATTGAAAGGTATGTAAATGTTTAATAATAGTTGACTGATAATAGACATCTATAATGAATAACTATGAAATAATTAAATATCATACAGCAACATATACTTAAGATAATAGCTAAATGATTATTTTTTAAATGTTTTAACACCTATTTCATAAAATGATAATATTCTATATTTTACATATCACACTCTATTTGAACATGTATCACATTCCTAATGCTTTATAACAAATTACCATAAACTGTGTGATTTAAACAAACAAAAAAATTGTTGTCTCATAATTCAGAGACCAGGAGTTCAAAATCAAGATTTGTTTCCTCTTGGGGGCTCTGAATGAGAATCTATATTTATTGATTCTTCCAGCTCCTGGATGTTGGGAACATTCATTAGCATCTTTAGTTCATGGGTGAATTACTCCAATTTTCCTCTCTACATGTGGATATTTTCTCTCTGTGCTTGTATCGTTTTTTCCAAATTATAAGGACAAAAATCATTGCAATTAGTACCCATAGTAATCTAGTATAAGCTCATCTTAATTATATCTAAAAATACCCTACCTTCAAATAAAGTAACATTCACAGGTGTTGGATGAACATGGTTTTGCAGGGGGGGGTACTAATAAACCTACTATCATAAGATTTATACATGCAAACATAGATTAAAGTACTGTGTGCATTAAAATATATCCTTAAGTGATAAGCATCAAAACATTAAATGTGTTTATCTATAAGCAGTGCCATTACAAGAGATTTGTATATTTTCCTGCCATATTTTTCTGTTGCAAATTTTGTGCATTCATTTCAAACTGAAACTGACCCCTTCTTTACACCTTATACAAAAATAAACGGAAGGTGAATTAAAGACTTAAACATAAGACCTGACATTATAAAAACCCTAGAAGAAAACCTAGGTAATACCATTCAGGACACAAGCATGGTCAAAGACTTTATGACTAATACAGTGTAAACAATGGCAACAAAAGCCAACATTGACAAATGAGATGTAATCAAACTAAAGAGCCTCTGCACAGCAAAAGAAACTATATTCAGAGTGAACAGGCAACGTTTAAAATGGGGGAAATTTTCTGGGGTGAGGGGAAGGTGTTTCTAGGTTTCCTTTTTTGGGTTTGGTGGGGGGCAAAATAGCAAGTCCTCCACACCCATGAACTGCATCAGTGACACACCTGGGGGCATGGAGGAGTTTCAGGGGAGGCTCCTAGAGTGAGGAAAGTTCAAACCCTCTTGCCAGGGCCTTGGTTTTCTAACTTTGCTTTTTTGTAGGACTCTAAAAGAAAACCAATGAAATGCACTAAGCTATCATAAAAATATATGTATATATTTTTTATTATTTTAGTTCCTGTATTTGGGAACATTCATTGGCATCTTTAGTTTATTGATGAATTACTCCAATTTTTCTCTCTACGTGTGCATATTTTCTCTCTGTGAATGTCTGTATCTTTGTTTACCTTTATCTTTATCTTTGTATCTGTATTTTTGATTAAATAAATATATATACATTTATGATAGCTTAGTACATTTTGCTGGTTTTCCTTCTGAGTTATTTTACAAAAGAGCAAAGTTAAAAACCAAGATATACTGATATGTGCATATATTTCTACATACACAGATATACACATAATGTCTCAAAGACACACAAATAATCTCTCTCTATATATATTTGTTCAAGTTCCATCTGACAAATGGCTAATATCCAGAATCTATAAGGAACTTGAACAAATTTACAAGTCAAAAAACAAATGACTCCATCAAAAAGTGGGTGAAAGATATGAACAGACACTTCTCAAAAGAAGACATTTATGCATCCAACAAATGTACAAAAAAAAAAGCTCATCATCACTGGTCATTAGAGAAATGCAAATGAAAACCACAATGAGATGTCGTCTCATGCCAGTTAGAATGGTGATCATTAAAAATTCAGGGAGCAACAGATGCTGGAGAAGATGTGGAGAAATGGAAATGCTTTTACACTGTTGGTGGGAGTGTAAATTAGTTCAACCATTATGGAAGACAGTGTGGTAATTTCTCAAGGATCTAGAACCAGAAATAGCATTTGACCCAGCAATCCCATTACTGGGTATATACCAAACAGATTATAAGTCATTGTACTATACCACATGTGTTTATTGCAGCACTATTCACAATAGCAAAGATTTATAACCAACTTAAATGCTTGTCAATGATAGACAGGATAAAGAAAATGTGTCACATACACACCATAAAATACTATGCAGCCATAAAAAAGGATGAATTCCTGTCCTTCACAGGGAAATGAATAAAGCTGGGAACCATCATTCTCAGCAAACTAACACAGGAACAGAAAACCAAACACCACATGTTCTCACTCATAGGTGGGAGTTGAACAATGAGAACATATAGACACAGGGAGGGAAACATCACACATCAGAACCTGTCAGGGTTTGAGGATTACTGGAGAAATAGCATTAGGAGAAATATCTAATGTAGGTGATGGATTGATGGGTGCAGCAAACCACCATGACACATTTATGTCTATTTAACAAACTTGCACATTCTACACATTTATCCCAGAACTTAAATTATATTTAAAAAGAAAAAAACTATTATAAAAATATTCACATTTCTGCCACTGCCTGTGACAATGTATCTGATATAATACATATCTGACTGTGAACAATTAGAAAAATACAACAAAAAATCCCATTTTCAGATACTGGTTAACATGTATCACATGAAAATAATCCCTGCAATAAAGAAAACAAACTGAGTGAGTCCAACAACCTCTTCAGTATTCTGATTAAGGCTATTTTCATAAGCATCTCAAGGAAAGTCAAACCAAGCAGATTGTGATTCTTCTTGATGAGAGTTTGAGGAAACTGAGGCAGTAGGAAGTTGCAAAATAGACTACCATAAAAGAAAATATTTCAAGTCACTGCTTAATTTTTAGGTTTTACAACCTCTGTTCTTCCATTATATAATTTAGGTTGCTGTTTTCTCTGGTTATTAATATTTTATTGAAGAGCTTAATATCGTACAAAGATGATCAGAAAAGTATTTACTTCAGCCATAAATAAGGGTAAGTTCTTGACCTTTGCAGGGACATGGATGAAGCTGGAAACTACCATTCTCAGCAAATTAACACAGGAACAGAAAGCCAAACACTGCATGTTCTCACTTGTAAGTGGGAGCTGAGCAATGAGAGCATATGGACACAGGGAGGGGAACATCATACACTGGGGCCTGTCGGAGTTGAGAGTTGGTTTTTTTTTTAAATTTTAACTGGGGCTTCCCTAATACCTGTGGCTGAATGTCTTCTAATTCCAAATAGAGGTCCATACATGGCCAGTTGGCATAATTTTTGAGGAACCAGATGGAAAAAAAATAAAAATCATAGAAACAACTTTGTACGCACAAAGTATCCAAAACCATGATTGTTTGCCAAAGCTATGATCATATGATGGTATGTAGGTGTGACCTAGAAACCCAAGGTGGTCTGAAGAAACCACAGGTCATCTCATTATAGTTAAACTAAGCTTATAGTAAAAAGTAATTTTGACCCATATTTTTAAAGCATAAAAACAAGCCTTGAAATAATCAAACTAATCCACCAGTACCTTACCTGTCAGCCAAAACCAAAGCCAACATTCATTAAAGAAATCCAAGAAAAATCTATTCATATTCAACATAATACCACAATAGGAAGCATCAAGCTAACTCATTAGACATATGAATGAACAGACATGTGAAACACATCGAGGAAAAGTTTTAGATAGCATAAAGGAGATGACAAAATTAATAAACATCCTTAAAGCGTGAGTGTAAATAATTCAAGTACTTTAAGAAAAACATAAACATAGTAAGTAAAATTAAAGCTATTAAACAAACAAAACTTAAAATGAAAAAAATAAATTTTCTGTCAGAAGTAAACACTTTTCTGATAGTCTTTGTAGTATATTAAGCTCTTCAATAAAATATTAAGAAGCAGAGAAAACAGCAACATAAATTATATGACTGGAAGAATAGAGGTTGTAAAACCTAAAATTAAGCAGAGACTCAAAATATTTGGGGATTAAACTATTTCCTTAATACAGGTATCATAAAGAGATGGGGTTACAATAGTATATATTTGACAGTATAACCAATTTTATTTAAAAAAAGATGCAAATTATAAACCCATGAATCCAGAATAAAAGCAAACATCAAACTGGATAAGCACACAAAAGAGTCACAACAATGGGCAGGATAATAAATACAGAAAGAGTATTGATAAAGAGACAACCATAAATGTACCCACAGGAAAAAAAATATAATGTATATAAGTAAAAAAAATTTAAGAAAAACAGCCAACTTCTTTAGAGAAAAGATGAAAGTCAGAAGACAATTTAAAAAAATTTAAAGAGCTGAAAAACATAGTATCTATAGCTTCATAAAATAAAGTTAAAAATTCATTTTTTGACAAAATAAACTGAAAGGAATATAGTAAGTATTTTAACAGATATATGAATGGTTAATAGGTACATGTAAAAGATGTTCAAAATTATTGTTTAACAAATATTCAACATCATAAGTTATCTGTGGAAATGTAAACAAAATAAAATTAAATACCACCGCACACGCACTAGAGTTAAATTTAAATGACTAATAACTAAGTGTTGCTAAAAATGTGGAGTGAATCTAATGGATGGAGTACAGAATGCCATAACTAATTTAGAAAACAGTGGACAACACTTTGTAAAGTAAAACACATAATTATCATGTGACCATGACATTATACTCATATACGCATTGACCCAAAGAAGTAAAGCCATACATCCACAAAAACTTTAACACAAATATTCTCAGAAACTTTATTCATAGTAGCCATCACAGGGGAAAATTTTTCTGCCAAAGTTGAGTAAAGAAACAAATGGATAATATACAGTGAACTAATAATCAGCAAATAAATTGAATATACTATTGATATACACAATGGCATGAATATATCTCAAAATCATTTTGGTGTGCAAAGGAGCATGCATGCAAAGTGTATGCCTGTATCATTTTATAGATATGAAGGTCTATGGCTGTCAAAACATAATCTATAGTGACAAGAAGCAAAGTAGTAACTTTCTGGTAATGTGGGGTAGGGAGGGTTGGAAGTGACTCAAGTAAAATTTAGAAGTGACAGAAATTGTGTAAATATTGAATAGAGTGGTGATAAAATGGAAGTTAAAAGTCAGTATATTGGAAACATTTAAAATGTTTGCATTTGTATTTTTGTAAATCATACCTAAGTATAGTTAATTTTTAAAAAGTATTTGTACCTCTTAATATTCTCCTAAGACTCTATGAGGGAATATAAGAATATAGAGACTCGAGTTTTGCAGAAAGATATTTACTTCATTACCAATTATAATTTTAGATAAACTCGATATATAAAATATCCCTCAATAGTGAATGGTTGACTGGTTGAGTGAATCAGGATAAAATAATATGAGGATATATCTGAAATTATTAAAACTACTTGCTATCCATCATTAGTTATATTAGACATCTTTTAAATAATGGCATTTAAGGAGAAGTATAAAATATGATTTCAGAAAGGTAGTAAATTAATATGCATCAAAAATACTGTGGAAGAAAAATACATGGAAGATACTAGTGCTCAAAATGTTTCTTTATAGAAAATTTTTATAGCTTGCTATTCTATTCTACAGAGTTCTTTGTTCTTACTACACCTAGCTTCTCTAACAAGAAAAGAAGTTTAAACAGTGCCATAAATTACTTGTCTCATTATTAAGGATTATTAACAGTGCCGTTATTCTCTGAGCAACATCAAGTTTGCCAACATTAGTGACATAAATTTTTTTTTCAGATTATTTCTTTTTTTCAATTTTGTAGAGTCACTTTTGACAGGATAGCAAGGCTTGGCCATTTAATCATGATAGCAGTATGATGATGTTCTTCGTTGTTTCTAAGTATTTTCTGTATCATTGACTAGCTGCATTTTAAAGTGTCACAATATGTGTTTGATGTGTGAGCTCTTGATCAAACTTACAAGCATGAGTCCTAATAGGATCTGTGGTTTTGAACAAATAACTGAAATTTTCTATCATTTTGTAAAATGTGAAGTATAATAAAAATACTGTTACTTAATATACTTTAAACGTTCTAAACAATACCGAGCAGAAAAAATGCCAAATAATTATACTTACTATTTTTTACATAAGCTATTGATGCTAACATTTGAAAGTGGTTTGTGGTGTTGAATGTCTTTTCATAAGCGTTATGTATGCGTTTGTATCATTGTTACTATTGTTACTGTTGTCATTATTGTTATTTCAATTTTGTAGTTAAAGTCATTGCAACTCAAAAAATTATGTTATGAAGTCAATAAAGGGCATGACTGTGACTTGAACCTGTCCTCTGACTACAAATTCTCTAACTTGGTCATCATGCTACAGGTCCTGATCTACTAAATCAATTGGCTCTTCTTTATTCTACTAAAAAGAGTAAGGTATTTAGAGATATAAAATCCATAATAAACTATATAAAATAATTGTAGGATGTGTTAATGCCCAAACCAAAAAAGGTTCACTATAAACAGACTAGGAATACATGTTTCTTCAATTGCAAATACAGTATTTTATTGATTCCAATTATTTTATTTCCCAGTTCTACAGACATTCATGGGGAAAATATCACATTTATATTGATTACAAAATAATATGACTGACAGTTATAAACATTTCTTTGTAATATGAAAAATATTGGAAAATATTCACATTACAAAATAATGCATGATTTGTTCTAAATGAAGAATATGTTATTGCTAAGCAATGGGTTTGGGCAAGCATTTTCATGTGTTTTTATAGGGCATGACTGCAGCATATTTCTAAGGAAATTACGGCTGTATTCGCAAAACTCTGCCAGGGTGAAGAATTTTCACATGAAACCCAAAAAGATCCAATCACTCATCTAAGATTAGCATAATAAATATTTTAAAAGTAAATTTTAAATCAAGAGGTTTACATACATTTCAAATTCTATTACACAAGCCACACAAAATAAGGCCTTTCTACTCCATTTTCTTATAGCAACTAACTGACTAAAAGTTCTCTTGTGGTGGTTCTTTATTCTATTCTGTCTATCTTCATAGTGTCACGGTTAAGAATCGGGGGACAGAGTGAACATAATCACACACACTAAGCAGTTTCATTCTTTTTGAAAGGTGTCAATTCACCAATAAATATTTGTGGTTTTGTTTTTACTTGAAAAGTATTCTCCTAAGTTACAGTATTCATGACACAATTCGTAAATATTGAAATCCACCACTGAATGGAGACATAAGACAAAAACGTTTGACTAATAAATTCAAATATTTATGATAGCAACACAAAACAATAGATGATATGCACTATTTAGGTGGAAAAATATTTTATAACTTGTTCAAAGTCACAAACTCAAAATTCATACTTGTAGGTTTGATCTAGTGCTCATGCATTGAACACTTTAAAACGCAGCTGGTCAATGATACAGAAATTACTTAGAAACAGTAAATTATGAGTTATCAATAGTTTATTGAAAAGGAAGTTGAAAAGCAAGCAGTTCAGGGAAGTTTACTTGATGTTTCTATGAGTATGTGTGATATATGTTATATATGAGACTATATATGTATAAATAAATATATGTTGTGTGTATATACATATATATACAACATATTTTTATTTATTTATATTCTCAAATCTAATATATATGTTTATATACATATATACTCTATATGTACACGCATATATATACTGTATATGCATGTTTATATACATATATACTCTATATGTGCTTTATATATGTAGAGAGAGTATATATACTCTGCTGCCAGTTTTTGTGGCATCTGTGTATGCAAGTTTAGTTCACTTCAATTAATTCAGCATTTCTTGACTACCATATGTATATTAAGCATTTGTTAAGGATAGCTGTGTGTTGCAGTGAAGAGGACAAGTGCGAATGACAAATACAATAATGCTCACTAAAATTGATAGTTAGGTATATAGATGGATGACTGGACAGGTAGGTATATGTATGGATGGATAAATTAATAGTTGATTGACAGAAGGAAGGAAGTAAGGAAGGTAGGAAGAGAGGGAGGGAGGGAGGGAGAGAGAAAGGGAGGGAGGGAGAGAGAAAGGGAGGGAGGGAGGGAAGAAAATTTGAAAACTTATAGTTGTGTGTGTGTGTGTGTGTGTGTGTATGTGTGTGTGTTCTAGTGAAGTACCTGGCTGTAATCCGTCATTAAAATTACATAAGACCCATTTTAGCATGCAGTTTTTCATGATAAATGTAACTTGTTTTGTCATCAAAAATTATAGTTCAAATTAAATGGCTCCCCATTGCTATCTGGTGTGGATTTCATGTGAGGAATGATTAAACTCAGATTAAAAACAAATCAAGACCACTGTGAAATACTATACCATGCCAGTCAGAATCGTTATTAAAAAGTCAAAAAATGAGGTTGCTAAGCAAAGGGAACACTTACACACTCCGTAAATTAGTTCAAACACTGTGAAAAGCAGTCTGAAGATTTCTTAAAGAACTTAAAATAAGAGTTACCATTCAATCCATTAATCCCATTAATGAGAATATACCTGAAAGAAAATATATCATTCTACCGAAAACACACATGCACTATTATGTTCATTGCTGTGCTATTCACAATACCAAAGACATGGAATTAAACCAGGTACTCATCAATAATATACTAGATGAAGAAAATGTGGTATGTATACTCCATGGAATACTATGCAGCCATAAAAAATCCCAAATCATGTCCTTTGCAGCAAATTGAATGAAACTGGAGGCCATAATTCTAAAAAAAAAAAAATTAATGCTGAAACACAAAAGCAAAGCAATGCATGTTTTCACTTGTATGTGGGAGCTAAGTACTGAGCACACATGGACACAAATATGGGAAAACAAATAGATACTGTGGACTAGTAGAAGGTAGAAGGAGGCAGGAATGGGTTTTAATAACTACTCATCGGGTACTGTGCTCACTTACAGGGTGATGGGATCCGTACTCTAAATATCAGCATTATACGATGTTCCCATATAATAAAGGTATATCTAAAACAAAAGCTTGTATTTTCATTTTAAAAATACCCAGTTGAAACTTAAGAAAAAGAATGATTAAACTATCTTTGATTTTATATTTTGAGCAATAAAGTTATCCTTCCTTTTCTCTGTAACCTTATGGATAAAATACATAAAAAGATTATTATCTACTCGATTAGGACATTATTAGGAAATTGGTTGAATTAATGTTCATAAATAAACATTAATTATTCTGTAAATTTTATTCAGTTTTCTTAATTCACATTAAGATTATAGTGTGTATATGATATGTAAACTATGAGTTATTATTTTATACTTCATCTTTCTCAACAATGTGTGTGATATTTCTTCAAAGTGCTGCTTGAGAATGTGAGGAAAGAATATTTTAGCCAAATACCTGTGGAGAGAGGGTGGTGATGACTTGTGCCTTCAGGATAATGCCAATGTGCTTATCATCCATCTTAATTTCTAATGGCATGTTTATCTACTTAATTCACTGTGGCATGAAGGAGAGATGAAGATTATAGGCATTAGGTGAGTTTGAAAGCATGCAATATCCTTTGTACCTTATTAAATCTGTGAATTTAAAACAAGAGGAAGGGTGAGAAATAAAGAAAAAAATCCCTGCCATAAAAATAGCCCTTGAAAATTTTCTATTTAAATCAATTACAGAAAACTAAGATTTTAATAAGGGACTTATGCACCAACTACTATAGGTCAGAAACAGTCTGCTACATGAAAATTATCTTGCCTTTTTTAAACAAAATTTTAATAATCTTGTTAGTATTAATCACAATTAAATTGTGATTATAATTTCAAAAAGATCATAAAATAATGTTTTAAAAGGGCAAAATAATATAACAATATTACAGATTTTTAAATGCACTTCATATTATATAATAATATTATGGTATTATAATTACAACTTTTTACATTCTTTGCTAACCAGCACCTTTGTGGGGAATTAATGTACAATAGCCACTAAAACATAAACAAGGATCAGAACTATGAGAATATTTGAATTAATCTATTGCCTTAAATTGAGCATGAAATAATGTATTTTATTCACTCAGAGAAAGGAATATATATATCATTTTTAGATGTCACGTCTAAAAGCACCTAGGATTATCTTAGAAGCTGACTAGTCTCAAGAGTAATAAAAGTATATTCAGTAAAATATAATACATTATAAAACTATAGATCTATTGTAAAAAACTAGAGGTTCATACATATTTTATCTAAAATCAACTTCCTAGTAATTTTGGTTTCATGATATTCTGAGTTATTTTAGTGCAACAGAAAAATTAAACTGTTTATCTGTTCCAGAGGTTCACATAATTTTACTGTGTTACAATTTATGAGTAAGTAACATGTTACTTGATACCTCTACCTCTACTCCATTCTACAGAGCTGCTTCCTCTATATCAGTACCAATGACAGAGCAGCATTGCCTCTAGAAAGAGACTCAGGTCTCCAAAGCAACGTATTACCCGGTGTTCGTTCTAGACACACAGGAAATAGGAACTTTAGGTTAGCTGTTGTTGATTGATACAACTAATGAAACCAAAGTATTTTAAAGCTTGTTTGTCTTTCAATCACTGCCTTTCATTTTAATTTTTGCATATTCAAATTAATGTTCCAAAAAATACAATAGAATCATTTACCTTATTTATCAAATCTAAAGTATTAAAAATTGAATTTTTGAGCAGGAGGGCGGGTAAGAATGGAGAAGCTTGGTAGAATGCCTCATACACCCTGTATTCTGTAAAAATATTAGCCTTGTAATCTGACAGACTAGGACTGTAATTCTAGCTCCGCTGTTTACTAGTTGTGTGGACCTGCAGAAATTACTTAATTTCACTTATATATTATGTATTTTAAAGGGTTCTGGTGCAAATAAATGAGATATTTGTCCTTCTCAATGCTCAGCATAAATACATGCTGAATAAATAGTAGCTATTATTAACAGTTATATCCATGTTATCTTCCAAAGCTTATGTTTCTAAGGACAATTTAATGACTTAAACTTTAGTTTGTTTTTTCAATTTTCAATGAGTTCTATACAAACATGTAGATTCTTTTACTATGAATGTTTTAGATTTTGGAAGAGGTATAGAAAAGGAATACCATTTCTTATCTCAATATACTATACAATATCTTTTTCCACATACTTGCCTATATGCTAATCATGTATGGTTAATCTGTATATAAACTTATGTAAATAGAAAATGACAATATAATGTTTTTAATAAACAGCTTAATTTTTCATGAGATACTTACATAATTTTAAAACTCTTCAAATTAATTAAAAATACTTACTTCTACCCCTTTTCACCATTCCTATTAAGTGGAGTAGTAAGTTCATATTATTATCACCATATTTTTCAGCCAATAAGGAGGAATTGCCTTTCTACTTCTGGGTTCTATGTTAGACTCAAATCATCTCAATTAGCCTTGTCATAGCATTCCATCATTACACATGGACAAATCAGTTGTCTCTCCCTTTTGTCTAATTTGTGTAACTGATTGTGTACATGATCTAAAGTCATTTAAATTCATACCATCAAAGTAGTATACTAGGCAAATTAGCTTTTTCTATTTTAGTGGGCTGGTTTTTAATATGTGGATTTTTATCACAATATTTGTAAATTAAATGGGTCTCACAATCCACAACTACTAAAGTCCTAAAGCCATTTTATCATTGAGGTTAAACTCTGAAAAACCGGACACTGAATTTTTTTTTTCAATTTTTATTGCATTTTAGGTTTTGGGGTACATGTGCAGAACATGCAAGATAGTTGCATAGGTACACACGTGGCAGTGTGTTTTGCTGCCTTCTGCCCCTTCACCCATATTTGGCATTTCTCCCCACGGCATCCCTCCCCCACTCCCCCCCCACTGGCCCTCCCCTATTTCCCCCAACAGACCTCAGTGTGTGGTACTCCCTTCCCTGTGTCCATGTGTTCTCATTGTTCATCACCCACCTATGAGTGAGTATATACGGTGTTTCCTTTTCTGTTTTTGTGTCACTTTGCTGAGAATGATGTTCTCCAGATTCATCCATGTCCCTACAAAGGACACGAACTCATCATTTTTGATTGCTGCATAATATTCCATGGTGTATATGTGCCACATTTTCCCAGTCCAGTCTATCATCGATGGGCATTTGGGTTGATTCCTGGTCTTTGCTATTGTAAACAGTGCTGCAATGAACATTCGTGTGCATGTGTCCTTATAGTAGAACGATTTATAGTCCTTTGGATATATACCTAGTAATGGGATTGCTGGGTCAAATGGAATTTCTATTTCTAGGTTCTTGAGGAATTGCCACACTGTCTTTCACAATGGTTGAACTAATTTACACTCCCACCAGCAGTGTAAAAGTGTTCTTATTTCTCCTCAACGTCTCCAGCATCTGTTGTCTCCAGAATTTTTAATGAACGCCATTCTACAGACTGAATTTTTAGTTCTTTCTGGAGAAGTATATTTGGTTTCCTAGCTTGTTTTAAAGAATAGTGGGTAAATATGTCTTAATTGATCATTGTTACTGAATTTGTATTTAGACACAACTTTCTTTCAGAATAAAATAAATTAAATATGCAAAGATTGAAAGATACATTTTAACCCTATAATTTATAGATTAGAATTATATATTGGCCTTTATAATTCAAAACAATCTCTTCTTCAAATGGGACAGAATTTTTTTCAATGTGTAATATAAGTGACATTATAAAATTTATTTCACATGTGAGTAAACACTCTGTATTAGTTGGCTAGATTTGTCACAACCAAGTACCATATATTTATTTATTGGTTGAAGCAACAGGAATTATTTCTCACAGATGTGGAGACAGAAAATCTAAGGTTAAAGTGGCAATATATTTTGTTTCTTCTGAGGTCTCTGTCCTTAGCAGGCAGGCTTCTCACTGTGTCCTTTCACAATCTTTCATCTGTCAGTGCACATACATGATGTTTCCTTGTGTGTCCAATGTCTTCATCTTATCAGCTTGATTGGATCAGGGCCCGCAAGAAAGGCCTTTTAAGTTAATCATATATTGAAAGGCCCTTCTACAATATAATCTGTCTTAGTCCACTTATGCTGCTATTATGAATGCCTGAGATGGGAGTCTGTGAAAAACAGAACTGTTTGTCACA
Source organism: Leontopithecus rosalia (assembly GCA_028533165.1). Taxonomy (NCBI): domain Eukaryota; kingdom Metazoa; phylum Chordata; class Mammalia; order Primates; family Cebidae; genus Leontopithecus; species Leontopithecus rosalia. The sequence goes on along the minus strand of CM052650.1, from coordinate 52,004,039 downwards.
GTTCTGAGGACTGACAGGTCCAAGATCAAGGTTCTAGCACGTTGTGTTGTCTGGTGAGGACTGTTGCTGCTTCCTAGACAGTGTCTGGATTCCATATCTCTGATGGGGAGGAATGCTGTGGAAGGGCAAAAGCAGTTAACTCCTGTCAAGACTTTTTATAACGGCATTCATAAAGGAGAAGTCCTCATGTAATACATTTATAATATTCTAATAAAAAATTGAATTAATGTAATTTTTTATTTTGTTGCATGTTCATGTTACAAATAACAATTCTTTTAAAAATTATAAGTTAGATATTTACAAGACACTGAATTGCAGGGGAAATGATTCACTCCTCATATTGGTAGTATTATGTCTTATATTCCCATTGATAATATCAAAATAATTCACCCTGATTAATGTTAGCATAATGAGAAGTTAGTAAAAGAGAAGCAACAGTGATTTTCCAGTTATTACAAAGTATTTTTATCATTTAGTATTATTATTACAATCGAGTGCTATTAGATTTCTCATAAATTGAAGAAATTAAAATATAAATTAGAACAAATATGCCTAAATTAAATAGTATGCATTTTTCTATGTGATTATTCTATTTTTTCCATTTATATTAAATTTATAATATATTTATTCCATTTATATTAAATTATAGCTTTCAACTTGATACTTCAGGTAAGTGATGACTGGTGCATCACTTTGAAGTGAAGAAGTGAAGAACTTTGAAGAGTTTTTGAATAGGTACTAGTCACCTTTTAAACAACACCTTGCAGATACGTTCATATCTGAAAACTCATCAGGCTGCCTACTTTTCATATCAGCTTATAAATTAGTCTTTCTTTTGAAGTTCTGGTACATGGCTTATTAAAAATTCTTAGTAGCATATATGTTTAATAATTCATATTATTCCTAAATTTATTTAATAATACACTTCATAAAGTATAATACACACTCTAGTTAGTAAACTTGTCTTCTGCTTGGTATGCAATTACATGTTTGAAACTATTTTACATGAACAAACATGTAAAAATATTGTAGATAGTAAGATATGTGGCAAAACCTTGTCTCTACAAAAAATAAAATTTAGTAAAGTTACTCGGGAGGCTCTGGTGGGAAAATCACTTGAGCCTTGAATGTGGAGGTTGCAGTGAGCTGATATCACAACAATGCACTGCAGCCTAGGCAACAGAGTGAGATCACATCTCAAATAAAAATAAATAAATAATAAAAAGATAATAAGAAATGTTTCTCACTGTTAGAGAAAGATGTTTTAAGAAATAAAAGAGGATATACTAAAATAAATCCTGTGATACTGATTTGGAATCTAAAGTATCAGCATGAAGTCTGTTATGTGTTTTTTCTGGATATTAACCATCTATCTATCATCTATCTAATACATGTGTGATTTAAAAGACATGAGTGTTATAAAGATGTGCTTATAGGCAGTTTTGTGTGTACATACACATAGAGATTATCTATGTATTTCTGAGCTTAATCCCCTGAAAGGACCCAGGACCACTGATACCCCTATACAAGTAAGCATAACTACTGTGTAGATCTTGGTTTCTAAATAAATTTTTCAATAGAAAAAAATGTGGGGATCTTTGCAGAAATAATTGATTGTAGAACTTTTGTAGTGAAAACACAAGATAAGATAAAACTTATTTTGTGGTGCCAAAATAAAAAAGTGTTTTTCTGTTTGTTTGTTTGTTTTTTATTGTACTTTGGGATCTGGGGTACATGTGCACATCCTGCATCCTGCAGGATTGTTGCATAGTACATACGTGCCATGGTGGTTTGCTGTCTTCATCCCCCGCTCCCTTGCCAACATCAGGCATTTCTCCCGGTGTTATACCTCCCCATCCTCCACATCCCCCACCCCCGCTGTCCCTCCGCTTCCCTCCCCTCCACCACCCTACCTAGCCCAGTGAGTGTTATTCCCTTCCATGTGCCCAAGTGTTCTCATTGTTCAACACCATCCTCTGAGTGAAAACATATGGTGTTCCGTTTTCTGTGCTTGTGTCAGGTTGTTTAGAATGATGGTTTCTAGATTCATCCATGTCTCCACAAAGGACACTAACTTATTGTTTCTTATGGCTGCATAGTATTACATTGTATATATGTGCCACCTTGTCTTGTCCAGTCTCTCAATGATGGACATTTGGATTGGTTTCAGGTTTTTGCTATCATAAACAGCACCACAATGAACATGCACGTACATGTGTCTTTGTAATAGAACGATTTATAATCCTTTGGATATATACCCAGTAATGGGATTGCTGGGTCAAATGGAATTTCTATTTCTAGATCCTTGAGGATTCGCCACACTGTCTTCCACAATGGTTGAACTAATTTACACTCCTACCAGCAGTGTAAAAGTGTTCCTTTTTCCCACATCCTCTCCAGTATCTGTTGTCTCCAGATTTTTTAATGATTGCCATTCTAACTGGCATCAGATGGTACCTCAATGTGGTATGGATTTGCATTTGTCTAATGACCAGTGAAGTTGAGCATTTTTTCATATGTTTCTTGGCCATATGTATGTCTTCTTTTGAAAAGTGTCTATTCATATCCTTTGCCCACTTTTTAATGGGTTTGATTTTTTTCTTGTAAATCTGCTTTAGTTCTTTGTAGATTCTGGATATTAGCCCTTTGTCAGATGGGTGGATTGCAAAAATTTTTTCCTATTCTGTTGGTTGCTGGTTCATGCTAATGATTGTTTCCTTTGCTGTACAGAAGCTCTGGAGTTTAATTATATCCCATTTGTCTATTTTGGTTTTGTTGCCATTGCTTTGGTGTTTTAGTCATGAAGTCCTTGCCTACACCTATGTTCTGAATGATTTTGCCTAGGTTTTCTTCTAGGGTGTTTATGGTGTTATAGCTTATGTTTAAATATTTAATCCATCTGTAGTTAATTTTTATATAAGGTGTAAGAAAGGGGTCCAGTTTCAGCTTACTGCATATTGCTAGCCAGTTTTCACAACACACAATATTAATAAAAATACCAGTTTTATTAAACAGAAAATCCTTTCCCCACTGCTTGTTTTTGTCTGGTTTGTCAATGATCAGATGGTTGTAGATGTGTGGCAGTGCCTCTGAGGCCTCCGTTCGGTTCCTTTGGCCTATATCTCTGCTTTGGTATAAGTATCATGCTGTTTTGATTACTGTGGACTTGTAGTATAGTTTGAAGTCGGGTAGCAGGATGCCTCCAGCTTTGTTCTTTTTGCTTAGGATTGTCTTGGCTATGTGGGCTCTCTTTTTGTTCCATACAAAGTTTAAGATGTTTCTTTCCAGTTCTGTGAAGAAGGTCAATGGTAGCTTGATGGGGATAGCATCGAATCTATAAATAACTTTGGGCACTATGGCCATTTTCACAACATGATTCTTCCTAACTATGACCATGAAATGTTTTTCCATCTGTTTCTATTCTTTCTTATTTTTTTGATCAGTGGTTTGTAGTTCTGCTTGTAAAGATCTTTTATATTCTTTGTTAGTTGTATTCCTAGGTATTTTATTCTCTTTGTAGCAATTGTGAATAGGAGTTCACTCATTATTTGGCTCTCTATTTTTCTATTATTCGTGTATAGGGATCTGTGATTTCTGCACATTAATTTTGTACCTGAGACATTGCCAAAGTTGCTTATCAGCTTAAGGGGGTTTTGGGCTGAGACTATGGGGTCTTCTAAATATACAATTACGTTGTCTGCAAATGGGGACAATTTGACTTCTTTTTTTTCCTAACTGAATGTCCTTTATTTTTTTTCTTGCCTAATTGCTCTGGCTAGAACTTCCAATACTATATTGAATAGGAGTGGTGAGAGAGGGCATCCTTGTCTACTGCCAGTTTTTAATGCTTCTAGTTATTGCCCATTCAGTATGATATTGGCTGTGGGTTTGTCATAAATAGCTTTTACTATTTTGACATAGGTTCCATTGATACCTAGTTTCTTGAGTGTTTCTAGCATAAAGCACAGTAGAATTTTGTCGAAGGCCTTCTCTGCATCTATTGAAATAATCATGTGATTCTTGTCTTTGGGTCTGTTTATGTGGTGGATTATCTTTATAAATTTCTACATGTCAAACCAGCCTTGCATCACTGGGATGGAGCATACTAAAAATGGGATTATGTCACAAAGACAAAGAAGACAACCTGAAGAAACAACTGAAGGTCAAAGAGGAAAAAATTTAAGTAGCAATATAAATAACTGTGGCATTGAATTATAACCCATAGAATAAAATAAATATTGATTAGCTTATACTTACATTAAGGTAAAAATTGAATAATATATAAATATGGGAGAGAAGAAACAGTTCTCTATTATACAAATATTCTAGACAATAAACACTGAAAAAATGAGGCAAAAATAAGATTACTAATAAACAAATGCCACATGAGTAATTATTTCAGGTGAACTCTACTCATGAATATTAAAATCAGTGGCAGATACCTGAAAATAGGATATCTGTATAATCACAATGCATCTCCTGAGAGGTATGTTTAAATTACAACTTTACACTGGAATTTAATAGCAACTTTACATTGGAGAAATCTGGCCAAAAACATCTTCAAAAATTTATCAAGTTTAGCAATGTCTGTAATACACATATCAAGGTCATGTAGCACCTAAAATGCACCAAGAAGGACATACACCACTTTTGTTTTATTCTTGTTAAATGTACTGAACTTCAGTCTAATTGGAAAATATCAGACAAATCCAAAATACTTATTCCCTGGTCCTTTTCAAAAATTTAAAAACTATGGAAGACCAGAGTGACTGGAAAACTATTGCAAATATCACATATTGCATCAGAAAACACTACAACCAAATACAATGTGGCTTACTGGATTAGATCCTTAACCAGACAAAGTACATTAGGAGAGATATTGATGATATCTTCCTAAAGATTGTTATTTAGTTTATAACACTGCTCCAATCCCAATTTCCTGGTTTTTATTATTCTACAATAGTTATGTGCAATATATTGTTAATATTAAAGGAGGCTAGGTGAATTTCTTCTAGTGATTTATTTTTCTCAAAATAAAAGTTGTTTTTTAATGAAAAAACAAGAATGGTCACTCGCAATGTGAATGTGAAGATATGCTTATGTCCTAGGCTTTAACAGTCTCTGGCCTTTAGGAGCTAGATGGTGAATATAAGAAAAGACAAAATGTCATGATAGTCCAAATTTTTGCTGTTGTTATTCATTAGGTGTGGTACAAATGCTGGAGACTTTTAAGAATTATTTTACAAATCAATGTAAGTGTTCAACAATTGTATCAAATTTTTGTAAATGAATTCTCTGAATATTAGTTGTATTTACCTCACAAAATAGTTGGAAATATTTAATCCAAGTGTTCAGCAATTATTGTGCAAGAACAATTCCGCCTCTGATGTTTTTAGGGAAATTAATTATTTACAAAGAATTTTGTAAACAGGAAGACACTAATATATCTCTGCAAAAGTGAGGGAGCTGAACAAATAAAACAATGAGTTTAAAAGTTATAAAACTTGAAATTAAAAAATTGAAGTTTGAAATACATCAGCATCTAGTGAAAATATATTGACGGACTCTATAGATCTAAATGAATAAATTTACATTCTGTGGTGGAACTGAATGAAATTGAGAGGGCCTATTATTTGTTGTACGTTAAGTTAGCAAAATGTAAACAGTCACAGAGAAAATGGATTTATGATATTTATCTTACAAAAGTGCCTATTGAAGTAAGGTACTTTGAATGGGAGCCAAAAGGTACTTTGAGTTATCTAAGAAAATAGACAATTGGATGGAGATATTCATGTACTTAATATGAAAATATTAGAAATAACACTATCTTTAATTTCACAGAATATGCTCTGAGTTTACCAACTACCTCAGCATCTAAAAAGAGTACTTATTAGTTAATACGACTAGTGTCAACAGAGAAAAATCAATCAATGGTATCTATAATATCAAATTTAGTAACCATAAAATTTAACTTTGAATAATATTCCAGGTAATTATATGGGATCTATTGAAAAATATACTCTTCAGAGAAATAATATAGTATTGATGACACCATGTTAGTAGATACAATGAAGAAATATAGTGAATGTGCAACAAAATGATTATAATTTTAATATTATTTTCAATGTTTGCTTAGTAAATAAAAATGTTTTGTGTTAATGTACATACTTGTTACTTTTACTATTTAATATAAATTTTTATTTGTTAAAATAGTATTTTAATAAATTATCAATTTGTCAGTCATTACAAGTTTTCCAAAAAGCATAATATATAAAAAAATTTTGATATTTACCATTTAATGAAAACAATTTCTTATTTTGTTTCTTTATTTCCATAAGTTATTGGGGAATGGGTGCACCACAAAGAACTTACATAAGTAAGTTCTTTGTGGTGATTTGTGAGATTTAGGTGCACCCATCACCAGAGCAGTATACACTGAACCTTTTTGGTAGTCTTTTATCTCTATCCCCTTCTCACCCTTTCCCCCTGAATCCCCAAAGTACATTGTGTCATTCTTATGCTTTTGCATTCTCATAGCTCAGTTCCACTAATAAGTGAGAGCATACAATGTTTGGTTTTCCATTGCTGAGTTACTTCACTTAGAATAATAGTCTCCAGCATTGCATACCCCAGATGAAGCCTACCTGATCATGATGGAAGGCTGGTTCAATATACACAGGTCTACAAACATAATCCACAAAACAGAACCAAAGACAAAAACCACATGATTATCTCAATAGGTGCAGAGAAGGCATTTGACAAAATTCAACAGTCCTTTATGCTAAAAGCTCTTAATAAACTAGATATCTCTGGAACCTATCTCAAAATAATAAAAGCTATTTACAACAAACACACAGCCAATATCATACCGAATGGGCAAAAACTGTAAGTATTCCCTTTGAAATCTGGCACTAGACCAGGATGCCCTCCATCATCATTCATATTCAATATAGTATTGGAAGTTCTAGCCAGAGCAATTAGGCAAGAAAAAGAAATAAAGAGTATTCAATTAGGAAAGGAGGAAGTTAAATTGTCTTTATTTTCAGACAACATGATTATATATTTAGAAGACCCCATCATTTCAGCCCAAAGTCTCCTTAAACCAATAACCAACTTCAGCAAAGTCTCAGGATACAAAATCAACGTGCAGAAATCACAAATATTCCTACACACCAAAAACATTATCAGACAGCTAAATCAAGAGAGAACTCCTATCCACAATGGCTAAAAATAGATTAAAATACCTAGGAATATAACTAACAAAAGATGTAAAGCACCTCTTCAAGAAGAACTACAAACCACTGATCATGGAAGTAAGAGGGGACACAAAGAGATGGAAATAAATATTACATGCTCATGATTAGAAAGAATTACTATCATGAAAATGGCCATACTGCCAAAAGTAATTTATAGATTCAATCCCATCCCCATCAAGCTACCAAAAACCCTCTTCGAAGAACTGGAAAAAGCCACCTTAAACTTCATATGGAACCAAAAGAGAGTCCACATAGCCAAGTCAATTCTAAGCAAAAAGAATAAAGCTGGAGGCATCAGGCTACCTGACTTAAAACTATACTATAAGGCTACAGTAATTAAAACAGCATACTGGAACCAAAACAGAGATATAAACCAATGGAACAGAACTGAGGCCTTGGAGGCAATGCTACACATCTACAACCATTTGATCTTTGACAAACCTGACCAAAACAAGCAATGGGGAAAGGATTTCCTGTTTAATAAATATTGTTGTGAAAACAGGCTAGCCATGTGCAGAAAGCAGATATTGGACCCCTTCCTTCCACCTTACGTAAAATTAACTCCAGATGGATTAAAGACTTAAACATAAGACCTAACAACATAAAAACCCTAGAAGAAAACCTAGGCAAAACCATTTAGGATACAGGTGTAAGCAAGGACTTCATGACTAAAACACTGAAAGCACTGGCAACAAAAGCCAAAATAGACAAATGGGATCTAATTAAACTCCAGAATTCTGTACAGGGAAAAACAATCATTAGAGTGAACCGGTAACCAACAGAATGGGAAAAATTTTTTGCAATCTAACCATCTAGCAAAGAGCTAATATCCAGAATCTACAAAGAACTAAAACAGATTTACAAGAAAAAAAAAAGAAAGCCATTAAAAAGTGGGCAAAGAATATGAACAGATACTTTGCAAAAGAAGAAGCTTATGAGGCCAACGGACATATGAAAAATGATTATCATCACTTGTCATTAGAGAAACGCAAATCAAAACCACATTGAGATACCATCTCAGGACTATTAGAATGATGATCATTCAAAAATCTGGAGAAACAGATGCTGAAGAGGATGTGGAGAAAGAGGAACACTTTTACACTGTTGTTGGGAGTGTAAATTAGTTCAACCATGTGGAAGACAGTGTGGCAATTCCTCAAGAACCTAGAAATAGAAATTCCATTTGACCCAGCAATCCCATTACTGTATATATATACATATGCAAAGGATTATAAATAATTCTATTATAAAGACACATGCACATGTATGTTCATTGTGGCACTGCTTTTAACAGCAAAAGACCTGGAACCAACCCAAATGCCCATTAATGATAGACTGGACAAGGAAAATGTGTCACATATACACCATGGAATACTTTGCAGCCAAAAAAAACCAATGAGTTTGTGTCCTTTGTTGGGACATGGATGAATCTGGAAGCCATTATTTTCAGCAAACTGACACAAGAACAGAAAATCAAACACTGTATGTTCTCACTCATAGGCAGGTGTTGAACAATGAAATCACATGGACACAGGGAGGGTAGCATCACACACTGGCATCTGTTGGCAGGGGCTAGGAGAGAGACAGCATGGGTTGGGGAGGTTGAAGAGGAATAGCATGGGAAGAAATGCCAGATTTATGTGACAGAGGGATGGAGGCAGCAAACCACATTACCTTGTGTTACCTATGCAACAATCCTACATGATCTTCACATGTACCCCAGAACCTAAAGTACAGTTAAAAAACAACAACAATAATAGTCTCCAATCTCATCCAGGTTGCTGCAAATGACATTAATTCATTCCTTTTTATGTCTGAGTAGTATTCCATCATATATGTGTGTGTATATATATATATATATATATATATATATATATATGTGTGTGTGTGTATATATATGTATATATATATATGTGTGTGTGTATATATATGTATATATATATATGTATATATATATACATATATATATATGTATATACATACGTACATACATATATGTCAGGATTTCTTTATCCACTCATTGATGGGCATTTAAGTTGGTTCCATATTTTTGAAATTGCAAATTGTGCTGCTATAAACGTGTGTGTGCAAGTATCTTTTTGGTGTAATGACTTCTCTTCCCCTGGGTAGGTACCCAGTAGTAGGATTGCTGGATTAAATGGTAGTTCTACTTTTAGTTCTTTAAGGAATATCCACATTGTTTTGCATAGTGATTGTACTAGTTTACATTCCCACCAGCAGTGTAGAAGTGTTCCCTATTCACCACATCCACATAAACATAAATTATTTTTTAGTTTTTTGATTATGGCCATTCTTACAGGAGTAAGGTGGTATTGCATTGTGATTTTGATTTGCATTTCCCTGATCATTAGTGATGTTAAGCATTTTTCATATGTTTGTTGGCCATTTGTATTTCTTCTTTTGAGAAATGTTTGTTCATATCCTTAGCCCACATTTTGATGGGTTTGTTTGTTTTTTCTTACTGATTTGTTTGAATTCTTTGTAGATACTGGATTTAGTCCTTTGTCGTATGTATAGATTGTCAAGATTTTCTCCCACTTTTTGGGTTGTCTGTTTACTCTGCTGACTTTTCCTTTTGCTATGCAAAAGCTCTTGAGTTTAATTAAATCCCAGTAATCTGTCTTTGTCTGCATTGGATTTGCTTTTGGGTTCTTGGTCGTGAAATCCTTTCCTCAGCCAATGTCTAGAAGGGTTTTTTCCAATGTTATCTTCTAGATTTTTTATAGATTCATGTCTTGGATTTATGTCCTTAAGCTATTTTTGTTGATTTTTGTATACGTTGAGAGATGAGGATTCAGTTTCAATCCCCTACCTGTGGCTAACCAATTATCCCAACACAATTTGTTGAAAACAGTGTCTTTTTCACACTTTATGTTTTTGTTTGCTTGTGGAAGATCAGTCAACTATTGGTATTTGGATTTATTTCTGGGTTCTCTATTCTGTTCCATTGACTATGCGCCTAGTTTTATGCCAGTACCATATTGTGTTGGTGACTATGGTCTTATAGTTTGAAATCAGGCAATGTGATGCCTCCAGGTTTGTTCTTTATGCTTATTCTTGCTAGTATGCTGGGCCCATGAAAAACATGCAGTATTAATTTATTTACTACACATATACAATTCAAATGAGAAAGAAGGCAAATAACATTACAGATAGATGATGTAAAAAAGGAAAGGAGTGAACCCAGCCGTGCTGGGATTATAAGCAAGTGTAATATTGACAAGGATACTGAACACACAATGAATTGCAAAAGTTGAGAATTTTTTATTCTTGTGAAGAAAAGGGAAATACTGCTTTAAGAGAAAAAAGATCATTTTTCAAGTCCCTAGAGACTTTAATCTTCACAAGACTGATATTGCTAGGTACTGTGGTTGAAGGTGAGAGTGACATGAGATCAAATTGGAAAAGTAGCCAGTGAGCATAGAGGTCTGTTGTTTTAGCCCAGTTCCCTGGGAAACAGACCCTGAGACAGACAATTTCATATAGGAAATTTTGTGGGGAATGTTCTTGCTCACAATTGCAAGAGAGTGAAGAAAGCACAATTGAGCAGAGTAAAAGTTGAACTGTCATGCAATTCAAACAGAGGCTTAATCTGATTCCTTGAGGAGCTCTGGGAAACTCGCAGATGCCCTAAATTGGAGCCAAGGATCGTGGACTTTGTACTACCACAGTGAATAGTCATTGGTTTGGGGAAAGATTGTCTTGGGTAAGGTGATTTCTTAAGTTGGTAGAGACTCAGATCTAAGCTTGGCAGCTGGGAGAACAAGTGTTTTGCCTTATACTAAGAAACTGAAGAGTTTACTTCACCATCTACTTCATTTTTATATTATATATATATTGCCTTTCTGGTATAACAACCACTGAAATGTTTCAAGCAGGATAGTAACATTGTATTATTATTACCTTAGCTGTTATATGGACAAGAAGTTGAAGGTAAGGCGATATGTTAGGGTTTTCCAGAAAAACAGGACCAGTATGATATATAAAGATATTAGATAGGAACTTTGTCAGGGTAATTGACTCATGAAATTATGCAGGCTGGAAAGTCCCATGATAATATGCTGTCTGCAAGCTGGAGAACTGTGAGCTTGTGGTGTAGTTCACTTCTGAGTCTACAGCCTGGAGAACCAAGGGACCCTCTTGTGTAACTCTCAGTCTGAGAATGAAGGCCCACAGTTCTAATCTCTGATGTCTGAAGTTAGGAGAAGATGAATGTCCTAGATCAGGAAGAGAGAGATCTTGTCCTTCCTCTGCCTTTCTGTTCTATCTGGAGACTTAAGTGTTCAGATGATGCCTGCCCACTTTTGAGAAGGCAGCTTTTCTGTATTTAGTCTACTGGTTGCATTAGTAATCTCTTCCAGAACCACTCTCATTGATAGGTCTAGAAATAATACTTTTCCAGCTACCTGGGTATCTATTAACCTACTCAAGTTACACCAAAAATTTAAAATCACAGGTGAGGAGGAAAGTGGGAAGAGAAATTAGGAAGGTATTGTCATAATCCTGAAAGGGCCTGGCAGTAATCAGTGCCATGTTTGGAAAGAGAAACAAGCAGGAGTGAAGGAGGCTTGCCCCTGCCATCATAGGCCCAGTCAAGAAGGTACCAGAATCTAACATACTATGCTTCTAAATGTATAAAGTATATCAAACAACAAGCTTGCTAAGAAAAAATGCATTCTATCCTTCTACATTGACAAACACACCTTTATTATGATAAAATTAAAAAGCTATGTGTAAAGCTATGGTTTTATGTAACTGAAAGTCAGAAAAATAGTAGATGCCTTAACTATTACTGCACATGGCTGGAAGTTCTATTGTTGAATAAAGTATAATTTCTAGTCTACAAATTTATTAAATACAATGTATTTTTATTTCTATTGTGTCAGCAAAATTACCAATTATGTTGTTATAACAAAAACTCACATAATTTGTGTTCTACCAAAAATAATGACAGATCATTTTTGAACAATATTTTAATAGAAGCATAAAAATGAGTATATTTTTTTAAACATTAATGATAGAAAGTGTAAACATTAAAATTATTTTAACAATTTGTTTTAAAATTGTTTTTCTAAATGTTTAAAATTCTTCAACTTTAAAAATAAATTGTTTCTTAATATCACACAATAATAATAAAACATATTATATATTTAACTATACAATATATAATTATGAAAAATAATCTTTAACAAATATTTTTTAAGTAAAGCTGAAATTAATTTTTTTAAATAAAGTTAAATTAATTTAAAACGTATCAATTTACAATTCTGAAGTTTAATCTATATATAGTTGTCAATGTAAGAAGTTGGAATCAAACAATTCCTGTCATTCATTGATCTGTCTACAATCTGTGTATATTAGCCTTTCCAGAAGGCCAGAACCAATAGGATATATGCATATATAAAACACAGTTTATCAGAGACAGGTGGCTCACATGATTGCAAATGAAAGTCCCAGGATAAGCTGTCTGCAAGCTGGAGAAAAAGAGAAGTTGGTAGCCTGGCTTGGTCCAATTCTGAAAAATTGCAAAACCAGGGAAACTGACAGTGCAGCTCATAATCTGAGGTGGAGGGTTGGAAAGCCCCTGGAAGGCCACTGGTCCTAATATCCAAAGTCTCAGAGGAGTCCAAAGGCTGAAGAACCTAGAGTCTAATGTCCAAACTCAGGAGCAGAGGAAGCCAAGCATCTGGCATGAAACCGGAAGAGAGAGCAAGCTCATTCAGCAACCAAACTACTTAACCCCCTCTTCCTGCTTTGTTGTAGCTGTGTTGGTAGGCAATTGGATGCTACCCACCCTCACTGAGAGTGAGCCTTCTTCTCCTAGTCTACTGAGTCAAATGTCAATCTCCTTTGGCAACAGCCTCACAGACACACTCAGAAACAATGCTTATCAGCTATTTAGGTATCCCTCAATGCAGTCAAGTTGACACCCAGTATTAACCATCACACTATCTTTCTAACTATTAAGAGTAATTTGAATTGCTCAATATTGTGAATGTAAAAGTAGCTGTAGGATCACAAATTGAAACAGAGAAATAAGAGAAATATGGACACTGGTACCATTAGGAGATAATACTTCATTAGGCAAGAATAGATTGCATTTCTGCTACATAAAAACACAGATGTGACTAATTATTTTGTCTTTTCTCTTACTTAAATATGCCAAACTGTCAACTCTATGTTGCTCATTGAGAGCAGTATTAATGTCTTAAGTTGGCAGCTGTACAATCCACAGCACTTCAAGGTATTCAGTCACCTTTCATATCCAGAAAATTGGAGTGGGCCAGAAGAACCATTTATCTGTGACAGGACTGGTACTATTCTGAAGGGTAGCATTTAGGGTTAGGGGTTACATTGTTCCCATGTTAAATGTCACATCCTAAGTGTCAGAGGTGGCTGTGTGTATGTGTACTTGTGTGTGTATCTGTGTGCATATATGTTTTAATCTTTTTAATATTTGATGTCTTCAAAAGAGCAGACCTGAGGACAAAGGGTATTTCGTTGTTGTTCTTATTGTAATGGCAGAACTAGAAGGAAGGAGAGCAATCTGGGATGTATTTTGTATCTTTGAGATATGTGTAATATATACTTTTATTATCATTGATTATAGTTTATTTACATTACAGAATCCCTTTTATTTACTTTAGCATCTCTTTCTGGTGCCTATTTTTAAGTCTGACAGAGACTTGAGGGTGGAGAATGAAGAAAACAGGGTGAAGGTCATATGTTCTACAAAAGCATTCTTCATTCAACAAAATATCTGCACATTTCTACTTCCAAAGACAAGAATGACCCTCATTTGATACATTACAATGTCCATTTGGTTGTATATAACAATTTCCCATTGGAATGCCAGTCTTGCAGTAGGAAAAAGCTCTGATTAAAAAAATTGAGTATGGTATTTCAATGAGGGGTGTCAAGAAAGAAGTTTCTATTAAATTATGGAGAAATGAGAGCATGACTTTTGTTTTTCTGTTTGTTAATTTGTTTTTGAAAAATTAATAATTGTGATATTTGGGTACAAAATGTTTTTAGAAAATCCTAAAGAAGGTTAGAAATTGTATAGAGTCCTTATGAAGTCTATCATGTTAAATCACTTATATTTTATTTTAATAAGAATGGGAAGGCATTTAAAACCACTAGAATACTGATGTAAGTCTTTTTATTATAAAATGGTCAGTTCAGCAGCAGTGTTGAGAAAGGTTTGGAGGGACATGACAGTAGAAACAGAAAAAGCAGTTTGGACATTGAGGCAAGAATCTATGTGAAGTAAGTTGGTGTGAACTAATGTCTGCAGTAGGAATGGAGTGGGAATTAATAAAGGGCAAGAATTAATGGTATGTACTATGGGTGCGATGGATGGGGCAGGAGAAAGGTGTGGTTTTTGGAATTAGGAATCAAGTTGGTAACAGAGAAATTGACTAAGGTAAGAAATACAGAATGAGAAGCAGAATGAGTTTAGGGAATAGGTGAGATAAAAGCAGATCTGAACACACTGCATTTGAGATTCTGGGCAGCATGCAAGTAAACTTATTCAAGAATGAGTCGAATGTGTCACAGTTGTGCTCAAGAAAATCATTTGAATTGAGAATAGAAATCAAGACTTCATTAACATTGAAATCTGTGTTTAATATAGGGGGTAAATGAGATATAAAAATATGCCTTAAGAAGAGAATAATCAACATCACTAAATAAGAAAAAGGCCAAATAGAAAGATCTTGAAAAAATTTGTTCCTGAAAATGTTTGGCTAAGTGTATTGAATGTGTTTAGGAACCACACAAAATATAGGTAAAAACTAAATTTAAAAAGTTTATTTAAGGTACATTTGGTTTGTTTTTTAGGTTCTTCATTCTTATAAATATCTGTGGCTTTCTAAGTTTAAAACCCTGTATTTAATTAAACTAATTCCAGGCAAGATTAATTAAGAATGCATGTGTATGTGTGTATGTGTTTTTGTATCTGAGTTTGTGTGTAGATTGTACATAATGTATCATATGTACAATATACATAGTATGTAATTGGGTTATCATTAGGGGAATAGATGCCTGAAGTGTTATATATTGGCTTTTACATGCTTTGGCCTCAAACAAGATAAGTCATTCCTGTTGATCCCCTATTGGCTAGAAGTGATACTTGGCCTTACATAAGTTCACAAAGACAGGGAAATGTGTAAGAAGCAGATTGTGTGATGCAGTTATCCCCTGTGCTGTAGTAGATAGTGTTTCACACAAGCCATATCTATCTACATCACTTACAGTAGCCTAATCAAGGTGTCAAGAGTTTATGTGTCACCACACATGAGGTTAACATTAAACAATTAATCAAATGTGTAAGTAGAGGCTCAATAAATATCTGTTGAACTGAAAAATCCATGTTTAAATTTTTACATTTATTGGTTTTGTATCAATTTCAATTTGCACTGTTGTTTAAACAGTGTACTCAAATTGCCTCCAACTGGATTTTCCTTTCAAAGTATTATTCCCTAAATCATGAGTTAATTCAAATGTAAACTTAAGTTTTTCAGCCTGGAATAGTTATTTAACAAATGCCTAAATAATTTTATATAAAGAAGGTAACAGTAGATACATATTGCTTGTGCATTAAAAGTATCCTCTTTTGGAACATTGCCCATGTAGATCTATTCCTCTTTCATTCTACTGATATCTGAACACCTTTGTGAGAAGAGATATTCTATTAATACTATACTTATGAAATGTAATTAACAATATATCTTTGATATTTTCTTTCTATACATCTGGTTCTGTTTCTTTCTCTACATCTTTAATTCAAGTGACTTTAACTTGTGGATTGCTTTGAAACAGGACATAGTAATATAGATGTAAGGAGTACAAAAAAGCTAAATATACTTCATCAAAGTATAAAAGTTTTAAAATTCTGTTGCTTCATTTAAATTTATAGAGAGGGAACATAGCAATTATTTTGATTATAATTATAATTGTGTTAATTACAATAATCTGTATAAATTTTTCAAAAACCCCAAATCAAACTAACAAATATCTTGTGCTTAGTAAGACAGCTTCATTTAATTTTAACTGTTTCCAACACGTTTTATGTATCTTTTTAAAGTATAATTTTTGTGTAAAAAATAAAATTCTAGTTTTCATAACGTAGTATGATTATTGTACATGGCCGATTAAACAAAGTAACTTACAATAAGTCTCAAGGTGTTATTCTTTTTCCAAGTGTTTAGGAGTACAGAATATATATAAAACAAACAAAACCTCATTATTTTCATGTATTTTCAAGTATAAACATACAGATTAATTTACAATGTATATGAGACCAGGCCATTTCAAAACTGGGGTAAAAGCTAATAGGCAATAAAAGAGTAAGAAAAAATTATTTAAAACTAGCAAGAATCTTTTACACAACTATGTAATATTTATCTTAATGATAAGGAAACACCCTCGATTGATTTTAATAGTGGGAAAGGAAAGTATGAAGGCAGATGGCAAAGATTAACAGGAAGGAAATGGCTGCTTACGAAATTCTTTCATTGTATTAGACTTAATCTTTTTTATTTACTTAGTTCTTTCAACATTTGAGGTTGCTTTTCATCAATATTTATTTCATAAAACCTAAGACTGAATTAAAATAAGTAAACTTGCCAAAAAGTTTTAGAATTAGAGTGGTCAGAGCCAAGATACAAATGATAAACACATTATTTTCACAGTTTTCTTTGAGGGAGGATTATCTTGTTTACTGAAAATATTTTTGTGGTCAATTGGGGTAGAAGACATGGTTTTAGAGAGTAGATGGAGGCAGGAGCTCAAACCACAGACACAAAACAACACTTTTTATTAAATAAAGGGGGGAGGGTCAAGGGATCATGACTTTGGTTTGCTGAGGAAAGAAAAGTAAAAAAAAAATGACAACTACAAAAAGATGAAAGACTCAAGCAAGCAGAGATTCAAAACGGAGAGGTTTTGTGAAATTGGGTTTTTCACAAGCTAAAAATCCAGAGTCTCTGAGGAGATGAAAATTCTGAGAAATAAGAATTTCTAGATGCAATGTGATCCAGCCTTGCGTTCCTCAAATCCTCAGTGAAGACTGATAACAAATTGGTCGAGAGAGTCTTGTTGTCATAGTTGCTATGCTGCTTTTCTAAAATTTGAACATGGGTCTGTATCTCAAGCATGGAGGATGCAATATGGAACAGACAATCACATACGGAAAGAAAAGCCTTAAGGACAAGGTCTCTCCATCTCATAGAATTTGCTCTTCTTGTCAATTTCTCTAGATCTTAAAAGTGAGAAATGATCATCTAATACCTCTCTTTTATCTGATGTGTTTTCTTAGCTGAGCATGAAAGAAATAATGTATGAAAAACATGAAGTAAATTTTGTGTTAATTACTACTGAAAATCTCCCAGAAATTCACAGTGAATTAATGAAAATCTAAATATACATTTAAAGAAAGAAAATTATACAGTTATATGTGTTTAAAATATATACTTTAAATTAAAATGTTTCTAAGTAGGAGTTATGTCAACTTGTTTCAATAAGTAGATAAAATAAATTTGCAATTAGGAGCATCTGTTTGGTTATAAACATATGCTATAACCCATAAACTGAGATTTTTTTTCTCTTAAGCAAGCCAAACACATTTCCTGTAGTACTACTTAAAATTTGAGTCTCTTTAGAAAAAAAAATCTTTCTAGATTTATTTTGGGGGCATGCATTACACAGTGGTGAAGACCTTTGGATATACATTGAGGAGGATATGGTTCAATTCCTGGCTCAGCCATGTCCTATCAGTGTGGACTTGGCAAATTTTTTAATTTCCCCGAGCCTGTGTTTTCTTCATCTGCCACACAGTGCTTTTTCATCAGTCCATCTCTGCCTAATTAAAGACGTCAAAACTTAGAGGTGAAAACTACAGCCATTTCAATATGCTTGCAGTTCTGTGACAAAGGAATTTGGGCCTGACACAAAGATACTGTCGTCTCTGGTTTGCTGTGACTGGAGCCTGTGTTGTGGTTTTCTATTGGGTTTTGATGACTTCTTCATGACCATGCCCACCAATGTAGTGTTCCTTGGCCTCTTGTTCTTCATGTGTTTCATTCTTCATTCTAAGTGGCTTGGGTTTTTCACAACTTGGTGGTATCTGGAAAGTTATGCAACTTACGTGTGATTGGTTTTGAAGAGGCCAGAAGTAAAAGCATTTATGGGCTACAACAGAAGTGGCCACTCCCACTGTGTCCTTTGATTAAAGAAGTTTCATGGCCTGACCAGCCTCAAAGGGATGGAGAATAAACTGGACACAATTTGATGAGAAGTCGCACAGTCACAATGCACACCAGCATGTACCATAGGAGGTATGGTTCTGGGTATTTTTAAGAAATACAATATGCCACACAGGATAATAACACTTTTCTCATGAAATTTTTGTGAAGTTTAAAAAAATGTATCGAGATCTGGCACACATCAGTAAATGTCATCAGTGATATAAAATTGAAAAAGAGTAAAATTTCCCCCAACTCAGTTCACATTATCAAAAAATCTCAAGTAATCAAACTGAATTTAAGACTGAAAAATACTGTGATTTGACTACAGTGTTAAACCAAAATGAAAAAAATAATGAAAATGATAGGATTCTAGTATATAAAATAGACAAACTCACAGTACAATTTTATTTTTCTTATGAATGGCATGCATTAGTATTATCAACCCTTCTTTGTTGTTGCTTCAGTATCTACAATAAACCAGATGAGTTGGGAGGTAGACTTACCTACCTGGGAAGTTACTGAAGGATCAGAACATAGAATATGTTTGCCAAAGCAAGATTTCTACTGGAGAAACCTCAGAATAATGAGAACCAAGGAATAAGGAAATTTAAAGTCCTTTGCTCAGAGCCTGTTGTAGTTTTTATACATAAAATTTTCACATTCCAGTGTCCAGAAATTGAAGTAATTAGTTATGAAATGAAGTGAGTTGTTTGGAATTGATTTGAATTAGGTCATGCCAAGGCTGTGGAAGGTGATGATGGAACCAACTCTTATGAATAACATTGGGTTTTCAAACATACCTTTAGTTAATTCTAGACATATTTATTTCTCCTTTTCTAAAGCCAACAATCCAGTCTCATGTAGAATTTTGCATAATATCGCTGAGTTGAAATAAATGTTTGGCAAAATGATAGTCACTGATTTTAGCCTATCCTATTTATTAACATCAGACAAACTGTTCTTTCTAGTTTTGACTGTTTTTGTGACCTCTTATTGATAGTTTGTCAAAATGACACCACGCTGAAAGAACAAATAATATATGAATGACATGAACTCCTCCATCTCCTCAAAGATTGAAATAGATGGAGTGTTTATCTCTTAAGTGTTTTCTGGTAAATCTGGGTAAAGGAAAGATATTTCAGGAGTGTGAGTCACACTCGTATTTATATCGGCACCTACATTTTTACTTGCATTGGCTTGCCACAGACTTGAGGAAGTAAAGCATTATTTGTTTCCAGTTTGGTGCTAATGTACATGACTAATGCACTAATAAATATTGCAAGCAAATCAATTGTACTTCCTAATAGCAAGGTGAACAGCAATAGCATTTTATGCAAGATCATAGGAGATTGAGCACTAAACCTGAAAAAAGATTATTCTAACCCTGACATTTCATTATTTCTTGGGATTTGTGCATCTCCCTTAATGTACAGTTAATGTAATTTGAAGTTATGAATCTTTTTTATAGTCTTACTCTATATTCTTAAAGTAACAAATCTCAAGTGGTGATTATAGAAGAGAAAGCATTCACAGATTTCTGACCAGGAAACCAAACACTCAAGCATTTTCATCCTTCCTGAGGAAAATATATAAATTCCACTTACTTTTCACTGGAATATATGTTTTGTGTGAATAATGTCTGACACATATTTGTTACCAGTAAAATTCTCAGAATCTATCCCAATCAGCTCATTATTTCTTCCAGGGTAACATGGAATTGAAATAAAAAGAAAGAATAAACAATGGAAATACTGGTTTAGCTATAAATGCAATATAATAGATAATCTCAGGACTCTGTCCCCACGTAGTTGTAGTCCCAGCATCAATTTAAAATGGCTGAACACCTTACATGACCAATCCTGTAGGGCTGCCAAACAAGAATGGATTATTTTTAAAGGTTTTGAAACATACGCCAAGGAGCATTTTCCATTCATTTTAAACCTGAATGCATGAAAAACTTTTCCTACTCAGAAAAATTCACTGCTTTCTTACTTTCATAAAAAATTTCCCCTGCAGTGTGCAGATTTATTGATGTTTAGCGCAACGTTTCCGTGTATATATGCATGAGAGAAGTCACACCGTAAGGGTTCCTTTGGACCCCTCATCACTATTTCTGAAATCCTCTACCAAAGGATGGAAAGGGACACTTTTGTACCCAAGCAAAATCTGAAGAAAAGAACACAAACCATAAAAAAAATGAGGAGTAACTCAGTAAAGGGGAGTTGGATGAACTTTTAAGATTTAGGTTATTATCAGTAATGTCTAGAAGAGATTTAAAAAGGAAGGGAAAGTTCTGGGTTGGACATTGTAAAAAAAGTGGAGTAAAGTAGGAAAAAGTGTATAAAGTTGATCTGACATCAATAATTTTTATCCAGGAAGAGAGAAGATTAAATCAGGCCTAGAGGTGACACTGGTAAAAAGAATTCATATTCAGACATAGGGGAATATTCATGTTTGCTGCTACATTATAGCATTGACTACGTCCTGTTATAAGTATTGTTTATGTTCTAGTGTTTGATTCTCATTAGGGCTGATTTGCACCTTCTCAGTATGTTGGAAAGACATAGAAACACTTTGATTCCACACTTTACCTTTTTAATGAAGTATTTGTTAAAATTTCATAATTTTTAAGATACTCAAAATTGGGATGCATAAAGACATTTGTTAGAAGAGTTACACAAAAACTAATTAGACAGAAATGTCTAATATACAATCAGTTAAATTTACATTATGTATATTGCACACATAGACATACCAAATATATATTTTATATACCTATATCTGGTTCATCTAACAGATTATATATAATAAATGCAGAACAAATTACATATAAATTGATAAATATATGAATTTATTTATATGTAAATTTCAGAGTTAAGCTATGAGCAAGGTCTTTATAATTACAATAAAAATATATCATTATAATACTGCAGATTCCAAGGAAAATAATTTGCTTCACAATTCACAGGGATTTGCTCTACAGTTATTGAGAGTTAGAAAATACTGCTAATCCTTACCTAGAAAAAAGGAAATTCAGTGCTAATCTTCAGATACCACATGATATAAAATAACCCAAAGGGCAATTCGAAACTTCCTATAGACAGGAGAACAAATAAAAGATAAACAAAGCTCTAATTTTATCTGCTTTGATCAATCATTGCAGAAATAGAGATCTGTATCAACACCTGGAGCCTTTCTTATGGACTAAAACACCACCTTCCTCTTCAAATCTTGTCCTTTTTCTTCCTTATTATTTTCCAAACTTCTTTCACTCACAATGTTCAGATAAAATGCTAATGCTACAATTTGACAGAAAGATCTAAACTTGAGGCTGTGATAATCAGCATGTCAAATACATTGAGAGAGACACAACAGCAAAACATCTTCATGATGAAAAGTTTCTGGATCACCATTACAACCTCATTATTTAGCACCATTTCTGATACAGTGTGGTATTCAAAATACTTGTAATGTGGACTAATCAATCCAAGACAAAGAATCTGTATCTACATACCTGTCATAATTGTGGACTACTATATGCCACAATAATAATTGACCACCAAATCTCAGTGATTTGCAAGAACAAAGGTTCATTTCTCATGTATTCTAAATAACGATCATAGTTATTTATGAGCTGTTTTTGTGTTGATTGGATCTAGAAATCAAAATATTTGAAAACTTCCTGTCCTGAAAAATTGCTGATAAAGCAGAGGAAGATTACTGGTGTTGATAGTTTTTTACTGCATTTCATTGGCCAAATCAAGTCACATGACCCAAACTGACAATCAGGTGAAGACAAATAAAGGCAGAGCATTTTTGTGAACAACTATGCAATGTTCTATATATGGTCTAATTTATACTAAAAGTATTTGCAAAAGCAAATCAGAAAGAGACTAATAGCATCTTGGTTCCAAAAAGTTGATGATTGAGTGTAATTTAAAAAATTTTTCTCCGTGCTTTCAATTGCCCTGTTATGAGAGAAGCTAAAGGCACCAATAGATTAAAAATGCATCCTTTGACAACTGTGTATAATCATTTACATGGTAAGTAAATTTGGGATCTAGACCTGCTTTCAAATTTATGAAAATAAATCATGTGCTCATTTCTCATAGTCTCTGTAAAATTATACTAATAGGAATGACAGAGCTAGTAAACTTTAAACTTAAAAGAAATATGAGGAAATGAAGCACAGTTAATTTGAGAGATTGAAAACGCAGATATTTTTTAAATAATGTACTCAGTATGCATATATTTTTTAAAAGCTGCATTCTATTAGCAAAGTACCTTTCAGTCTTTAGAGTATAACAACTTGTTTGAGCATCAGTAAAATTACTGTGAATCTGACACATTCAGTAAAAGTCATCCAGTCTTTTCATAACTACAAGCAGTAGAGAGTATAATTTTAACTAACTTGAATTTTTTTTTCTGCTGCTAGGAGTTATTTTACTATAAAGCAATTTCTTTGGTGACAATGGTGTCAATGAGGGTTGTTTTAGGTGAGTTTAATTAACAAGGTTTTAAACAATTTTTATCATTTGCTAATTCAAACAGAATGCATTGATGTTGTGTATCTTACTATTTTTATTTAAAAAGAAATACGTGTTAAATAGCTGCATTCCTCCAAATAATATCCATCCTTTAAGGCCCTAGCAAGCCTCACCTATTACATGATATCCTCTTCATCCATTCCAGATTTCACTGATCCCTTTTTTTTCTGTACAGCACTTTAATGTGTACCATCTGGGGTTGTTCCCAGGGTAACGTATGTTCCACAAAAATTTTGTTTCCTCTTCCCACCTTTAATTGCACTAAATGATTAGAGCTAGCAGTTGCAGTAAAAACAGCCACCACAACCATGTTGCTTGCTGTAAGAAAGGTACTATGCCAGGCTTCTGATATTCATTAATAAGCAACAAACACAATTGAGATACTGTTCCAAGTACAATTCTATGTTCTTGGAATATGACAGTGAAAAATATAAGCAGAACTTTTACATTTAGATTTAATACTAGTACTTAATATGTAAAACAGCTTAGTCAGATTGATATTATCTCCCTTTTATAGATGAATGCAGTAAGTGACTAAGCAGGGCAGGGGTGAGTGACTTCCTGAGGCCACCCTACCAGGGAGTGGAAGGGAGCATTAGTTTCCTAGGGCTGCCATAATATTTGCTTTCTTACTATATTCATGTGGGTTGACCGTAGTCTCACTTTTGAACTATTTTACTTCCATCACAATTTACTGCCTTTTGGCTTTGGAGTCTCTGACTATTCTTGAGAAGAATGTTTGCTCCTTCAGCTTGGATAGGATGGCTTCCCTAACATCATCTTCCCATTTACATCTTGAGTTCTGACAAAGGCCTCAGACCCAAGTCTCTCATCACCAACTGGAAAAATACTTATGAATGATGCAGCCTTCTTGTTTCTTGAAACAAAAGAACATTTTAACATTAAATTGACCAAGATAGTTTAAAAAAGTAAACCCACGTGGTAATACCTGTATAAAAACAGGTTTAATGGCATTAGTCACAAAATCTTAAACTAAAATAATTATACAGTTATTTATGATTTATGTTGTGATACTTTATTTCAGCTACATTTCATTTCGTCATTATTGATGTCATAGTCATCATCATCCCCATACCCACCCACCAATGCCCACATGGCAGAAACATTGTTCCTGCTTTAATTAGAGTTCTCCATGAGAATCAACCAATAAAATGTATATGCATATATACATATATATATATATATATATATACACACACACACACACACATACACACACATACAATTCAAAACTTTCTACAGACAAGAGAACAAAGAAAAGATAAACAAGTCTCTAACTTCTTCTGCTTTGATCAGTCCTCACAGAAACAGCGATCTTCATCAACATCTAAAGGGAAGGGAGAAGAAAGAGAAGGAGAAAAGAAAGATAAAGTGATTGATTTCAGGAAACTGGCTTATGCAGTTGGCAAGTTGGCAAGTCCAAATTTTGCAGCATAGGTTGCAGGCTAGAGACCCAGGGAAGCAGCGATGTTGCAGCTCAACTCTGAAAGTAGTCTGGAAGCAGCATTCCCTTTCCCTCTGGGGACCTCAGTTTCTTTTATCTTAATGCCTTTAATTGACTGCATTAAGCCAAGTCATATTATGCAGGGTAACCTGTTTTATTCAATCTACTGATTTAAATATTAATCTCATCTAAAAATTGCCTTCATATAGATATTTAGATTGGTGTTCGACCAAACTGTTGGGTACCACGGTCTAGCCAAGCAATTACATGCAATTAACCATCACACAACATGGTCTCAGACTCAGGTCTGTCTCGCTGGTACATCTCCAGTTTTTGTTATAGCTTGCTACCAAGCAAAATATTCTGCGTCTAGAAGAAGAGAAATATTATTTATTGAATGCATAAAATAACACGAATTATTTTTTCCTTCTCATTTTACATTGTATACTTTATTATCCTAAGCCTAATTAGAACCTCAATATGATATAACTGGTTTGGTTTGCCTCCTGATATATAATGCGAGTTACTTGCCACAAAGACTACCCAAGTCAAAGTGATTAAAATCAGTTCCAAAGTTATGTTCTGATTGCAATAAATAGATCAAATGTTCATTAATATTGAAGCTAGAGTACTGAATCTACTGTTCTTTCCTCATTTACTTCTATTAGCATTTTCAAAATTTCAAATAAGACTTAATTAATTTAAACCACATTCAGAGAAACTGTTTTTATGAGACTAAAAAGGAAGAAATCTTTTCAATGCACACATTCAGGAAGAAAATAATGTCTCGAGAGGGAAAGACAGTGGCAGGAAAATAACATTCATCCTGAGACTTTTATTTATTCACTCTGAAACATTTTGACATAACAAATACTCCCCTGGTTCCACATATATCCTTAAGCATCTTCTTAAATTTGGCTATCACTGAAAGTTTCTTTGTTTGATGTTCAACACTCAACATATGCCTGTAAGTTTATATCTGGAAGACTTTCACTTGAAGGACAACACTTAAAGGTTTAATAATTAATATAAATGTAGCTAGATAAATTCTTCCTTTTTGGTCCACTTCAGTATGATCCATGTAGAGAAAAACAACAAAAAATATAGATAAAGAAGGGTTATATCAAACATATGTTAGAAATCATTTGCTAAGTTGTGCTTTCAGCATCATATTTACTTTACAATGTGGAAACTAACTACATTTGAATTTATGACATGTGGGTGGTTTTAAGATGAAACAAACTTAAGCTCTTTAATGTTTCCTTTTGTTTTATTTTAAATATGTCTAAAAATACAATTTAATCATATCTGATGCCTCTAAACATACAGTCAGGTTAATAATGCATTCATAACGCTTTTAATTCTCATATTTATCTATACATGCAAATGTTTATACATAATTTCTATTTGAATATTCCTTTGTTTTCAATTTATATAAAACCGCTGATTAAAAATTAATCTATTTCTTTAGTTCAATATCGACTTTCAATTAGAGTCTATTGTATGACTGACTTTTGAAAATTGTCTTAAATACACAATATTTTAGCTCATGAACATTTTTGAATATAAATAAGTGAAAGAAGCACTGTATTACATGCTATACTGGCTAAAGTTAATTTTAGAATTATTTAGTTATTAAATGTATAGAAAAGTGTTTTTCCTTTTTTTTAAAAAGACTTTCATAAAACTTCCAGGATGTAAAGTCATACTTAGAGAATTATAAATCCATTAGCAGTCAACTCTCACCTGGGCTGCTGGGAAAGCACACATCTTTGTGCGGTGTGTTTTATCCTCAAGAGACCATTCTCCGCACTTGTCAGAAGGATCTTTTTGAAGTAGAAATCTGACCACTTATCTTCCCTGCTTAATCACCTCAACAGCAATCTACTGTTATGATGATAAAAACAAAATCCTTAAAGGAGGTCTTAAGGCTCCTAATACTGCTCCCTGCGTGGCTCTCCAGCTGGCTTCAAACCCATCCTTCTGTGCTTCACCCTCATTCATTCCCTCCTCCTCTCCCAGCACAATACCATGCACACTCCCACAGGAGGGCGTTGAAATCTGCTGTTTCCTATACCAGGAACATTCTCATCTACCACCCACTTCACTTCACTCAGATAACCCCAACTTCTCCAGCAGAACTCATTTCCGTCATTAGTTCTTTAGGAAACCCTCCCCACAACTCCCTATTTGGACAAAACCCTCCTATAACACATTGCATAGCACTCTTTACTTCCTTCATGTCACTTACAACTGTTTAAAGTTTCCATTTATTTGGATATCATATCTTCCTTACTCATCTGTGGGCTTCCTGAGAGGAGAGATTATGTGTAATTTTGAACACCAGTGTGTACTGAGAATCTGCCATAAACCCAATGTATAATAAGCTTCTAATAAATCTTTGCTGAAAAAGTATTAATAAATGAATACAGATAAAATCTGGGTTCAAATAGTTTTATGTTGTGTGGAGGAATAAGCAGAAAATAATAAATTTCTACAGTAAGGCTTCTTAGAGAAGTCGATAAATGTAGGCTAATCAAGAAAAGCATCCAGAATTCCTCAACTAGAGTGGCATAGCATCTTTATGAAATAATGAGATTCTATCTGCCACATTTGAAGAACAGGAGATATTTTGAGTGACAAGATACGAAACAGAATAAGATGGTGATCACAATGTGTTTTTAAAATGCTCCTTGTTGCTTTAAAGTCTATTTTATCAGAGATGAGATTTGCAACTCCTGCTTTTTGTTGCTCTCCATTTGCTTGGTAAATCTTCCTCCATCCCTTTATTTTGAGCCTTTGTGTATCCTTGCATGTGAGATGGTTTTCCTGGATACAGCACACTGATGGGTTTTGGCTTTCTATCCAATTTGCCACAAAGATCAAAAGAGACAAAGAAGGACATTACATAATGGTAAAAGGATCAATACAACAAGAAGAGCTCATGATCCTAAATATTTATGGACCCAATACAGGAGCACCCAGATATATAAGGCAAGTTCTTAATGACTTACAAAGAGACTTAGACACCCACACAATGATAGTGGGAGACTTTAACACTCCACTGTCAATATCAGACAGATCAACGAGACAGAAAATTAACACGGAAACCCAGGACTTGAACTCTGACCTGGAACAAGCAAACCTGATAGACATTTACAGAACTCTCCACCCCAAATCCACAGAATATACATTCTTCTCAGCACCACATCACACCTACTCTAAAATTGATCATATAATTGGAAGTAAAGCACTGCTGAACAAATGCAAAACAATTGAAATCATAACTAACAGTCTCTCGGACCATAGTGCAATCAAGTTAGAACTCAGAATCCAGAAACTAACTCAGAACCGCACAGCCTCATGGAAACTGAACAACTGGCTCTTGAATGTTGATTGGATAAACAATGAAATGAAGGCAGAAATAAAAAGTTCTTTGACACCAATGAGAACAAAGACACAACATACCAAAATCTCTGGGACACATTTAAAGCAGTATCTAGAGGAAAATATACAGCAATAAGTGCCCATATGAGAAGAGCAGAGAGATCCAAAATTGACACCCTATCATCAAAATTGAAAGAGCCAGAGGAGCAAGATCAAAAATCTCAAAACCGAGCAGAAGACAAGAAACAACTAAGATCAGAGCAGAACTGAAGGAGATAGAAAAACCCTTCAAAAAAATCAATAAATCCAAGAGCTGTTTTTTTTTAAAGATCAAAAAAATAGACAGACCAATAGCCAGACTGATAAAACAGAAAAGAGAGAACAACCAAATAGATGCAATAAAAAACGACAAAGGGGAAATCACCACAGATTCCACAGAAATTCAAACTATCATCAGAGATTATTACAAACAACTCTATGCACACAAACTAGTAAACCTGGAAGAAATGCACAAATTCCTGGACACCTGTGTCCTCCCAAGCCAAAAACAGGAGGAAGCCAAAACTATGAATAGACCAATAACAAGGTCTGAAGTCGAGGCAGCAATTAAGAGCCTACCACACAAAAAAAGCCCAGGTCCAGATGGATTCACAGCCAAATTCTGGCAGAAACACAAAGAGGAACTGGTACCATTCCTTCTGAAACTATTCCAAATAATCCAAAAAGTGGGAGTCCTTCCCAATTCATTTTATGAGACCAACATCATCCTGATACCAAAATCCGGCAGAGACTCAACAAGAAAAGAAAACTTCAGGCCAATATCCATGATGAACATAGATGCAAAAATCTTCAATAAAATATTGGCAAGCCGATTGCAACAGCCCATCAAAAAGCTTATCCATCATGATCAAGTAGGATTCATCCCGGGGATGCAAGGCTGGTTCAACATATGCAAGTCTATAAACATAATTCACCACATAAACAGAACCAAAAACAAAAACCACATGATCATCTCAATTGATGCAGAGAAGGCCATTGACAAAATTCAACAGCC
>CM052650.1:51921179-51974560 GCA_028533165.1 Leontopithecus rosalia | reverse complement strand
TGAAAAACAATAAAGGGGATGTCACCACTGGCTCCACAGAAATACAAACTACCATCAGAGATTACTACAAACAATTCTAAGCACATAAACCAGTAAACCTACAAGAAATTGATTAATTCCTGGATAACTGCATCCTCACAAGCCTAAACCACGAAGAAGTGGAAACCTTGAACAGACCAATAACAGGGGCTGAAGTTGAGGCAGCAATTAATAGCCTACCAACCAAAAAAACAAAACAAAACAAAACAAAACACCCAGGTCCAGATGGGTTCACAGCTGAATTCTACCAGACATACAAAGAGGAGCTGGTACCATTCCTTCTGAAACTATTCCAAATGATCCAAAAAGAGGAAATCCTTCCCAAATCATTTTATGTGACCAACATCATCCTGATATCAAAACCTGGCAGAGACTCAACAAAAAAGAAAACGTCAGGTAAATAGCCATGATGAACATAGATGCAAATATCTTCAATAAAATACTGGCAAATCAGTTACAAAAGCACATCAAAAACCTTATCCATCATGATCAAGTAGGCTTCATCCCAGAGATGCAGGGCTGGTTCAACATACACAAGTCTGTAAAAGTAATCCACCACATAAACAGAACCACGGCAAAAATCATGATTATCTCAATAGATGCAGAGAAGGCCTTTGACAAAATTCAACAGCACTTTATGTTAAAAACTCTTAATAAACTACATATTGAAGGAACATATCTCAAAATAATAAAAGCTATTTTTGACAGACCTACAGCCAATATCATACTCAATGGGCAAAAACTGAAAGCATTCCCTTTGAAATCTGGCACCAGACAAGTATTCCCTCTGTCACCACTCCTATTCAATATACTATTGGAAGTTCTAGCCAGAGCAATTAGGCAAGAAAAAAAAGGGTATTCAATTAGGAAAAGAGGAATTCAAATTGTCTCTATTTGCAGATGACATGATTGTATATTTAGAAGATGATATCATCTCAGCCCAAAATCTTCTTAAACTGATAAGCAACATCAGCAAAGTCTCAGGGTACAAAATCAATGTGCAGAAATCACAAGCATTCCTATACATCAAAACAGACTAACAGAGAGCCAGATCATGAGTGAACTCCCATTTGCAATTGCTACAAAGAGAATAAAATACCTAGGAATACAACTAACAAAGGATGTAAAGGACTGCTTCAAGAACTACAAACCGCTGCTCAAGGAAATAAGAGAGGAGACAAACAAATGAAGAAACTTTCCATGCTCATAGTTAGGAAGAACAAATATTGTGAAAATGATCATACTGACCGAAGTAATTTATAGAGTTAAAGCTATTCCCATCAAGCTACCAATGACCCTTCACAGGACTGGAAAAAAACACCTTAAACTTCAGATGGAACCAAGGAGAGCCCACATAGCCAAGACAATCCTAAGCAAAAAGAACAAAGCTGGAGACATCACGCTACCTGATTTCAAACTATACTACAAAGCTACAGTAATCAAAACAGCATGGTACTGGTACCAAAACAGAGACATAGACCAATGGAACAGAACAGAGGCCTTGAAGGCAATGCCACACATCTACAACCATTTGATCTTTGACAAACCTGACCAAAACATGCAATGGGGCAAGGATTCCCTGTTTAATAAATGGTGTTGGGAAAACTGGCTAGCCATGTTCAGAAAGCAGAAACTGGACCCCTTCCTGACACCTTACACTAAAATTATTCCTTGCATTAAAGACTTAAACATATGACCTAACACCATAAAAACCTTAGAAGAAAACTTAGGCAAAACCATTCAGGACATAGGCATAGGCAAGTACTTCATAAATAAAACACCAAAAGCATTGGCAACAAAAGCCAAAATAGACAAGTGGGATCTAATTAAACTCCAGAGTTCTGTACAGCAAAAGAAACAATCATTAGAGTGAACCAGCAACTGATAGAATGGGAAAAAAATTTTGTGATCTACCCATCTGACAAAGGGTTGATATCCAGAATTTACAAAGAACTAAAACAGATTTACAAGAAAAAAACAAACAAACCCATACAAAAATGGGAGAAGGATATGAACAGACACTTTTCGAAAGAGGACATATATGAGGCCAACAAACACATGAAAAAATGCTCATTATCACTGATTAATAGAGAAATGGAAATGAGCACCACATTGTGATACCACCTCATGCCAGTTAGAATGGTGATCATTAAAAATCTGGAGACAGCCAGGCACGGTGGCTCAAGCCTGTAATCCCAGAACTTTGGGAGGCCAAGGCAGATGGATCACAAGGTCAAGAGATTGAGACTATCCTGGTCAACATGGTGAAACCCCGTCTCTACTAAAAATACAAAAAATTAGCTGGGCATGGTGGTGCGTGCCTGTAATCCCAGCTACTCGGGAGGCTGAGGCAGGAGAATTGCCTGATCCCAGGAGGCAGAGGTTGCAGTGAGCCGAGATTGAGCCATTGCACTCCAGCCTGGGTAACAAGAGCGAAACTCTGTCTCAAAAAAAAAAAAAATATCTGGAGACAACAGATGCTGGAGAGGATGTGGAGAAATAGAAACACTTTTACACTGTTGGTGCAAGCGTAAACTAGTTCAACCATTGTGGAAGACAGTGTGGCACTTCCTCAAGGACCTAGAAATAGAAATTCCATTTGACAAAGCAATCCCATTACTGAGTATATATCCAAAGGATTATAAATCATTATATTATAAAGACACATGCACACGTTTGTTCATAGTGTCACTGTTTACTATAGCAAAGACCTGGAACCAACCCAAATGCCCATTGATGGTAGACTGGACAAGGAAATTGCAGCACATATACACCATGGAATACTATGCCACCATAAAAAATGAGTTTTTGTCCTTTATAGGGACATGGATGAATCTGGAAAACATCATTCGCATCAAACTGATACAGGAACAGAAAATCGAACCCTGCATGTTCTCACTCATAGGTGGGTGTTGAACAATGAGAATTCATGGACACAGGGAGGGGAACATCACACACTGGGGTCTGTTGGCGGGGGTCAAGGGAGGTACAGTGGGAGCGGGTGGTGGAGAGGTCAGGGAGGGATAACATGAGGAAAAATGCCAGATGTAGGTGATGGGGGGATGGAGGCAGCAAACCACATTGTCATGTGTGTACTTATGCAACAATCCTGCATGATCTGCACATGTACCCCAGAACTTAAAATACAAAAAAAAAAAAGACTAAGTCTAAGAGGGGTTAAGTTTTTGGCATTAGTAACCCAAAAGAATTATTTGTCCACTATATATTTCATTATATGTCCATTTAATTTTAAAAGCAATAAAAATTCAGTCGTTATGAACAAGTCCAATTTTCATTAATACTAACAGCATCTGGAGCCAACACACCAGGATGCTGTATCTGATACGATTTCCTTGTAGGATTTCTATTCTGAGTATTTGAATTAAGAAACTATGATTTATTCTTGGTATCAGATCTACTCCCTTCTCAAGAAGCCTTGCAAGTATATCTTTCTATTTATGAATTCACATGCAAAATACATAAGGAAGAATCTATCATGTTTAATTGAGGAAATAATTATTACAAGAAGAATAATGTCTGCAACAAACAACAGGAGAGTCTAGATTGAGGGGCCTCTTTGAAGGTCATCAACTTAATCAAAGACCTCACACACGCTGCACCACTTTGAGATGGTATTGCCAATACAAGGTGCTACCTTTTCCAAGTTGCTCATAATTTTTACAGAATTGTTCAGCACACTAAAAGATTATAGGATAAGTGGACCTACATAAAGCTAACCTTCATATGAATATATACCACACCTACAGGGAAGAGATTAAAAAATTACAATACCTAATGTCTAGGTGAATTTCTGCCATGGTGACCTGGTCACCTCTGGTATGAATGTTCTATTCCTAACAGCTGCTTAGGATACTAGTAAGTATTAGGTCTAACATGCTGGTTCCTGTCAGAGTAAATTAAAATGCCTTCAGCCAGAAACTCCATCATCTGGGTTTGAGAGAGGAAAAAGGCACCAATGAATCTCTCTATTGGGAGCAAGTGGCATAGAACCATGAAAGCTAAGAGTAAATTTTGTATCCTAAGTAAACCCTAACACATGAGTCTCAGACATGACTTGTCTGTAAGTTGGCTCCATTATTCACTATGCCTTAGGTTGAGGTTTAATATATATACATAAATCTTGCAAAACTAATCAGCTGATCTGATCGCAGTAGATGTGATTGGTGCACAGCTAACTGTGCTACCTTCACCAATTTGGCCATAAGTCTTTGTAAGTATGCAAATTAAACAATACTATTTTGTTATTCATGAAAGAAGATATTTTGAGTTGTTGTCTTTAGCTACCTCTCATGGGTAGAAAATATTATGCAGAGCTATTTTTTATTCAAATACACTCTTTATTCTGAGTCTTGCTGAAGACTCTTCTATTAACATTGCCCAGTTCTATAAAATTTGTGTCTAATCTCCAGAATGCACCACAGAAAGAAAATTCAGAGTGTCTTTCTTGGAGCAAATTGAAGAGCAAATCTTAAGTCACAACTATGGTAGATATTGTGTTTTTGTCTGACTCCCCTTGAACATACTTGACAAAATGAAAGACATACATTAGAAGCAACACTGTATATTTATGCCTTTAGTCCTTTAAGGTAATACAACTTTTTTAGTACTCACTATAGGAAGCAAATAGACCGTAGTGAAGTCAGTTATAAACTGTATGTTAGGCAATAGGGAAAATAGAAGATTAGCATTTTGGATAAAATTTCACTTTCAATTTTGTTTTATATTGAATACTACCATTTGCCAGACATTTTTGTAATCATTGATTGTTTGGTTTCACAAGCTAAAGCAGACATAGAAAGTCAGAAATGAGGAAGTACCCAAAAAACAAACAGGGTACATATTGCACAGTATTTCTCAAGAAATGGCCTAGGTAATTATTTGCTTTGAAAATTAGAGCCATTGTTCAGATTGCAAAGATAGGGCAAACAACCCATCCCCGGAATTTGTTACTAGTTTGCATCAATTTGGGTACATGTTTGTGTATGTCTATGTCTAGATCTGTTATGCATTAATGGAACTAGAAGAACATTTCTGGAATCATTTGCAAGGTTAATATTCCACGTACTGGTATTTGTTCTCTCATTGCTGATATACACATGCACTCCTCTATACTAACATATATATGAACTTACTTATATATTTAAATATTTACTAAATTATGTATATTAAACCTATATTCGTATTTACTTATATATATATATTTGCACATAAATATTC
This sequence comes from Leontopithecus rosalia, assembly GCA_028533165.1. NCBI lineage: Eukaryota > Metazoa > Chordata > Mammalia > Primates > Cebidae > Leontopithecus > Leontopithecus rosalia. The sequence goes on along the minus strand of CM052650.1, from coordinate 51,969,283 downwards.
AAAAGTATTATTATCAGCTAAAATTATGTTGAGTTTATCCTTTTGCAAGTGTATGTTTCTTTTGAAATAACATTTGTATACTAAACTAATAAAACAAGTCTATATAAAATTTTACTACACTCCGGGTGCTGTGGCTCACACCTGTATTCCCAGAACTTTGGGAGGCAGAAGTGGGTGGATCATCTGAAGTCGGGTGTTGGAGACCAACCTGACCAATATGGAGAAACCCTGTCTCTAATAAAAATACAAAATTAGCCAGTCTTGGTGATGCATGCCTGCAATCCTAACTACTCAGGAGGCTGAGGCAAGAGAATTGCTTAAATCTGGAAGGTGGAGGTCGCAGTGAGCCAAGATCACACCATTACACTCTAGCCTGGGCAACAACAGGGAAACACTGTCTCAAAACAAAACAAACCAACAAAATACTACAAATGAAGAGATATAATTGAGTTTTATAAGACTCTAGGTATTCATCTTATATAAACTTTAAAGTAAGTTTTTAAAAAACGTGTTTAAACAGCTCCTGGTTTCTAGAAAACTTGAGCAGTCTGACCATAATAAGGTGTTTTCTCATTGGTTTATCATAATGACCTGATCTGAGAGAAGAATTTCACTATGATGGGTTCATTAGGATATGAGAACCTTCAAATTTCTTTTTCTCTTTTTCTTTTTCTTTCTTTCTTTCTTTCTCTTTCTTTTATCTTTTTTCTTTCTTTATCTTTTTTCTTTCTTTCTATTTCTCTTTCTTTCTTTCTTTCCTTCCTTCTCTTTCTTCTTTCTTTCTTTCTTTCCTTCCTTTCTTCTCTTTCTTTCTTTCCTTTTTATTTTCATATTGTTGCAGTCTTTTCCTCCTTAGAGGTATTGATGTGAATTTTGTGACTATACAGAGGAATTAGCTTGAATGAAAATAAAATTTTCTATTTAATACTTTCAGATCTTGATCTGTTAGAAAGAACCAAAGTTCAAAATGATAGTACAGACCTTTTTTAAAGAAACCACCTAGTTTATTCCATGAAGTTATGCAGTAAACATTTGAAATTAGTTTCAACATATCTAACAAGGGTGGATTCTTCTGCTAAAACACCAGTGTTTCCTTAATAGTCATGTTCTATGACAGTAAACATGCCTCTCATATGTTTGAGCTCAAGTGTATAATTGAGAAAAATTGGGCAAAGTCAACAATCAAAATTCACACATGTACATGTACTGATAATAGACTGTGGATGACCTGATAGAGAAGAGACTGTCAAACTGTAAAGAAGAATTGTTGAGAAAAAAAATTCACCATAGAAGAATAATACATTTTGATAGGTAAACTTGATTCAACTCCAAATCCTGAGTGTTACTGGTGAAAGCTGCAGTTCTGTACCCTCTGCCTTTCTGTGACTCAGCTGCTCATCCTGGAAAGAGGAAAAAAAAAGTAACTCTCTCAAAAACATCTCTACCTCTTTGAATGTGTCACCACATCGTCTTTTCTCAATCTGAGGTTCTTAGAAACCAGATATTGAGACAAAGATGACATTTAACAGTTATTTAGGGTAAGCAATCCCAGAAAATCTAGAATGAGGGAAGAAGGAAAGTAAGGCAGAGAAGGGGAAGGATAATTGAAGTTGATGGCTAATTGGGCTGACCTGAATAGTCAGAAAAACACATAGCTGTTTCCTCAATGACACCAAATATCTTCTGAATGTGTGAAATAATTTTCTGCACCTCAAAACAGTCTATGTGGGCAAACCAACTCACATGCTACCTTCTTTCTTTTTTCCTTTCACTGATCAAGAGTCACCCAAAAACACATTTACTCAACCACACTCTCAGGGTGTGGCTTACATTGGGAAAAGTAAGAACCTCTGTTTTCTCATGAGATCTGACCTGGGTGTTTAGTTGGTGGTTGCTGCTATAATCTGTGTAATGGAACTTTGTCCTACACCACATTTTGACCTCTGAGTGAGCCTACATATTAAAGAGATGGGCACTTAGGATTTTCTGTAAAACAAATTGGCTGAGCAAAACACAATGCAATATCACTGCTGCTGTAGCAGGTCCAAAGGCAATAAATAATATTAATCATAAATCTCCTTCATGGCCTATTCTATATTTTATTGGAGTGAACAAGACCTTCATCATGAGATATATGAGCACTTATTTAACTTGCATATGTTGTTGAAGTTGCCCATGAGTTATCACTGGACAGAAAAATACTAGAAGATACTGGAATGAACTCCTGTGCTACAGACATATCTCCCTTTCTCCATTATGTATTTGCAATCCCAATGTGTCATAGTAGTCAGGTTTGATATCCTCAGCCGATAGAGAAATTATTATTCTGCCACCTGGTCCATTGGCATAAGGAGTCCAAACTAGCCAGGTGGCAAACACAGCCTCCAGTTCGGTAAAACTCTTACACTGTACTCTCCCAGATGTGTTAAACTTTTAGAAAACGTGAACTTTTTAAATACAGCAGAGTATAATTTGGCATAAATGGGAAGCAAAAAACTCTACAGGTAGATGATGAGAGTGATAAGGAGAAGGGTCCTTTCTCATTCATCCCTTAGTTCCTAGACACATAGTTTCTTAATATGAGGAAGACAACATGCTATACTGTCCATTTTGATATTACCTTAATCATACAAAGTAGTTTGTCCAAGCTGCAGATTTAGTTGAGCTAAGCCTTCAGTAAGTCCTTCCAATGTTCTATTAGTCCAGTTGCATCTGTGTGAAGAGGTACATAATATATTTGATATAATCTAATAGGTTTGAGCCCATTAATTCATTCCTGGGCTATAGATGTGTCTTTTAATTCAAGGTAATATTGTGTGTGGTGCCATTTTAATAGATGAATTATGGATGCCATTAACTGAAGGCATCGGTAAAGTCATTGTGAACAGATAAGCTATCCCAACATTCAAGTTATGAAATATTTCTTTCAAGAATAATTCAATACTCATTGTAAGTGGGAAAGTATATTTCAACAAAGTACCACCCAACGGATAGCTGGTCTTTCTTAAAGATATTATAATCTCAAAAGCTCAGCATCAGTCCCAACTACTGGCAGATTGATAATGTCAGAAGCTAGTCCTGATATACTGATCTAGAGGATCTATATTGTTGGTGACTGTTATAGCTCCATCCCTATCCACTCTCTTTGTGAGTCTATGCTTACTCTAGGGTAAGCTGAAGACAAAAGCTGGAAACACCCACATGTTGACAAACCCTGTCTATCTGGCTTTTGAGAGCCTTTTCTCTGTTGGATGGATCCTTGACTGGCACTATAGGTAAAACATGAAGATCCACATGTCCAGTTACATGGGTTCAGTCACATAATTCTTACCCAAATCCCGGGTCTCAGGCCTACAAGTCAAATTGTTCTCAGGTCCACTTAACATTATTCATTAATATAGTAGAGCAGCACAATGTTCTGTTGAATGACAAGAAGTTCAGGGCTACATAGTCACAGATAGCAGGATAGATAACAGAATTTTTATCCTATTTTACTTGCCCTGTAATTGCATATTGCTTTTGATCATTTCTAATAATGAGGACTGAATAAAAGCCTTTTATACATAAACAGCTTCACACCAAGTACCAATGATTGTATAGATCAGCTCTAATAACAGATAAAATGACGTAATATAGTAAAATGGTTACAATTGGGGCTACCACCCCCATAAATTTGGACATTATTCACTGATTTTTCTATGTGTGTTTTTTCTTTTTTTTTCATGAAGAAGACAGATGAAAAAATTGAATGAAGATATTATAGTGATTACAACCATGCATGTTCAAGTACTTGTTACTGTGAGTAGTCTTCGTATGCCTCCGGGGTTTTGGTATCACTTCATTTTTACCATGGTGAAGGGAAATATTTGATATTATTGCTCCCATATCAAGAAAATGCCAAAGGCTCTTGACCTCCCAATGCTTTGCGATTTACTTTAATATCATCCCAAGTAAATATAGATAAAAACTTCAGTAAATGGGATGCAATGCATGTCAAGAATTTTTATCTTCACAATTAGCAAAAGCTTCACAGCAAAATTTAGCCAGATTCTCAGTAGAAAATATCTTTTCATTCATAGCTGAAAGTCAATGTCTTGTAAGTAGAAAGTGTATGCTGATTTACTTTGTTTTAACAGAGAATCTTTTTCCACAAATGGAGGAGACAGATACGGAAAGAGTAAGCATGTATAAAACTTTTATAATTTCAAAAACATGTTTGAAGATAGAGTTTTCACACTATTCTTTACAGAATATCTTGAGATCCAGACTACCCCTGTGAGGCTATAGATGAAAGTGTTGGCAAGAAGAATAAACAAGACTCCAAGGTGTCCAAACACATTTTTGAAATTGAGCAGTTTCAGTATACCTGCATTAAACATATGGCATTCTTGTCATATTTTTCTAAAAGGAAGTTTACAATAGCAAAGACCTGGAACAATCCCAAATGTCCATCATCCATAGATGGGATAAAGAAAATGTGGCACATATCCTCCATGGAATACTACTCAGCCATAACAAAATGATGAGTTCATGTCCTCAATAGGGACATGGATGAATCTGGAAACCATTATTCTCAGAAAACTGACACAAGAACAGAAAACCAAACACCATATGTTATCACTCATAGGTGGATGTCAAACAATTAGAACACAGGGACACAGGGAGGGGAGCATCACATGCTGCAGTCAGTGGGGGAGGGGCACTCGAGGAAGGATAGCAGTGGTGGGGAGGGTGGGGAGGAATAATGAGGGGAGAAATACCAGATATAGGTGATGGGGGAATGAAGGCAGCAAACCACCTTGCCATGTATTTACCTATGCAAAAATCCTGCATGATCTGCACATGTACCCCCAAATCTAAAGTACAATAAAGGAAAAAAAGAAAGTTTTGTTTTTTTGGTTAACGTTTTTCAAGCCACTAATCTGATCCAACATTTTAGTGTTCACTTTGGGCAATGATAAGCTTACTGAAATCTAATTTTCAAAATGTATACATCAGACAATATGTCCAAAATGTTAATGTATTAACTATTTCTTTTAAAAACACGTAGTGTGTTTTACTACATTCAAAGTCAGTATCTAAGAAAAAAGCTGGTTTAGTTAAGTTGATATTCCTGAATTCTGGGGGGAGTTGCTAATCTTTCTTGTGTTTCCGGCAATATCATATTAGTGAAGTGAAAGTTCTGATTATGAAATTGAAGTATTTCAGTACATCTCATAGCTCATTTTCTCCTCTTGCCATTTGAAAAAGTGTGGAACAAAGTTTCACAGTATATAAAATTCTTATTCTATTTTCAAATAAAATTAATAATGTAGTTTATTTTTTCTGGAAAACTTTTAAAGTCATAAATTACAGATATGCAAATATATGTTTCATTATCTTATAGCCACTTACTTTGTAAAGGACAGAGGTAAATTTAGGAAGAAAACTATGGAAATTATTATGTTTATATGCTTGTCCATATATGGCATATATTTTCACAAGTCAGAGAAATATTCTTCAGTAAAAAATGTGCATAAGGGTCTCTATGAAACTGAGAAAATTGTTGAATAATATTGAATACAAATCCATAAGACTGAGAGATCAACTTAGAATTGTGTGTCACTGAATTAGCAGTGGGACAAGAGAGAAAGTAGGTAATTTATATAGACAGTGAATCAAGTAACAAATTCCAAAGCTAGAATAAGACTAAGTAGAATTGAAAGCTTTGCAGAAACAGAATTGCAGTGGACAGAAGAACAAATAGAATCTGACATTATGATTTTCCATGGCCTAGATGTCTATGACTGCAGCTATCAAAAGATATATACAAAATGTTAGTGAAAAAAAAATAAGGTTACTAAACTTGGAATTGCTGGAAAGCAAATAACACTGAAGCAAAATCAGTTAACATGGCTGAGTGCCACAGTGATTTGCCATTGTCTTTAAAAATATGCTCTTGGTAGAAATGTTGAAAGGATAATTAACAGAGATGAGATTCAAACAACACTTAGAGTTTCAGTTTTTGTGACAAATAGCCTCGCTATGTAACCTTGGGTAAGTAACATGACTTCTTTGATTTTAGAGTATATATATATATATATATATATATATATATATAGAGAGAGAGAGAGAGAGAGAGTATATATATAATATATATATATATTATATGTATATATATAATATATATACATATATTATATATATATAAACTCTAAATATATATACTCTAATATATATAATATATAAATTATATAATATATAAATATATATAAACTCTCTCTCTCTCTCTCTCTCTATATATATATATATATATAAAGATATATACATATAAAGATACTGGGAAAAATAATGGAGGTCTGTACTGTTTTTTAATCTATTGCCTTTAAAAAATATGAATACTGTAAGTAATTTAAGAACCAGGATGCTAGGCATGATTCCAGGATCAATAATTTATTAAGAGAATTTTTTAAATTTTTCTCTGCCTCAATATCCTTATTCATCAATTTTGGTTGATGAAAGTATCTCTATCTTGTGATCATCATGAGAAAAATATAAATAATGCATGACAAGTGTTTACCATACATGCTATTGGAATAAGCATTCAATATATATTAGTACAGATGGATTTACCATGAAGCTATTATAACCTAAGCTTCAGGATCTTTATTTGATAAATTCCTCCCAACATCCTATAATTGATTTAGAATTAAAATATTGAGCTATTTAAAGAAAACACTCCACACATTGAATAAGCTTCAAAGTCTAATGAAACTAAAAAAGTATCATTTATCTTTGCTTTTATTACACATTTTAAAATTAATAACTAGAATTGTTTAATATTTAAGAACATGTAATTTGTTCAACAAGACACATAAAATAATGCTTTTAGGAAGCTTGATATAACTGATAAGTAATAAAATTTATCATCTATAATAGAAATGATATAAAATAACACATATTTATAGAGTTATTTCATTACATAATTGACACTAATTATAAGGATGCCATTATGTATTTTAAAGAAAATTGGGTGCGGTGGCTTGCATCCTAAATCTCAGCACTTTGGGATGCAAAGGCAGAAGGATTACTGGAGGCCAAGAGTTAGAGACCATCCTGATGAACAAAGTGAGGCTTGTCTCTACAAAAAAAAATAATAAAAAATAAATAAATATTAGCCAGAAATAGTGGTCTGCATCCGTAGTTCTAGCTATTCAGAAGGCTAAGAAGGAAGAATCGCTTGATCCTATGAGTTCCAGGCTGCAATGAGCTACAATGGCACCACTGCACTCAAGCCTAGGTGTCAGAGCAAGACCCATTTCTAAAAAAAAAAATTGAATTTTAATTTAAAAAAATTAGTAAGTCAACTAAATCAGTTACCCAGCATGACTATGTAAGCACATTTTCTCTTTTCAGACACTAGATTGTGGTCCCCACTGGGTAAACAGTACTAAGGAGGGTGGAATGTTTATTTGTACTGAACAGTTAAAAAGTCAAATTGTTTTAATTATCTATATTTTTTTGAGGAGAAAGGAAAAGTTGTATTCATCCTTGATTTTAAGCCTAACAATTCCATCGCTCTCTTACTCTTAAGTTGGTGTGAAGAGAATTAAAAGTAAGCTTCTTATGTTCTTACATTCCTACTCTTCTACTTGAAACCTTTTAGAACAGATTTCAGAAAACATATTTCTTCAAATAAATTTAAAATGGTATTGTACAGATAATGAAACCCAATGGAAAATGCAGGCTGTAGGCAAATCCAGGAGATACATAAGTAAGGCAGAACTGCCAAGACACAAACATTTACAGGAATGGTTCTGGGTCTATCCTTGCTATTGTTACAGGTACACATGAAAAGAATTTCTTTTGCCTGAGCTTCAGATATTTTAAGAAAAAATCTGTACAAACCCAATATTTCCTACTCTATCTTACATAACATACAGTCAATATCACATGAGATGAGAAGTACTGTTTTGCTTTCACAGGTTTACAAACAAAAGTTTAGATAATTCCTATAGAAGAGTTTAAAACCTACATCTTGCTGGCCCTTATTCACAGAGGTTTACTTTCTCAAAATATTGCTAAAAACCACTTTCTTATTTCAAATTATCCCTATGACAAGATCTGAAAACTGGACATCATAGATAATTTCATAAAGGTCAAATGTGTTAACATAAAGACAGATTAAAACAGTGGTTATGGAGGAGGAGGTGATGGAAAATGGAAAGATATAGGTGAAAGTATACAAAGTAGCAAGTATGTAGTCTGAACAAGTCAAAGAGCCAATGTACAACATGAAGACTATATTAACAATAGTGTATTGGATTTCAAATTATTGCTAAATGAGTAAACTATCACCGTTCTTGCCATTGCGGTAGTGGGGAGGAATAACAGGTAACTACATAAGATAACAGATATGCTAACGTGGTCTATTATAGTAACCATTTTGCTACAAATATGATATTGTATGACATTGTGTACTTTAAATAAATATAATACAATTTATCAAAAATAATAAAATAAGATGAATTGATTCTACCTTCATTGTCTAAATTACTTGTAGTGGCTCTGCCATTTACTGGCTATGCCATCTGTTGTTTGAAATGCCCATTTTTTCAAATTATCTATTAAACTGGGTTAATAATGGTGATCGATTATTAATGATAGATAGATTATTAATAATGGTGTAGAATAGATGTCTAGATTTTAGAAAGTGCTTGTAATATGGTAAATGCTACATAAGATTTTATGCTATTATTATGCAATACTATAATGCCAAATATACTTAACACAGAGAGAACACTATACTAAAAATGGAAATTTTAAAAAACATAATCACCCAGAATTCCCCTATCCCAATGAAATGTTTTTTACTTTTTATATCTTCACTTTTGTTTATATCCTTGAGTGTTTTCACAGTATTGCACTCTAATATTTTGTAGTTGCTTAGCAATTTATATTACAAACATTTTTCATATTTTATTCTAACATTATTACCTCTGTTGAATGGTTAAAACATTTCACCAAGTTTATGGCAATTAAACCATTTAATTATTGTATCATTGTTTGAGATATAGTTCATATATGTAATGAAGTTACCATAGTGTCAGAGGAAAAACATCCAGTTAATGTTAATAAACTATTAATTTTTTTATTATCAAACATTCTGCTTATTGAAATAAATAGATGTTATTTTATCTTTCTTCATATTATCTTAATATACATGTTCAAGACCATGATTATCATATCAAGCAATAACATTTTTAAGATGATTGAAATATAGCACCATATTGTTCTTTAAAACCGTTCATCCATTCAAGTGTCAAAGTAATATACATATATATGTGTGTGTGTGTGTGTGCGTGTGTGTGTGTGCGCGTGAATGTTTTAAATAAACATGCTATTATGGATCTCTTGAATAGTTTGGGTTTTGGTTGTTTTTCCTCATGCCTTTTACATGTTATTTTCTCAATAACATTGAGTTTATAGTTTAAACAACTTTATCAATATATAACCTATATATCATAAAATTCACCCATTTTAAGGATACAATGAAATGACTTTTAGTAAATTTACAAAGTCTTGAAGTCATCACCAACACTGAGTTTTAGAATGTTGCATTTTTATACTTCCTTAATAATAAGAACCATGCTTTTTATATTATACCATGGTGCCTGCCTGCTGTGCATCTAATAATGTTGGTAATGCAATAAACAAATATAAGCAACTGTATTAAACAAGGTCACTGGTGATCTCAAATCTTAGGCTTTCAAACCTTATTAGTTCTTTTTTTTAATTGTGAGCAGAAATTTAGCTAGTATGCTATTCTAACAGGGGGCAATTAATGCTTTGGGTCTTCAGATATTATTATCAATTTATGCTATCTGTCTCAGTATTTGCAGTGCCCGAGTATTCTATGTTTCTCACTGCAAAGACATCTGCTTAAATGACCATAAGTTCTTTTGGGGACAATTAGAGAAATTATTACAGATATACTTGTAGTCATGTTGCAAGGCCATTTCTCATGGGCCCACAGCCTCTAATTCAGTCAAAGTGTTCTTGACATAAAAAAAAAAAAAAAAAAAAAAGGTCTTTCCTTCGTAGTACTGACCAAGAAATTAGGACTTTTCATTGGGAGAACTCTTCTAATCCTGCTGCTCTCCTTTGCTCAAATGTTTCTGGTTATAAGCATTAAGTATTACCCTTGCTGGCTGCACGTCTCTTTTGCCCCCTACTGATACCGTGCTTTACTTACCATTTCCACAACTCACTGTATCAACTTCCTTGAATGCCCTTCCATCATGTGGATGGTTAAGGTAAATACAGAGTCCTGAATTATGACAATTTAGCACTGTCACCTCTGCCATTTGACTTCTATTACTTTACAGCTATATTATCTCCATTGATATTATCAAAATGGGCTTTCTGACTGATTTCCTTACCTAATTAGCTCATAGAGGTAAGTCATTACTAAACTTGTTGGTGGTGTTGGTACTCCACAGCAGTGTATTCTGGTAGCCTTGATGAATAGTTTGTCCTCTGGGATCCAAATTAAATAGAAACATTATCCTCTGGGAGTCTTCCAGCCACACATTCTATATCCATCCCAGCATATGTACTCATGTCAGCTCTTTACTACCCTACCACCTGCAGGGGAACCCATTCATTTATAGGTCATTTAGTGTTGGCCATCACTTTCTCTATACCTGTAAGGTCTACTCCAGCAGTGAGTTTCCAAAACTTTTGGAGTCCTTGCCTAGGTACAAAATATGCAATCCCAAGAAAATGTCTCCAAATCAGTGACTCTTCTTGTTTACAATATCTTATATTCTGGTCCAGGTAAGCAAACTCAATCTAAATCAATATTAGGAATACTCTCTTGGCTCTTGTGAGTTTTTTAAATATAATAATTACAGCTGCTTTGTCATATATCCTTTTCTTCCCTTACCAGGATCAGCAAGTTCCAAATAACTCACTCTTGAATTTAACCCTTGTGAAGTTGGAGACCAAGAGGAAAGATAGACATCACCCTGAGTAGATGTCTCGTTATGCTGTGGAAGAGAGGCTTTGGGAAGCATCTTCCAGCAAAGGAGAAATGCTAACTCTTATTAGGGATAAGTTGGTCAATTTTACAAGCTCTTGGAAATTAAAAGGATTAGTGCGGCTAACATCTGAGGCATTCACCCAGTCTCATCCCATATTTCTGGGTCCCAAGTTTTAACAATTAAGTTTCTGACCTTACCATAATGACTTACTTCATTTGGAAATGTAAATGTTACTGAGAGCTATAATCATCAGGTGTTCAGTCTGCTTTTTGGCTGTGCAGACTTATCCATTCCCAGAGTTTAATATCTGTTTGTAAGCGACCAAAAAAGATTGCCTTTCACACATAGCCTCTAAACTGCTTGTTAATAACCTTCAGTTTTTTTCAATATTCTTCTGCAGTGTGCCAATACAATTCAGTTGTAACAGGCTAATTCTGATATTACTGTGAGCATTGCTCTCCTCATAGCTTTCAAATCTAAAATCATTGCACTTACCACTAGGACACTTTTTGCAGGTCTCCAACAATGAAATATTTAATAACTGGAAGAACATCAACTGGGGTTTTCTATTTCTTGCCTGGTTTCTCAGACTAGTACTGCCAACATTTTTTGTGAGATTCCTCTGGGAAATGTACACTAAGACAGAATTTGATACACAGATAATTATTAAAGAACATAATGGTTGCAGATTAATGTGAGGAAGATGAACAAGGTAAGGAGAGCTTTAGCCACAAGTCTGCTAAAAAGAATAAGGAGAAAACAGAAAGTTTGATTAAGAAGTCTTAGAATGCAGTGCCACTTCAAGAAAGCATTGGAAAGGCCAACTGGGAGTCCTACAGCCACGTCACTCAGTAGATTAAGTCCCACATCTCAAGGAAATGGTCTTCATTAGAACCTCAAGAATGCTTATTCATCTGCTGAAGCACTGCCTAGGCATAAATGTGGTGGAATCCAGAGAGACAGCAGATGGATCCATGTCTGTCAATTATTAGGGCATCTCAGTGGCACATTTCAGAGGCTGCCACAGAGGCTTTCAATGCAAAGTAATAATTTAGTTCTTAAAATTAAGTATTGTCAAGTGCTGCCATTTATCAGGTCTTTAGAAAACAAGATTGGCATATTGACCAAGACGTATGTAGTAATTTAAGCAAAACAATTGAATCAGTAACCTTGAACATACTCAACTCAGGTCAGATATCAAGTAAGTGATACTTATTCAAATTGGTGATACTTATTCAAATATTTTAGTGATACTTATTCAAATTGGTAATACTATGTTATGACTAATACATCAATTTGGCAATTCATTTTATCCCTTACAAATCTCTCATACATTGTAGTTAAAACATACCTTTCCTTTAAAAATATATATAAACTACTAGAGTTAAAGGATGATATATATCTTTGGGTTTATAATCCACAGCAAATTGTGGTTAGTCCTAAACTATTATGCCCCAGCTTTGAGAAACATTAAATGAGAAAGGTCAGTAGATATTTTCCTCACTGACTTGTATGACTCCTTCAGATCGTTTGTAAATAATTGAGGATGATAATTATCCTGCTGCTACCTCAGAGACTGCTTCTTCCTAGTTTTATTGAGAAATGATCACAATGATCATCATTATAATAAGAAGTCACATAATAAGTAACATTATATATGGTTTACATTTCACACATTAGATGCTTCAATCTAATCACATTGTATCTACTCTGATTCATCTCTCAGAATTCTCCACAGTGCAGCCATCTTTTTAAATAATTAAAATTGGATTATACACCATTACACTTAAAATATTTTAGTGGTTCCTACTCTCTTTGATGAAGACTAAAATTCTTGGCATTGCCTCCATGATCTGATGTTGTGTGCTCCTGCTTATTTCTCTAGGTTTATTTCATTCCATTCTGCCTCTCCTTTCCTTTTAATCATTTACACTGACCTTCTTTGTGTTATTATAATACTCCATGCAGCATTCTGCAACATGATTCATCTTCTCTGGTAGTTCTATATAGAGCAACATGCAGACTTGTTTTTTTTTTTTTTTTTAATCTATTTGTCACTGGTCATCTTGTCTTATAAGGTGTTAGGGTAGTTATTCTATTATCTCAACCTGTCTATAAATAATACATTTAGCTTTAAGTAAAAAAAGATTGAGTTTCATATTTCACTTACTGGGAGGCAATAATAATAATAATAATAATAATAAACTGACATTGGCAGTAGAAAATATAGTTTTGATCTCTGCCTCTTTTACTTCCTAACTGTGTAAACTAATCCTTAATTTCCTAAAGTACACTTTCGCTAAAGACTAAAGTTAGTTGTGAGAATAAAATAACATGCTTTATTTTACAAAATTTGTAAGTTATTCAGAGAGTTCAAGAAACTCCTGGTATGTAATTATTTAGGAAAGGATAGGCATTCAGTATGCGCATATCTATTTATTTACTTATTTAAAGACAGTCTCTTTCTGTTGCCAAGGCCAGAGTGCAGTGTCGTGATTTTTGGCTCACGGCAACTTCTGCCTCCCAGGTTCAAGCGATTCTCGTACCTCAGCCTCCTGAGTAACTGGATTTGCAGACATGCCCCACCATACGGGATGATTTATGTATTTTTAGTAGAAATGAGGTTTTGCCATTTTGGCCAGGCTGAACTCGAATTCCTGGCCTCTTGAGATCTGCCTACCTGGACCTCCCAAAGTGCTGGGATTACAGAAGGGAACCACTATGCCTGGCCCAGTTATTTGCATATTTAAATGATCTAAATGTTTTATTCAAATGAATACTTGTGGAAATGGTCTATATGACTAACAGCTACTATTAGAAATTTATTTTTAAATTATTCTATATGTACCAATCCTTCACATTTTAAAAGGAGCTATTTCTGTATAAACCATATTGTTGCACAATATTCTGAAGAAATTCAAAGCATTTCCTCTATGTCCTCTGATATTCTGAAGATAAAATTATGATATTTCAAATGTCACCTAAATATGGGCTACTCAGAGTAGCATCTTCTCTAGCTGCAGCTCTTGCCTGAAATTTTTGCCATTGCTGTTTGGTGAATGGTCTGTTAAGAAGAAGATTAAATCATCAGTATCACAATGTAATGTCTGATAATCTTATCTCCCCCTCAGTGATGACATACTAGATTTTCTGAAAAGGAATCCATCACTCTACATGACAGATTATATATTTTGGATTTCCTTTGTGAAAAATGAAGCTCTCATGTTCTATTCAAAAGTTCATTGTTTCTGTTATCCATTCAAGTGCATGTTCTGCTTAGCAGCTCAGAATTTTTTCCTCTTTAGGAAAGATTAGCTCTTCCCCTTGAGGTGCAGGTGGCCCTCCCCTTTGTCTGAGGACCACATCGTAAATTGGTTTCTGATATCATTTTGTAAGAACCTAACTTTTCTCACCCAATCATATTAAATTAATCTACTTCTACAGATCTCACCTACTTTATATTTCTTAAAATAAAAGCATATTAGTCTAAAACTGTGTCAATTACAAGTAATAAAAATAGGTGCTTTGTATGTGACTTTTTTTCCTTTGATCATATAAAGAACAGGAACAATTTAAGGCAAAAGTGAAACATTTTAGTACCTAGAATGAGTTGGGCAACTTTCTGCTTTTATCTATGTGCATCTTGACTTCATCAGAAATAATAGGCATCTACATAAAAAGCAGAATCTGGTCCATTGATTTTAAAGCCTAGAATAAGCAGAGTTAATCCACTTTTTCTCCTATCAATACACACACACACACACACACACACATATCTTTTTAAAGAATGTTTGCATTTCTCAACAACATCCAGAGGAGGGACCAATTTATGTACTGCTGGCTCACATTTGATTCTGACAGTCACTGACCTCAGCTAGGCTCTGGGTTAAGTGGAGTGGATAGCTTTATTTGCTGGCATCATGGATGATTGCTCTAGTAATAAATAAAAACAAAAAAAGGAAATGAAGCCAGAATTCTGTGAGGACTGCCTACAATTCACAGCATGTAGTCAACTTACTGATATAAACATTTTTTTCTCATATTTACCAACATTCTCCAGTGAGCAAATGACAAAGTAGAGATTTCCTCTTTCATCTATATGAGACCAGTGATTATATCATTAATATTTGATGCAACCAAACCTTTTGATAAAGATGATGCCATTAGACAATTCTTTTATTTTTTTAATAGCATTTTAGGTTTTGGGGTACATGTGCAGAACATGCAAGATAGTTGCATAGGTAGACATGTGGCAGTGTGTTTTGCTGCCTTCCTCCCCTTCACTCACATTTGGCATAGACAATTCTAAACTAACTAAAGAATTAAACTTAAGAAAATTGTGTGGTCCTATCTTTCTAATTCAAATTTTTGAGAAACAGGAGAACTCCTTGAGCTTATTTTTTTCTTCAGAGCAAAGTAATAGAAATTTTAAAATTCTGACTCCTAAAACAATATTTGTTTGGTGTTCTCATGAAACTCCTAAATATCATCAGGCTGTTGGCAAAATTATTATGCTGTATGGTAATAAAGTAGGTCCTGAAAACATAATGACTCTGTAAAAGTGTTAATTAAAATATGTCAGCAAGGAAATAGTTTAGACTTTGAGCTTTTGTGGGATTTCTGTATAGAAATAAAAAGTCATCATTCAGTTTTGCTCCCTGTAACATTTAAAACTCAGCTGTGAAATACGAAGTGCTTACCTTAGAAAACTTCCTTTTTTTCTATTTCTTTCTTAGTGTATCTGAAATCCAAATTAGATCTACTTCATTGATTAAAAATATTGCTTCTAATGATTTGCCAAAACTTGTGTTCAGATGTTTAAATTAGGTTAAGTGTTTTGCAGTAGACTGCTATAATAATTTTCCAAAGCAATACGATCAGTTATCAGAATTAATGACACATAAAATTCATTTTATGCTTTTACTTACATTGCCTTGCTTCTCTTGGTTATCTATTTTTAAACGAACTACTGTAACTCTATAACTCCAATTAATCTGGCTGTGACAGAGAAGACAATGGGATTCAATATATTTCTTTAAAATATCTTCTTCTTTGTGTTCAGAAGTTGTGTGGAACATATACAGGAAAAGTAATAGATTACATAGTCTGCTAACTCTGCAAGTATGAAATCCCCCTAAAGTGGCAGTTACACACTAAGTGGCCTTCCCTGGGGTTAGCAGTGGTGGAGTAGCTGGCATTACCTGCTGAGTGAATGGAGTAGCTGCCACTTGAAAAATCAAGGGATGGGCCCCTGCTGCTTAATGACCCTCTTCATAACTGCTAAGGACACAGCCCTTCCCTTTCTCCTCTTGTTACACTATGATACCAAATAAAATATTTTTTATTCAAACAATTTATTCTATAATTTGTTCTGTCATTGAGTGTATCATTTCTTCACTAATAAAGCAAGTATGGAGCACCTACTGTGTACAGGGTGTGCCAAGCTACTGAAACAGAGATAGCTCATCTCTATGTTCAAGGAGACTGTCTTATGAAGAGACAGATACATAATCTGCAATACAGGAATGAAGTTCTAGAATTGTAGAAATGGGAGAGTTAATTAGTCTGCATTAAAATGTTAAGAGTCTCCACATAGGACATTCTTTTAAGTTTCATGAAAGGATAGGGTTTAGATACCTGGTGGCTTTGTCATTCGTTCTTTGCTGTGAATGTATATTTAAAAAAAAAAAAAACTTACAGTAAGCAATTGCTTAAAAATACTTTAAAGCATTCACATTTCTTAGTAAAGATGCTATGTATTTCAAGTGACTTGCAGCCCCTGAATGCATACACTTGTCCCAGAATGCAATATATATATTGCTTGAATTAAAGGAGCATATCGTGAACATCTTAGAATGCTCCAGGAATCACTGGGTGCTCTAAAGGAAAACGAGCTGTAGGGCAATCAAAACAGCACATCTGCCCTACCATCCCAATTCATCTTTCCTCCACTGCTATCGTAACCATTCAAGTATATCTTCTTTGTAACTTGCCATTCCTTTTATTAACTTATTTTAACCTTATCTCTTTCTGTTTCAAGCTCCACAAAATTCTGTAGAACAGTACTTCTTAAATTTTATTATGCCTTTAGTATAGGCATCTAAAGATCTTTAAAAATGCCTATTCAGAGTGGAACTTGAGATTCTCTATTCAAGCAAAAAAAAAAATTCAGATAATGCTTGTTATCTTGCTGCCACAATGTAAGTGACAAATAATATATATACAAAGTTTATATTTATGTTACCAACTATATGTAAAGAAATCATCCTTATTTATTTTTATTTAAAATTAATCGGAATTGTGAATATTATTGTACATATCTTTTAGGTTTCTGGTGGGAAATGTTTTAAACGTATAGTGGGTATGGAACAAAAGTGGTGTGTTTTTACCGTATTAAAAAATGTATAACAAGTTGGAGGGAAAATACATTGAGAAGAGTATCATGTATACATTTGAACATTTGGAAATTTGCAAATACTGAATTTCTTGTTCAACTAATCCTATTGATATATAGCTCTATAATAAAATAATAATGATTGGTCTTAATCCCCCTCTAAGGTTCACTTCTAGCTTCCCCCACAATTAGTCCTTGGCATGTAGCACACTGCGATATAAAATAGAAATGCTTCTTAATTATTTTATTTATAAAGAAAATAAATACATAATTATCCAACAGCATTCTTTTTCTCCGAGTAGGTCATTGAGTCCTTAGCTAAAAGCAAGATTCTAAGGTTATAGATATGTGATAGTGTTGATGATAGAAACCAGGATGGGGAAGAGGTCCAGAATATTATAGAAAATGTGTTGTGACTCTAGGTTGACATATCTGCGTACAGATAAATTAAGAGTTAAACTGACAATTATGAAAATACAGGTTCTCCTTGGGAGCAGAGATAGGGATGAGTAGAACATATGCAACTAACAAACATAGACATTAAAATGGAGGGCATCTGAGGAGGCATTTGAATACTTCATAATTTTGCCTAGATGTACAAATAATCATTGTGTACTTTTTACATTAGTAGTCAGATAAACATATAATTCACTTACTCAAAAAATAAATTCTATAGTAACATAAATACTTGTATTGTTAATTGACTGATTCTAAAATGATAGTATTAGATTACATTAAAAACACTGTAACTAATTTTGGGGGGGAGTAAAAATATGCCTTTTAAAATTCTCCAAGGCAGTTGTAATTTCTGTTTCACCTATGTATTCCTGACACCATAACTGAAGCATAAGAGGAAGCCTACATTGTTGACAAATGAATGAATTGATGAACTCTTGCTATAAACATTGCACATAAGACACTGTGGCATATTGCAGGCTCTGAAATACCTAAAGAATAGGATCTTTTTGTAGAATACATATTCCAAAAGGAAAGTGTTTTGTTTTGTTTTGTTTTTTCCATTCAGGTTTGGCTGGACAGGTGTTAGAGATATTTCTAAGCAAGATACTCATTAAATGTCTTCATTGGAAACACATTAAAATTACGCCTTTGAAAAAGTACAAATTCACCCATTTTACTGATTTTCTCCTGAAATAAGTGCAATTATGAATCTTAAATATAACATTCATATGTTTTGCTGGACTGTGGAAATATTACTCAAACTACGTGATAACCAATCAAGAAAATTGTAATCATTGTTGTTATATTCAAATGTAGTGAAAATAAAGTACATAACACTTTTAATGAACTAGTACTTTGTCCAAAGTAATGATTATGTTTGATTAAAATATTATCAATTAAATTTTTTAAAGGGTGTCAGTTCTGGAACATATAATATAAAATTAGCTGTGCATTTCTTTACCTAAAAAATTTGATTCTAATATTTTACTTAAGTGTTCTGATAATTTAAGAAAGATACATTTTCTAGGATATTATTTGCTGTGTTTTTAATTCATTTCCTCTAATTTATTTAGTAAAGAAAAAATAAAGAAATAGAAGCATGACCATTCAATGTAATGCTTTGTATTTATAAAGAGAAAATTAATTGACTTTTATGTTCTGCCATAGAAAAATGATGAAGGTATATTGTTAAACATTTCAGAATCTTATATTATCATTTAATTTCTGTTAAAAGTAAGTAATTAATAATTATTTATAACTTTTCACTTGAAAAAGAAAAGTTTTAACTCTTGATATACAAAAAACTATTTTTTAGACTATATATTTTTACAGCAATATTCAAACTTTTGGTATATTTTAAAACTCTGTTATATCAACCATGTAAAAATGACTTTTGGTAAGCAATATTATTATCCTAAGTCTGGTTTGATTACTCAAGAAGAATTAATTACTGTGGGGTATAAATTCACAAACAAAATGAACAGGTGTTTCTTCCAGGTATCATAGGCTAAATTAAATATTAATTTTAATCCATAAAAATGAATTTGTTCCTACCTGTAATGTGATTCGTGTTCAAAACTTTCTAATTTCTGGTGTTCTCTTCCACATGCAAGGAATTCCACAAGCATAACTTTACTAGCTTTCTCTCAGTGTGCTCCCTCACTCCACACATTCTTTGCAAAAGACAAGTAATTTATTTGGTTTCTAAATTTAAGAGCAGAACAAAGTATACATGTATAATTTGCTATTTCTTCTCTTTTTGCATGGAAGCCAGTCTGCTCACAAAAAAATGTAACTTTCTATGTTAAAAATTTTTTAAGTATAGGCATATAAGAAATAGTCAAACATTACTCATGAATGGGGAGGGAAGATATCAAATGTGTGGGTTTACTATGAGGAAATCAAATAAGCTAGAGATACCAGATATTTGCTTTATTAGAAAAAATAAGATATATGTTGATCTTACATGTTCTACACACTATTTGTCATATTTATCTGCTCAAAATTTAACTGAGAGAGGTGGGTGCTATTTATTATTTTTCTAAGTCCCTAGCAATTATCAAATGGAATTCTGGATACTAAAAACATTCAAAATTTACCCCCAAATTCACGTTTATTTTGTTGTTATCATTTTTGTCTGATTAAAAAACTAAAAGATAATAGTGATAGAATAAATGCAACAAAATATAAAAGTATAAAATGAAATAGATATAATAAAGCAGTTATTTCAACACTTGGAAGCAATTGCTAAAATCTTGTCATAGTATATTCAGCTCTCGATTGTTTTAAACATTTCTGAAAATACTGAAAACATAATCTACATACTGTTGTAGTCAATTATCAGCTATAGTATAAACGTTTTTGTTCATAAAATGTCAAAAAATCTGAGCTTTAATTTTTCCATTAATTTCTATTGTTCAGGTGCCTCTTTATCTTTTAAATCACTCTTCTACTGGCACTTAATTTGTTTCTAATTTTTCACCACTGGACATAGTGTTGTGTTGAATGCCCTTGGGCCAAAATCATTATTTGCATTTTATTTATCTACACTTTATGGAAAAAAATGATTAATATGAATTTACATAACAGATTCAACTTTTCACATTGCAACAGTAATTTAAATTCTTGCAGGAGTGAACACTTTCAAATGTTTTTACAAAGTTGTTTTGTTTTCTAATTTAAAAGCAAAAGTAATAAGTACTCATTATACAAAACAAAAAATTTAAAACAATTTGGGCTTTCAGAAAGTGTTTATTAACTTATAAAAGCTTTTCATAATTTATTTTAATGTAACCATGGGCTCCCTGCCTTTCTTTCCTATAGTCATACTGCAGTGCACTACATGGATAACTGAAGTTTCCTAACTGATATTTGTTCAAGATTAACTATTACATACATCAATGTCACATGTTTTACATTAAATCCATAGAGCATTATTTTACCTAATAAAACTGTGTCTAAATTTGCACTAGCTTAAAAAAAATGAGTCCAAAATAAACATTACAAAACAAAATTGGTCTGGCTTCATAATCACTTCATCTATGGAATGTATTTTTTTCCACTCCCTCATCCAAATTATCTCAGCTAATTCAGGAAATCTTGAGGGCACTGCCCAGTATCCGTGGAGTCAGACCACAGGCTACCTTAAGGTTCAAGGTATTTTCTTCTTTTAATCTGACTTGCTGGGTAATCATTAGCTATGTTTCTGATGTCTAAAAGACACCCGCTATCACTGCTGTTTCACTTCTAATAAGTACGTCCAAATTGAATATTTCAAAAACAAATCTCCTTATTCTTTCTCCCTCTATAAAAGTAGTTCTCTAGAAATACACTTTTCCTCTAGGAGAGAACGACCGTTCTCAAAGTTGTTAATGTCAAAATCTGAGAAGTTATTCTTGATTTCTCTATTTTTCTCATACTCGACATCCAATCCACACCATATTTTATTTTTCTCCAAAATATATTCCACATTTTTTCATTCTGCTCCCTCTTTACTATTGTCTCCTTGGTATAAGCCACAATTATGTCTCTCTTAAACCCCTATAATTGCCCCTATCTGGCCTTCCTGTTTCCAATTCCATTCCAGAAATCACTGTTTCCCATTGTAACCCAAGGCATCTTTCCAAAATGTAATGATGTGAAGTGACTGCTTTCCTAAATCCTTCAATGGCTTTCCACTGAAAAGAGATAATAATATGAGTGCAGATCTTACTCTAGCCTGCAAAGTGTTATATCCATGAGCTCCTGCCTACATTTCTGTTTTTATTTTGAAATGCTCATGAACCAAGCCTTCCTATTCCACCTTTCAGATCCTCGAATTGCTGGCTCCTTGTCACTTAGATCTCATTTCAAATGACTATTGAAATGAAAACACATATTGTTAACACATTTGCATAATGATTTTCTTTCCTCTTCAAGGTGCTTTTATAAAATATATTAATTTTGTCATTGACTTGAATGTAATAGCAAATAAACTTTTTTATAAATTATACTTTAAGTTCTGGGGTACATATGCAGAATGTGCAGGTTTGTTACATAGGTATACACATGCCATTGTGATTTGCTGCACCCATCAAGCAGTCATCTACATTAGATACTTCTCCTAATGCTATCCCTCCCCTATCCCCCACACCTCAACAGGCCCCAGTGTGTGATGCTCACCTCTCTGTGTCCATGTGTTCTCATTGTTTAACTCTCACTTATGAGTGAGAAGATGTGGTGTTTGGTTTTCTGTTCTTGTGTCAGTTTGCTGAGAATGATGGTTTCCTGATTCATCGATGTCTCTACAAAGGACATGAACTCACCATTTTTATGGCTGCATAGTATTCCATGACATATATGTTCCACTTTTTCTTTATCCGGTCTATCATTGATGGGCATTTGGGTTGGTTCCAAGTCTTTGCTACTGTAAACAGTGCCACAATGAACATACATGTGCATGTGTCTTTATAATAGCATGATTTAAGATCCTTCGGGCATATGTTCAGTAATGGAATTACTGGGTCAAATGGAATTTCTATTTCTAGGTCCTTGAGGAATCGCCACACTGTCTTCCACAATGGTTGAAGTAATTTACACTTCCACCAAAGTGGAAAATCATTCCTATTTCTCCACATCCTCTCCAGCATCTGTTGTTTCCTGACTTTTTCATGATTGCCATTCTAACTGGCATGAGATGGTGTCTAATTGTGGGTTTGATAGGCATTTCTCTAATGACCAGTGATGATGAACTTTTTTTCTTATGTTTGTTGGCCACATTAATGTCTTCTTTTGAGAAGTGTCTGTTCATATCTTCACTCACTTTTGATGGGGTTGTTTTTCTTCCTTGTAAATTTGTTGAAGTTCCGTGTAGATTCCAGATATTAGCCCTTTGTCAGATGGATTGACTGCAAAAATTTGTCTCCCATTCTGTGGTTGCGTGTTCACTCTGATGATAGTTTCTTGTTCACTCTGATGATAGTTTGTTTTGCTGTGTAGAAACTCTTTGGTTTAATTAGATCCCATTTGTCTTGTAAAATTTGGCTATGTATCCTGGTCCCGGTCTATTTTTAGTTGATAGGCTATTAATCACTGCCTTAATTTCAGAACTTGTTATTGGTTTATTTAGGGATTCAACTTCTTCCTGGTTTAGACTTGGGAGGGTGTATGTGTCCAGGAATTTATCCATTTCTTTTAGATTTTCTAATTTATTTGCATAGAGGTGTTTATAGTATTCTCTGATGGTAGTTTGTATTTCTCTGGGATCAGTGGTGATATCCCCTTTATTATTTTTTATTGTGTCTATTTGATTCTTCTCTCTTTTCTTCTTTATTAGTTTAGCTAGCGTCTATCTATTTTGTTAATCTTTTCAAAAAAAAACAGTTACCGGATTTATTGATTTTTTGAAGGATTTTTCATGTCTCTATCTCCCTCAGTTCTGTTTTGATCTTAGTTATTTCCTGTCTTCTGGTAGCTTTTGCATTTTTTTGCTCTTGCTTCTCTAGTTATTTCCATTGGGACATTAGGGTGTCGATCTTAGATGTTTCCTGCCTTTCACTTTGGAAATTTAGTGCTATAAATTTTCCTCTGACACTGTTTTAGCTGTGTCCCAGTGATTCTGGTACATTGTTTCCATTGCTTTCAAATGACTTATTTATGTTTACCTTATTTTTTTAATTTGCCCAGTAGTCATTCAGAAGCGGGTTGTTCAGTTTCCATGTACTTGTGTGGTTTTGAGGAAGTTTTTTAATCCTGAGTTCTAATTTGATTTCACTGTGGTCTGAAAGACTGTTACAATTTCTGTTCATTTGCATTTGCTGAGGAGTGTTGTACTTCCAAATGTGTGATCAGTTTTAGAATAAGTGCAATGTGGTGCTGAGAAAAATGTATATTCTGTGTATTTGGGGTGGAGAATTCTGTAGATATCTATTAAGTCCACTTGGTCCAGAGCTGAGTTCAAGTCCTGAATATCCTTGTTAATTTTCTGTCTCGTTTATCTAATATGTTGACAGTGGAGTGTTAAAGACTCCCACTATTATTGTGCAGGAGTCTAAGTCTCTTTGTAGGTCTGTAAGAACTTGCTTTATTAATCTGGGTGTTCCTGTATTGGGTGCACATATATTTAGGATAGTTAGCTCTTGTTGCATTCATCCTTTTGCCATTATATAATGCCCTTCTTTATCTTTTTTGATCTTCATTGGTTTAAAGTATGTTTTATCAGAGAGTAGAATTACAATGCCTCTCTCTCTCTCTCTCTATATATATATATATATATATATATATAGCTTTCTATTTATGTGGTAAATATTCCTGCATTCCTTTATTTTGAGCCTATGTGTGTCTTTGCACATAAAATGGGTCTCCTGAATACAACACACTGATGGGTCTTGTTTATCCCATTTGTCAGTCTGTGTCTTTGAATTGGGGCATTTAGCCTATTATAATTAAGGTTAATATTGGTATGTGTGTCCCTAAGGCTGATGAAGTGGAGAACTAGATGGAGTCTCCATCCGATGACATGTTCAAGGTAAGTTCCTGCATTTAACTCTCTGTTAAAAAGAAATACAAATCCTTCTCCTCCTCATGTGTGGTGGTCTGGCCCCAACTCAGCACCTCCTCCTCTCCCCTGCTTTCTTTTCCTGGGAATCACCATGCAGCTGTCTGCCTCGGGACATTGGTACTTTTTGTGCCTCAAAATTTCTTCCCCTTCCCTGTTCAGGAGCTGACCTTTCCTGATTTTGATCCTGTCATTATGATGCTAGCTGGTTATTTTCTTGTTAGTTGATACAGTTTCTTTTAGTATAGATTGTCTTTACATTTTGGTATGTTTTTGCTGTAGCTGGTACTCTTTTTTCCTGTCCATATTTTCTGCTTCCTTCAGGAGCTTTTTTAAGGCAGGCCTGGTGGTAACAAAATTCCTCAGCATCTGCTTGTCTCTAAAGGATTTTATTTCTCCTTCACTTATGAAGCTTAGTTTGGCTGGATATGAAATTCTGGGTTGAATTTTTTTTTCCCTTTAAGAATGCTGAATATTGGCCTCCACTCTCTTCTGGCTTGTAAGTTTTCTGCAGATGGAGTCACTGTTAATTTGATGGACATCCCTTTGTGGGTAACCCAACCTTTCTCTCTGACTGCCCATAACATTTTTTCCTTCATTTCAACCTTGGTGAATTTGACAAGTATGTGTCTTGGGATTGCTCTTCTCGAGGAGTATCTTTGAAGTGTTCTCTGTATTTTCTGAATTTGAATATTTTTGAAAGTTAAGTGAGTAGTAAAGTTTCTGAGAAGTTGCTTCTGTGTGAACAACTTCCAGTTGCATTAAATTTAAAAGCAAATTGTTCATATTAGACATTTTCAGGGAATTTATTTCTTCCAAAGTATAAGTATAGTTTCTATAAGTTCAGAAAATTATAATTCAGAGAAATGTAAAATGAATTTATATATTTCTTTTGTTTAAAATCTCTATATATTTCAGTTTTTAATATAAAGCCTTATAGAATATTTTTATAATTATGAAGTTTCTAAAATGTTATAGGGCATGCATAGAATTTCATAGATTTTTGATAAATGCTCAACATTTTCAACTAGCATACTACCAGGATTCATAACACTAGAAAGTCTTCTAACTGTAAGCGTTTATTTTGTTGACTTCATTTTATCTCTTCCTCAGAAATGGTTAAAGGAATAATTATTTTGAGTTCCTTCCTGTTCTGGCCCTTCACATCTATCAATCTGTCTCTCATCAGTTTAGACTGGTTTTTTTCCCTCTACATTATAGTCACATCATTAGAATTTGTGACGTCAGCTTTGCTATTATATATTTGAATTTGAAATTAGTTCTTATCTAATCTACCTCAATTCTTCATATATTTTATCTATCACATATGCACACATGATGTTGGTATCCACACATGCATATATATGTATTTCTTAGTCTCATCTCTTTACATCTGTTTCATGGAGGTAAAAGGTAATCAATTGCACTTATGTAGTTGTCTCCAAAAATAGTAGGCGGGCTATAAAATATTATTCCCAGAACTTTATTACATTGACTACAAGATCCCACTAACTTCTGATAGATGTTTCATGAAATATTTGTATGGTCAAATAAATTTTAACATACCTCTTGTATCCATGCTAAAGGGATTCCATATGTACCCTCAAAGACCTCTGAGTAAATAATTAATTTTGTCTAAATCACCATTTATAAAAGTTACATACACCAACATTGTATTTTGATAGCTTACTTCCATCAGAAAGTCAGTCATAGATAGGAGAGATTTAATGGCTTGGGGCTTGCTCACAATTGACGACAATTTGCTCACAGTATGTGGAAGAAATGAAGCAAAAATCATTTTTTTCCAGATTGTATTGACACTGGAGATCTGAATATGAATTAAATTTTACAAATCAGATATAGAAACTTTTAGCCACATGAAATGAGAAAGATTTCCAACAGAAAATTTTACTTTTGAATGAAGCTACTTGGCAAGAGAGGCAAGGAGAAGGCTGGTTTACAGATGAGAATTCTTGCAGAGTCCATGATCCTGGAAATAACAGTGTTGGTAATTATTATGTATCCCAATATAGTGAGAGAAGCAAAGGCAGCAGGTCTATGGATTGGTTTGGGAAATAATTCCTGAAACTTTATGTTCGGGTGTGTCAATTTACTTCTCTAAAAGACAACTTGAGCTCTCTCTGTTTCTTAATAAACATAATTCAACTAAAAGTAGATAAAAAATAATTCTGTTATTTATAACATTACATTTTCCACTTAATAATATTTATCAATACAGTATGCAGGCAGCAGAATAGAACTTCAAGGAAATAGAAATCAGGAGTGATTATCTGACATGGTCAAGTTTTCAGACAACAAAAAACTATTATCTTTTGCAAATGAAAGATGGTTGGAGCAAATAAAGATGTAGGACACACACTTATTTTATGAAAGCAACATGCTGTTGGTCAAGGTACCACTGCTGGCAACCACTAGTGCAGAAATGGTTTAAGCCCCTATAAGATCTCTTTTATGAAAGTTAATGTATTGATTGGTGAAGAGAGAGACTCTGATACTGTAACTGAGACACTGTAGTAGATTTGAATCAGTCTGTATATCCAAAACTCCTACACTCTCTGGTCTTCTCCTGCCAGCATAGGCTGGCTTTTTGCATGTTCAGTGAAGTAGTTTATGCCCTGAGAAACCTGCAGTGACATTACCTTCCTTATTTACATTGCCATTCTCCTCATTGCACCTGTTTTTTCATCCCTTCCCTAATTTCCTTTAGATTTGTAACTAGATAAGAACTTAACTTTCACAGAACATCATGTACAATTTTTAAATTAAAAAGAAAAGCTTTATGCCCCAGAAGACTTGTAAGAGTTCACTGATTTATGTCCATGTAAATCTTGGAGCTGTGTGGAAATAGATTTAAAGAGTTCTACATTAGTGACGAAGAATGGTACATTTAAGTTAAGCTGGCTTTTCAATATGGGTGTATTAATAATTTTGTACCAAATCTTTGCTTGGTTGACCAATACATGGACTCAATGTTGGCCTATGCAAAGGCAGTTGAATTATTGGAAATTGTTTGATGTAACATTATAGAAAAGAATTCTGAAAGTTATACATGAGTTTTTGCTTTATGTATCTGATTAACAAATTAATAAGTAAGAGACCAAATCTTCCTGTGAAAATGCTAATAACCTGGCAAACTCACTAATGGTATTTACTAGCTAGAGAATTCTTATCTCTGAAATACTTTTAACAGGATACACCTGATGTATTGAAATATTTTTTACAGTTAATACACCTAGAATTTATAAAATTAGGGAATTATGGAGGCATGAGTCCTTAGAAGTGTCACTCAAACTATGTAATTACTGGAGTATTACACAATAAATTTTCTTTATTCTTCTTTAATGTCAGATAACATATATATATATATATATATATATATATATATATATATACACACACACACATACATATTATTACACTTTAGGTTCTGGGCTTCATGTGAAGAACAAGCAGGATTGTTCCATAGGTACATACATGGCAATGTGGTTTACTGCCTCCATCTCCATTACCTATATCTGGTATTTCTCCCCATGTTATCCCTCCCCAACTCCCTACCCCTCACTGTCCCTCCCCTGGTCCCCCCCAACAGATCGCAGTGTGTTGCTCCCCTCCCTGTGTCCATGTGTTCTCATTGTTCAACACCCACCTATGAGTGAGAACATGCGGTGTTTGATTTTCTGTTCTTGTGTCAGTTTGCTGAGAATGTTGGATTCCAGGTTCATCTATGTCCCTACAAAGGAGACAAACTCATTGTTTTTAATGGATGCAGAGTATTCCATGGTGTATATGTGCCAAATTTTTTCTGTCCAATCTATCATCGATGGACATTTGGGTTGGTTCCATGCTTTGCTATTGTAAACAGTGCTGCAATGAACATACATGCGCATGTGGCTTTATAATAGAACAATTTATAATCCTTTGAAATATACACTCAGTTATGAGATTTCTGGGTCAAATAGAATTTCTATTTCTAGGTTCTTGAGGAATAGCCATGCTGTCTTCCATGATGGTTGAACTAATTTACACTCCCACCAAAAAATAACTTTATTTTTAGCAATACACACATCATTCAAAAAAACGTTAAATCTGGGTCAAGAAAATTCAGGACCTGTAAAGGGTTTTTGACAGTACAGAATATCTCCAAGTTTTACCCAGTGTTCACCACTACCTGCATCTTTGAAAATATCAGCACCGCGTGACACTGGATAAGACCACTGATTATGATTTGGCTGCCTGACACTTTGTGTTTTCTCAATAACTTTAGGCAGAACTTAGACACATGTGCTACAGCTATCTGAAAGAGAGGTTGTAAAACACAGTATCTTACCAAACATAGAGAATTTGTTTATAAAGGAAGAACAGAAGCCTAGATATTGAGGCAGTCAGTAGTCTTTAAAACAGGATGAATGTCAAAATGTATTCAGTTCATTCTTTATTCTCAGCATATGTTCTGCTATATCTTAAATAGCTCACTTAGATGTCAGCCTCAGGTTACATACTTGATTATATGAAAGAAAAATGCATGAATAGACTCTCTAAAGTAATGATATAAATTTCTGTATAAGGACATATAGTAAACATGTTTGTAATATCAATATTAATTTATTCATTTATCAAAAATTATCTATTAAGGCATTTTATAGATATTTTTCATCAAGTCTATCAAATCAAGGCCAAGAATACTTTACATAACTGTCAAACACTTTTTATCATGTTCAATTTGAAGTAAAATTTCCATATTAAACCAGACTACACCAATCTTAAGTTCTGAAACCTTTGGAGAACTTGAGGTGGTCTGCCAGGGTTTATAAGAATGTAGTCTCAAAACCTTGTAGGGAATAAATGTATCCAACAGTATAATAAAGAAACTAGATGTTTAGAAAAATGTCTTCAGGAGACAAAAGTGAGAAGTATCCGAAAATATGAGATAATAATGAACAGTAGTCTACAATCAATTGAAAGTAGAGACTCAACCTTAAGACATTAAAATATATTAATAAACAATAAATACTTCCCGGGGGTTTCCAGTTTGCAAAATTTATTCTGGACATGCAGGTTTTATTTAAAGGAAAATGGGCACTGTGTTTTCTCCAGGGAAAAGGTAGAGCACTTTGGAAAAAGAGCCAGAAGAAAAATGAGCTGTTTTATTAAGGTCTCTGTGGGACAGTGAGAGCACACAGCATCAGCATCCTCACAGCCAGCAGCTGCAGCAGGGATGGAGACAGTGCCAAGAGCAAGCAGGTCCTCAGACGCTACATCAGGGCTCACAACACTGGGACTTGGCAGCTTTCCTGGCAAAGATACTTCTGGGTATAGTTAGGCTCCAGTATGTTGGACATAAATTGGGTGGCACCTGTGGCCAAACTACTTTATTAGTTGTCCAGGGTACCAGCAGTTGTGACTAAGGATAATAGGAAACATGTATGGTGCTTTCTATGTGCTGCACACTTTCCAAAGGTTTACATATATTAATTTAATGAATCTTAAGGCTTTCACACTCTTGCTCATAATTACACACAATAAGTAAAGAGCTAGAACTCAAGCTCAAAATCTATTCTTCTAAACATTATGCTATGCTGAGAGGCAGAGTGTCTTATTCAAGGAACATGTTAGAGATCCCTGGGTAATTTCAGAATTATTTGAAAACTTTCAGGATTAGCAGGAGTGTGGGTAATGTAGAAAGGAGGTGGCATGACCAGAGAAATAGTTTGAGGTCTTTGATGTGATCTTGTTTCATTGTCAGTAGTCCTTGAGAAATATAGATTATAGGGTATTAGATGAGGTGCACTCTTATAAGTAATTCAAAGACAAAATGTATTCCTGTGAACATAATCTGAGAGAGATTTAAATTACAAAACTAAAATATTTCCCTTTGGCTTTTGCAATATATCCGAAGGAAAATTGAACAAGTGGTCAGATTAACATAGATTTACATTTAAACGTTCATAGAAGACTCCCAAGGTAAGGCAAATTTTCTAGAAATCAAACAAATATTCATTCATGTCAATAGCATCCCATCCGTGGCCACAGGTACAGGTGTTTTGTTTTATTTTGTTCGGTTTGGTTTGGGTTTTTTAAGCAGTGTAACAGATTACAATCAATTTCTTTATATATTAATTGCACAGGGATCATGTAATAAATGTAAGAATTACATTTTCAAGATTGTAATCTTTATTTCAGTAATTAATGTTTCACTTGTAAAACATTAAAATTTATAGATTGTATTCTATATTTATGCTCAAGTCCTTATTGCTTAAATACAGACAGATTGAACTAAGTTCGCATTTAACCACAATTTCAAAATATATGTTAAATAAATTGTATATATAGGTGATTATCCCTATATAAGTTTTATAAACATAAGATACTCAAATTACAAATTGTTAAAAGAAGACAGAGATGAAATAAATTGTTGGTAATGGTAAGAACTTCAGAGCATTACTACCTCAAAATTCAACAAAATATAGGCAATTTATTTTTTAAAATAATGCATGTAAATCCCTATGTCTGATGAACTAATTGCTTTTCCATCTGGTACCCACCACCTGTCAGATATAATTAAAATAATCATGAGGGGTTTTTTTGACAATTAAGAGTTTTTACTAGGGTGTGTTAAATGTTATATTCATGTTTTTCATTGATTGTTGTGTTTGAATCATTGATACTATTTTAATAGATTGTTTTCTTACAGAAATGTTTTAAAGTCATTAGCCATTCTGTGAGATTTATTTAGTTTAATCTAGCTATTATAATCCATAAATCATTTTAACCTGGTATGTGTACACTGGAATTTGTCAAAGTACATTGAAAGGAAAGAAACTATTGAGAGTGTAACTTTCACATAGTGCCTCATGGAACTTCACTCTTTCCTAAGGCCATATCCTGCTCTGTACATCACTCATGACCTTCTGAAATAAATGGCCATAGGGAAGGTGACAGTGACAGTCTAAATATTAAATATTAATAATGTATAACTATATATGTGTGTGAGTGTATGTATGTGTATATATAATTGTAAATATGTATGTGTGTGTGTATATGTATAATTTGTATAAATGTAAGGAATGCAAATGCAATTTTGTCACACAGATATATTGACTAGTGGTGAAGTCTCAGCTTCATTATTTGAGTAATGTACATTATACCTATTAAGTAATTTTATATCATCCTTCCTCCTCCCACCTGTGAAAACGTGCAGTATTTCTCTTTCTGTTTCTGAGTTGTTTTACTTGAGATAATAGTCTCCAGTTCCATTTATGTTGTTGCAAAAAAAAGATGTAATTATTTATGGCTGAATAGTATTTCATTGTGTACATATGCCACATTTATTTTATCCAGCCACGAATGGATGATGCACAATTATGTTGATTCCATATTTTTGCCATTGTGAATAGTGCTGCCATAAACAGATGACTGCATGTATCTGTTTTTATATAATAATATCCTTTGGGTAGATACCCAGTAGTGGGATGCCTTTTATATTTTTAATTCAAAATTTATATTGAATGCATACATTTGACCATTGGTAGCTGTTACTTAGACACATAACGATTTTATTTATTCATCATTTACCATAAAGGGAGGAAACTTAATACCTATGTACAGACACAAACACACACACACACACACACACACACACACACACACACACACATATATATATTCAGTTTTTTAAAATTTTTATTTTCATAGGTTTTATTTTTTGGAACAGGTGGTATTTGGTAACATAAGTTATTTAATGGTGACTTGTGAGATTTTGTCACACTCATCTCTCAAGCAATATAAACTGAACCTAATTTGTTGTCTTTTATCCCTCACCCTCTTTCTGCCTTTTCTTCTGAGTTCCAATGGTCCACTGTGTGATTCCTTTGCATCCTCATAGCTTAGCACCCAATTATGTGTGAGAACCTATGATGTTTGTTTTTTATTCCTGAGTTACTTCAGTTAGAATAATAATCTCCATTCACAACCAGGTTGCAGAAAATGCCATTAATTTATTCATTTTATGACAGAGTAGTATTTCCTCATATATATATATAATATATATGATGAAAAAATATATATAATATATTATATATATATATTTATTACAGTTTCTCTTTTTATTTCTTCTGAGATAAAGAGGATACATATGCAGAACGTGCAGGTTTGTTACATTGGTATACGTGTGCTATGGTGGTTTGCTGCACCTATTGACCTGTCCTCTAAGTTCCCACCCTCAACCCCCAACTTCCAACAGGCCCTGGTGTGTGATGTTCTCTTCCCTGTGTCCATGTGTTCTAATTGTTCAACTCCCACTTATGAGTGGATAACATTTGGTATTTGGTTTTCTGTTCCTGTGTTAGTTTACTAAGAATGATGGCTTCCAGCTTTATCCGTGTTCCTGCAAACAGCATGATATCCTTCCTTTTTATGACTGCATAGTATTCCATGTTGTACATGTACCACATTTTCTTTATCCAGTCTATCACTGATGTGTATTTTAGTTGGTTCCATGTCTCTGCTATTGGAAATAGTGCTGCAATAAACATACTTGTGCATGTTTTTACAGTAGAATGATTTCAGTTCCTTTGGGTACATACTTAGTAATGGGATGGCTAGGTTAAATGGTTTTTCTGATTCTAGATCCTTGAGGAATTACTATAATGTCTTCCACAATGGCTGAACTAATTTATGTTTCCACCAACAGTGTAAAAGTGTTCCTATTTCACCACAGGCTCACCAACATCTATTGTTTTCTGACTTTTTAATAATCACCATTCTGGCTGGCATCAATGGTATCTCATTGTGGTTTTGATTTGTATTTCTATGACGATCAGTGATGTTGAGCTTTTTTTCATATTTTTTGGCCACATAAATGTCTTCTTTTGAGAAGCATTCATACCCTTTATGCACCTTTAGATGGGCTTGCTTTTTTCTTGTAAATTTGTTTAAGTTCCTTGTGAATTCTGGATATTAGACCTTTGTCAGATGGATAGATCACAAAAATTTTCTCCCCTTCTGTGGGTTGTCTGTTCACTCCAAATGATGGTCTCTTTTGCTATGTAGAAGCTGTTTAGTTCAATGAAATAAATTTTGGCTTTTGTTGCAATTGGTTTTGGCATTTTTGTCATAATATCTTTGCCCATGCCTATGTCCCTGAATGGTATTGCCTAGGTTTTCTTCTGGGGTTTTTACAGTTTGGAGTTTTGCATTTAAGTCTTTAACTTATATTGAGTTAATTTTTGTTTAAGGTGTATGGAAGGGGTCTAGTTTCAGTTTTCTGCATATGACTAGTCAATTTCCCAGCACCATTTACTGACTAGAAGATCCTTTCCTCATTGCTTGTTTTTGGCAGGTTTGTTGTAGGTGAGATAGTTGTAGATGTATGGTGCTACTTCTGAGGTCTCTTCTGTTCCATTGGTCTACATGTCTGTTTTGTTACCAGTATCATGACCCTTTTGTT
The DNA here is from genome assembly GCA_028533165.1 of Leontopithecus rosalia. NCBI lineage: Eukaryota > Metazoa > Chordata > Mammalia > Primates > Cebidae > Leontopithecus > Leontopithecus rosalia. The sequence continues at coordinate 51,935,405 of CM052650.1, read as the reverse complement.
ACTGTAGCCCTGTAGTATAGTTTGAAGTCAGGTAGCATGATGTCTCCAGCTTTTTCTTTATGCTTAGGATTGCCTAGGCTATGCAGGATCTTCAAAGCTTGCTTATGATATTTAAAATAGATTTATCTAATTCTGTAAAGAATGTCAACAGTAGTTTGATGAAAATATCACTGAATCTATAAATTACCTTGTGCAGTATGTCCATTTTCACAATATTGATTCTTCTTCCTATCTATGAAGATGGAATGTTTTTCTATTTGTTTGGGCCCTCTCTTATTTCCTTGACCAGTGGTTTGTAATACACCTTGAAGAAATCCTTTATATTTCTTGTTTGCTGTATTCCTAAGTATTTTATTCTCTTTGTAGCAATTGTGAATAGTTCATTATTTGACTATCTGCTTGTTTGTTGCTGGTGTAAAGAAATATTTGTGACTTTTGCATATTGATTTTGTATCTTGAGATTTGCTGAAGTTGCCTATCAGTTTAAGGAGTTTTGGGGCTGAAATAATGGGGTTTTCTAAATATAAAATCATGTAATCTGCTAACAGATAACTTGCTAACAATGACTTCCTCTCTTCCTATTTGAATACCCTTTATTTCTTTCTCCTACCTGATTGCCCTCGCCAGAACTCCAAATATTGTGTTGAATAGTCGTTGTGAGGGAGGGTGTCCTTGTCTGAGGTACCAATTTTTAAAGGGAGTGGTTCCAGCTTTTGCCCATTTAATATGATATTGACTGTGGGTTTGTCATAAATAGCTCTTATTATTTTGAGATATGTTCAATCGATACCTAGTTTATTGAGAGTTTTTAACATGAAGAGCTGTGGAATTTTATTGAAGGCCTTTTCTGCACCTATTGAGATAATCATGTGGTTTTCATCTTTGGTTCTATTTACGTGATGGATTACATTTATTGATCTGCATATGTGAAACCAGCCTTGCATCCCAAGGATGAAGCCAACTTGATTGTGGTGGGTAAGTTTTTTGATGTGCTGCTGTATTTGGTTTGCCAGTATTTTATTGAGGATTTTCACACTGATGTTCATCAGGGATATTGGCCTAAAGTTTTCTTTTTTTCTTTTTTTGTCTCTTCCTGGTTTTGGTATAAGGATGATGTTAGTTTCATAAAATGAGTTAGAGAGGAGTCCCTTCTTTTCAATTGTTTCAGAAGGAATGGTACTAGATCCACTTTGTATTTCAGGTAGAATTCGTCTATTAATGCATCAGGTCCTGGTAATTTTTTTTGATGGCAGGCTATTAATTACTACCTTAATATCAGTATTGTTATTGGTCTATTCAGGGACTCAACTTCTTTCTAGTTTAGTCTTGGGAGGGTGTTGCGGAGCCCAGGAATTTATCCATTTCTAGATTTTCTAGTTTATTTGCATTCAGGTGTTTATATTATTCTCTGATGGTAGTTTGTATTTCTACAAGGTCAGTGGTGATATCCACTTTGTCATTTTTTATTGTTTCCATTTGATTTTTCTCTCTTTTCTTCTTTATTAGTCTAGCTAATGGTCTATCCATTTTGTAAATGCCTTCAAAAAACCAACTGTTGGATTTATTGATTTTATGGAAGGATTTTCATGTCTCTATCTCCTTCAATTTTTCTCTGATCTTAGTTATTTCTTGTTTTCTGCAAGCTTTCGGATTAGTTTTTTCTTGCCTCTCTAACTCTTTTAATTGTAATGTTAGAATGTCAGTGTGACATCTTTCAAGCTTTCCAATGAGGGCATTTAGTGCTATAAATTTCCCTCCAAATAATTGTATGATTTTGAGTGAGTTTCTTATTTGATTTTATTTTTTTTTTTTTGAGACGGAGTTTCGCTCTTGTTACCCAGGCTGGAGTGCAATGGCCCGATCTCGGCTCACCACAACCTCCGCCTCCTGGGTTCAGGCAATTCTCCTGCCTCAGCCTCCTGAGTAGCTGGGATTACAGGCACGCGCCACCGGGCCCAGGTAATTTTTTGGATCTTTAGTAGAGACGGGGTTTCACTATGTTGACCAGGATGGTCTCGATCTGTTGACCTCGCGATCCACCCGCCTCGGCCTCCCAAAGTGCTGGGATTACAGGCTTGAGCCACTGCGCCCGGCCGAGTGAGTTTCTTAATCCTGAGTTTTAATTTGATTGCACTGTTGTCTGAGAGACTGTTACAATTTCGGTTCTTCTGAATTTGCTGAGGCATATTTTACTTCCAATTATGTGGTTGATTTCAGAATAAGTGCTATGTGGCATTGAGAAGAATGTATATTCTGTTAATTTGAGGTAGAGAGTTCTGTTAATGTCTACTAGGTCCACTGTATCCAAAGCTGAGTTCAAGTCTTTAATCAATCTTGTTAATTTTCTGTCTCATTTATCTGTCTAATATTGACAGTGGGATGTTAAAATCTCCCACTATTATTATGAAGGGGCCTAAGTTTCTTTGTAGGACTCTACAAACTTGTTTTATAAATCTGGGTGCTCCTGTATTGCATACACATATGTTTAAAATAGCTCTTCTTGTTGAATTGTTCCCTTTATCATTATGTAATGCTCTTCTTTGTCTTTTTTGAACTTCATTGGTTTAAATCTGTTTTGTCAGAAACTAGGATTGCAACCCCTGTCTTTTTCTTTTCTTTTCATTGTTTGGTACCTTTTCCTCCATCCCTTTACTTTGAGCCTATGTGTGTCTTTGCACATGAGCTGGGTCTCCCAAATTCAGCACACCAATGGTTCTTAACTCTTTATCCAATTTGCCAGTCTGTGTCTTTTAATTTGTGCATTCAGCCCTTTTATAGCACTGATGGGTGCCTGCTCCTTCTTTTGGGACTTCTGCCTTCAAGCACCACCGAACTGATGTCAGAAGGATCACTCCTGTATAGGGTGTCTGACAACCCTTGATGGAGGGTCTCACCCAATTGCATTGCTAGGGGAACAGGATTCATTTAATGAAACATTTGGTCTCTTGGTGGAGAAGATGTGCCTCCCTGGGTAGAAACCCACTTATCTGGACTGCCCAGGTTCCTCACAACTACATGGACGAAAGGCTAAGTCTGCTGGTCCACAGACACTGAGCCTGACCCTTCGTCTAGGGTCAGGCCCAGGGAGATCAGGGTTCTGTCCCTGAGCCTTTGGCCGGAGTCATCGGAGTTCCTGCAGGGAAGCCTCACCCAACGAGGAAAGATGGATCAGGATCAGGTCTGAAGAGGGCCTCTGGGCACAGACTGCCACTGCCAGTGTGTTGGGCTGTGGGGAAAATGTCTTTGGACCAAGCCATCCAGCATCCCCGGCTCCAGTGGTAGAAAAGTACAGCTTGGAGCTATAGAGATGGGTGCCACCCATCCCCTGCAGGGAGCCCTGCTCAGGGAGCTTAACATGTCAAAGAGTTGTGAGTCTCAGGGCTGGCTGCTGCTCCTTCCCCAAGCAGCTCAAATGTCTTAGATAGCAGGTAGCCTTGTCCCAATGCTGGTCACCCCACCTGAGGGAGTTTGGTAGGCTTAAGTAGATTCCAGCTGAGAGGCTATTAAGAGTCTGTGAGTTCCTGGGTTGGGATGCTAGGCCCTGGTAGCTGGGTTTGTGAGTGGGATCTTCCAATCCATGGGTTGCACGGTTTCATGGAAAAAGCACTGTTTCCCTAGCTGGGTAGTGTGCTCACTCACCACCTCCCTTGGCTAGGAGGAGGGTGGCTCTCAGGTAAGCTGCCATACCACACTGTTCTTCCCTCTCTCTGTGGGTCACATCAGCCTCCTAGTCAGTTGTAATAAGATAATCTGAATACCTTGGTTGCTGGTGAAGGATTCACATGCTTACTGTAATTTTTTCATGGGAGCTTCCAAGCAATGCTGTTTCTAGTTGGCCATCTTGTTCCCCTCCTCCACATATATTTTAAATACACTTTGTAAAATAGTTTTGAAACACTGTATTTTCTGTAACATATGGGGATCAGTTACCCAGAATGGTCTTTCAGGTTCTCTACCAAAATGAAAACAAATAATTAACAAATACATAATCTGCTTTAAAAATTAAAAGTTAAACATTATCGATAGGACATACAAATATTTATAAAAACAGTTGTATTTTCTAAATATAGTTTTGAGATTGTACAGAAATAGTATCTAGCAATATAAAAACAGCAAGCTAAAATGGTGGTCAAGTTGACTAAGTGTTCAAACAGAAATGTGCTCTGCCAAAGAGGTTGACTTCTGTGATTGTTGTATGCTTAGTAGTACTCACTGGTAAATGTAATTTATATTTTGACATTAAGATATTACATATCCCTTTCTGTTATTAACATTTATGTCTATTATTATAAAAAAACTCTTTGTCCATCCAGCTTCCGATTAGGTTTGTTTTGTGCTCAAAACCTAGTGAATGATTATGTCTATATTGTTTTTTCTTTTAGTTTTATATTTATGTGTTTTCCTCTCTCTTTTTTTTTAAATTATACTTGAAGTTTTGGGGTACATGTGCAGATTGTGCTGGTTTGTTACATAGGTATACATGTGCCATGGTGGTTTACTGCATCTATCCCCATGTCATCTACATTAGGTATGTCCCCACACCCTGCTACACCTTCCTTAGCCACCCTACCCTCCAACAGACCCCTGTATGTGATGTTCCCTTCTCTATGTCCATTGAGAATGTGTTCTCATTGTTGAACATCCACTTATGTGTGAAAACATGCAGTGTTTGGTTTTCTGTTCTTATGTCAGTTTGCTGAGAATGATGGTTTCCAGTTTCATCCATGTCCTTGCAAAGGACATGAACTCATCCTTTTTTTAATGGCTGCACAGTATCCCATGATATATATGTGCCACATTGTACCTAACACCATAAAATACCTAGAAGAAAACCTAGGCAATACCATTCAGGACATAGGCATAAGCAAGGACTTCATGACTGAGACACCGACAGCAATGACAACAAAAGCCAAAATACACAAATGAGATCTAATTAAACTTAAGAGCTCTGCAAAGCAAAAGAAACTATCATGACAGTGAACTGGCAACCATCAGAATGGGAAAATTTTTTTTGCAATCTATGAATATGGCAAAGGTCTAATAACCAGAATCTAAATCTATATCTTAAGTCAGGAACAGTCACATCTCACCCAAGGGGAGTCTCTTAATGCCCATTATTCAAACCCTTAAATTGTATCAATTAAGATACAGCTTAATTAAATATAACTAGTAATTCCTAATAATCAACTTTGATTCAGAATTAGAATGTGTAACATTTTAAAAACTACAAAATGAAAAATCAGATTCCCTTTCTCCCCATTGCTTAAGATTGGCTCATCGTAAATCAGAGAGCATCAAGAAAGGATTGCTGATAACTGACAAATAAGATTTTTAAGTGCAGGCTTAAATTTATATAAAGCTACCATATATTTTCTCAAATGTGTTATGCTAAATTTTCTGTTATATTTAATGGTGTTCTTTTAACCTAAAAATTAGAAATGACTGATGTCATTCTCTAAGGTCTTACTGTTTAAATAGGTGAATAATGCAAAATTTTAGAGATGCTCTTCTGTAGCAACTTCAACCATTGTAAACCAGTAACTTTGGGGCATCAAATTTGCTTCAAAGATAGTATCAATCTTAAATTATAAATAAAATATACTTGTATGACAAAGAGATAGTACACTGACAACCATTTTTGACATTCTTTAGAGTGTGGAAAAAAAATTGGCATGATGATAAGCAGCCTGATTTGGGATACATGTAGGGAACAAGGTAAACTAAAATTTATTAAATGATCTAATCTATAAAGGGTAATTAGTATTTTAGAAATGTGTTATTTCTGTGTTGACTCTTGATTTCCTTAGACAGTGCAGTTGATTTATTTTCCCCTGAGTGTAAGGTTTTCCATTGATGAACTGGCCATTCAATATGATTTTTTATCCCTTCTCCCACATCTGAATTATATTTCTTGAGTTTACCTGTGTCTGCATGTTATTTAATCATAAAGGTTTTTGTTTATTTGAAGGTAGTATACTCCTAATTCTAATAGCTTGGTTGTATCATAGTTGTTTTATCTCAATTTTATGAATGGAGTAAATAAGACAGAGGTATTTTAAGATTTCATTGATTGATAAACTTTTGAGACTCTTCACTGGACCACATTTTTCACTGGAAATGAAATATAAATTCAAATAATTGCTGCATGCAATTTTCTGGGTATGTTAGTTCATAACAGCCATTTTACGGTAGCTAAAGAAGTCACATTGGTAATACATACACACACACTCATCGGACAAAGCATTTGTTTTCAACCACTCTGTGCACAGCAATGGAGGTTTTCCCTGTGTCTTATGCCAAGTGAGCTGCTTCTTTAATAAGGTACTAAATTCTTTAGGAAGAGAATATGTTTTGGAAGGCTAGAGCGAGTGGAGGACGGTGGAAAGGAGAGTTGGTGAGTGGAAGCAACGTGAGTGGAAGGAGAATAAAAGAGTGCTTTATATTAATGTTTAAAATAAAAATGGAGTTTCTTCAAATTGATGATGCTGTCCCTCCCCATGGATATTATCATATTTCACTCCTATCAGAGAGAAATAAGAAACTTTTAGAAAGCTAGTCATTCAATTACTATTTTATCTAGTCCACTAGTCATGCCTTTTTTTAAAAGTTTGTCTATAGATACAGGGGCTTCCTTTGCATTGCCTTCAGAGATCATAATATAATTTAATATAATATAATTTTTGCAGAGAAATAAACTCCTGTTATAGAAAAGCAAAGGGAGGAAATTCTTCTGAAGGCAATAAAAGATTGTAACTATCTTTATGTTACAGTGATAGATAGTGTTATTTGGAAAAAGTACCAGGTCCCATACATAGTCAAAATAAAATGAGCAACATCCTGCAAACTCTCTACCAAATGCTTCAATTCCAAAATTTTCTGAAAGGCAGATAGAAGAAGACTTAACTAACCTGAGGAAATGTCTTTATACAGATGTGTTTCTTAACAGGTGAAGATTTATTGTTAGTGACAGTCATCAAACTCTCAAGTCAGTTAAAATCCACTTAATTGGAAGAACCAAAAACTTGACTTAAAAGGTTAAAATATGGAAAGGTACATTCCCGTGTAACAAATGGTCTACATATGAAAAGTCTAAAAAAAGATAAAGCAATTGAACGAAACAGTCCTCTGGGTTCAGGTCTCTGATGTATTCTTGGTTTAGTTCTTTGGGTTGTGTGAAGGATGCAGTAGCCACTGAAAACTATTTCCTCATTTTAACGCCCTGAATGGAAAGTAGGCAAGAGCTGCTTTTTTTTTTTAAATATCTGTTTTGCTCAGGGTGGAAAATAATTTGTATTCTACTTCTAGTTATAATTTAAATACCAAAAGTCGGTTAATAATCTTACCTTTAAGCCAATCACTGACAAGTAAAGAAAATCTGATTTAATTCCTGGGACAGGGATCATTGCCTCTTATAATTGGGGGAAAACAATAAAAGAAGAAGTCAGCATTTGTTGATGGACAAACAAAAAATATTTTCAATATTATCTAACCTGTCACTATATTTTCCTTTTTTCTCTTTGACTCTTCTATTACACATTGAGAGTAACTGTATTAGTCTGTATTTACACTGCTGATAGAGACATACCTGAGACTGAGAAAAATAAAAAGAGGTTTAATTTGACTTACAATTACACCTGACTGGAGAGGCCTCGCAATCATAGCAAGGGATGAAAGGCTTTTCTTACATGGTGGTGGCAAGAGAAAATGAGAAGGAAGCAAAAGCAGAAACCTGTGATAAACCCATCACATCTTGTGAGACTTATTCACTATCATGAGGATAGCATGAGAAAGACTTGCCCCCATAATTTACTTTCCACTGGGTCCCTCCCACACTTGGAAATTTAAAATGAGATTCGGGTGGGGGCAGAGAAAAATTATATCATTCCACTCCTGGCCCCTACCAAATCTCATGTCCTCACATTTCAAAACAAAGCATGCCTTCCCAACAGTACCTCAAAGTCTTAACTCATTTCAGCATTAACTCAAAAGTCCACAGTCCAAAGTCTCATCTGAGGCAAGGCAAGTCCCTGACACTTAGGAGCCAGTAAAATAAAAGACAAGCTAGTTATTTTCTAGATATGAATGGGGGTACAAGAATGGGAGAAATATAGTCATTCCAAATGGTAGACATTGGGACATTGGCTAAAACAAAGGGGCTACAGACCCCATGCAAGTTCAAAATCCAGCAAGGCAGTCAAATTTTAAAGCTCTAAAATGATCTCCTTTGAGATCTTACATCCAGATTATGCTGATGCAAGAGGTGTGTCCCTGTGGTCTTGAGCAGCTCTGCCCCTGTAGCTTTGCAGGCTATAGCCTCCCTTCTGGCTGCTTTCACAGGCTGGCATTGAGTGTCTCAAGCTTTTCCATGTGCATAGAGCAAGCTGTCAGTCGGTCTACCATTTTGGAATCTGGATGGCAGTGGACCTCCTCTCACAGCTCCACTAGGCAGTGCCCCAGTAAGGACTTCATGTGGAGGTTCTGACCCCACATTTCCTTTCTGCACTAACCTAGTAGAGGTTCTCCATGAGGTCCCCACCCCTGCAGCAATTTATACCTGAGGATCCAGGTGTTTCCATACATCTTCTGAAATCTAGGCAGACGTTCCCAGACCTCAACTCTTGACTTCTGTGCAACTGCAGGCTCAACACCATGTGGAAACTACCAAAGCTTGGGGCTTCCACCCTCGGAAGCCACAGCCCAAGCTATACATTGGTTCATTTCAGTCATGGCTGGAGCAGCTGGGACTGGGATACAGGACACCAAGTCCCTAGGGTGCACACAGCCCTGGGACCCTTTTTCCCTCCTGGGTATCCAGGCCTTTGATGGGAGGGGCTGCTGTGAAGTCTCTGACATGGACTGAAGAAATTTTCCCTATGGTCTTGGGGAGTAACATTAGGCTCTTGCTACTTCTGCAAATTTTTGTAGCCAACCTGAATTTCTCACCGTAAAACTGGTTTTTCTTTTCTCAAGCACATTGTCAGGCTGCATATTTTCCAAACTGTTTGCTCTGCTTCCCTTATAAAACTGAATTCCTTTAGCAGTACCCAAGTTACCTCTTGAATGTTTTACTGCTTAGAAATTTCTTTACCAGATACTCTAAATCATCTCTCTCAAGTTCAAAGTTCCACAAATCTCTAGGACAGGGACAAAATGCTGCCAGTCTCTTTGCTAAAACACAAGAGTCACATTTGCTCCGGTTTCCAACAAGTTTCTCATCTCCAACTCAGGCAACCTCAACCTGGACCTTATTTTCCATATCTCTCTTTTTTTTTTTTTTTTGAGACGGAGTTTCACTCTTGTTACCCAGGCTGGAGTGCAATGGTGGAATCTCGGCTCACCACAACCTCCACCTCCTGGGTTCAGGCAATTCTCCTGCTTTAGCCTCCCAAGTAGCTGGGATTGCAGGCACGCACCACCATGCCCAGCTAATTTTTTGTATCTTTAGTAGGGACGGGGTTTCACCACTTTGATCAGGATGGTCTCGATCTTATGACCTTGTGATCCACCCACCTCGGCCTCCCAAAGTGATTTTCCATATCTCTATCAGCCATTTGGTCAAAGCCATTCAACAAGTCTCTAGGAAGTTTAAACTTTCCAACATTTTCATGTCTTCTTCTGAGCCCTCCGAAGTCTTCCAACTTCTTCGTGTTACCCAGTTCCAAAGTCTCTTCCACATTTTCGGGTATTTTTTCAGCAACGACCCCTCTACTGTTACCAATTGACTGTAATAGTTCGTTTTCATGCTGCTGATAAAGACATACCCAAGACTGGGAAGGAAAAATGGTTTTATTGGACTTACAGTTCCAAATTGCTGGGGAGGCCTCAGAATCATGGCTCAAGGTGAAAGACACTTCTTATATAGTGTCAGCAAGAGAAAATGAGAAGGAAACAAAAGTAGAAACTCCCAGTAAATCAATCAGATCTTGTGAGACTTACTCTCTATCACAAGAATAGCATGCAAAAGACCAGCCCCCAGTGATTCATTTACCTCCCACAGGGCCCTTCCCATGGCACATGGGATTCAAGATGAAATTTGGGTGGGAACACAGCAAAATCATATCAGTAACCAAAATTATGTCATGAACTTTCATGCATTGTTTCATTAAACATCAATTCCGTTTATATGCTGGATATGCCACAAATATAAACATTGTTATAAAACAGACCTTAGTGACAGATTCACCTTATCCAGTCTGAAAAACAAGATTTAAACAACCACAGAAGAAAAAAATATTCTAATATGAAGGGTCTGATTATTGAAACTGCATAAATATTTTCCAATTAAAGGTAAGATTCAGAATAGCTGAATAGATGTTGTTCAGGTATAGGTCAGGTGTGTACAGAGGGAAAGAGAGCAAAAATTCTGTAGAATGTAATTAAGAAACAGCTAAGTTTGCTTGAAGAAACTACAAGCAGGTTCATGTATCAAGGCTAAGAATTGATAAACATGAAGTGGTAGATTGACAGTTAAAAATGGAAATTATAGAGTTATGATTTAATGAATTGCTATGTGTTTCTCTAAAATTCATATGTTAAATTGCTAAGGTCCAATGTAATCATATTTGGAGATAGGGTCTTTAGGAGGCAATTATGCTTAGATTAGATCAAGAGAATAAGCTCCTTCTGATGGGATTAGTGCCTTTAGAAGTGCTTTTTCTCTTTGTCTCTCTCTCTTTAAGTAACTCCCTCAGTCTCTTTCTCTCTCTTTACCATGTGAGGCATGCAGCAAGAAGATACTCATCTGCAAGCCAGGAAGGAGGCCCTCAGCAGGAACCAAAACAATTGACTGCTTGATCTTGGTCTTCTCAGCCTCCAGAACTGTGAGAAATGAATATTTGCTGTTTAAGTCACCTAGTCTGTTGTATTTTTGTTATAGCAGCTGAACTGACTAAGACAATGCCCTTCTGTAAGCAAGTAGAGCAAACCTAAGAAGAATGGAGTGTATTTCTCACTGTCTCTAAAGCCGTAATGCCTCCAATGTAAGTAGTTAGCCTCAGGAGAGGAACAGATGGTAGGAATGAAATAAACAGGATATAGCTGATTCTTCCAGCACTGCACCTGGGTAAATCACACCTTCGACCCTCTCTTGGAGAACAAGAAAAAGGAGCTTCAGGAAAGATTTTTCCTCTCTCTTGTTTTCTGTCATAGCATTATTAATCATCTTTTGAATCCCATAAATTAACTTCTGCCAGTCTCAGGGAGATAGTCTTTCACTTGTAACTTAGGCCATGTAAATGTCACCAGATCAAAATCATGTTCATAATCTGTCTATAAAACTATAAAGTCTGGATTGTCCCTCTGAAAGTCCTTGTCACTTGTCAAAGTGATAGGTGACCTGATTAATTAAGGTGAGGTCTGAAGACAAAGGCTCCTACCTTCCACCATTTGCTCTAAGCCTTGATTTAATACTTGTCAACTTTAAAAAAAAATCAGTTTTCTCTATCTATAAAATTATATGTTACTGTTTTCTATATAAATATATCTAGAGTAACAATATTTGTGAGAACTGGTAAAATTAAATGGGAATGACTTAAATATTAGAAATATTTTTGAAATATTGAAGAAAATATCAGCTTGCTGGTATAAACTGTATTGTTCTTTCCATTTCTATTATGTCAAAAGAAGTTTTTTGTTCTAAATACAAATTGAAAATGAGTAAGTAACACAGAAAATATATTTTCCCCAAGTGAAAAATATATTTTCCTTTTGAGATATGAAACTAATATAATTTTACATCATGTTTTAAGACTACTAATTGATGGGTCAGGAAGAGTCAAATATGTTTAGTAAAACTGAGTTGTTAAACCTTTAAAATTGAATATTTTTGAGATTTCTTTCAATAGCCAAGATTTAAAATCACCTTATTTCATTCATGATGAAATCACAGAATGGTGGAATAAACAGATGTGTCAGAATTTGCAGGGCTAGCTGACTTTCATAGATACAAAATAGAAATACTCTTACACTTAGATTTTCTTCCTATGTTTTGTGAAACAAATACACAATCAAATTAAACAGGGACATGCTGTTGGTGAAGGCACCTCAACTTTGATCTCTTTGCTCTCCACAGTATTATCTCATTGCTTCTTTGTTTGTTCATTTGTTTTTGCTAGTGTAGTGAGTTTTTAGAACAACATATGGCATCCACTTCCTCTCTTCAGATTTTCAGAGTGTTTCTTATGTAGGTGTGAATAAGGTCTTCCTGAAGAGTGTTTCTGAGCACTGTATAAAGAAAATATAAAGTTTTTATATTTATAGCACTTCCTGCTTTTTTCTTTTTTAAACCAGATTTGGTTAATAAGATATTATATGTAGCTCCCTTTCCACAAAGCTAAAAAAAAAAAATATGAAGATAGAATACAGAACTTTGTTACAGTTGAAATAACAATTAATTTAACTCACGATTAGAAGCCTGGTTACATCAGGAAAAAAAATATGATTGAGAGATGTATATGTAAATGTATATGCAGATGTATATGCAAAAATATATGATTGAGAGATGTATATGCAAAACCAGATTTGAAAGCTAAATTTCTAGTAATTGCCTATACAATCTGTACTTTTATTCTTTTTTAGTAGTATTAGTTATTCCCCTTTTTGTGATTCTACAAAACAGTGCTAGCATTTTTTCAGTTTATAATTGTCTGTTTGCTTGCCAGTCTTCCTATTGGACAGACTGTTCTCTAATCTGGAGTTGTATCTTATTCTTTGTAGCATTCCTAATGCCTGGATAGTGAATGACTGAATGAATAAAGATATGAATACATGAATACATAAAATAACAACAGTAAGAACAATATGAAACCTAATTTATTGAAGATTAAATTTTTAAAAAGTACATAAGGAGTAAAATGCATTTTGTGAATTTTTCCCTTCATTGTAGAGTAGTATGAAAGAAAGGAATTAGTATTTATTGACTTATTTAATGCATTATTAGTTAAGCTTCTTGTATAGAAAATTAAACAGATAAATTAGTTGGCTTAGAGAGAGAGAGAGCAAGAGAGATAGCTTGTTGACTGTAAGTGTACAGTTACTAAAATGTTATTAATTATTGTTTAAATTTTAACTATAGAACCTGGCATGGTGGCTTATGCCTGTAATCCCAGCACTTTGGGAGGCCTAGGTGGGCAGATCACCTGAGGTCAGGAGTTCGAGACCAGCCTGACCAACATGGAGAAAACTCATCTCTACTAAAAAAAAAAGTACAAAAATAAATAAATAAATAAAGTCAGAAATGAGGCCTGGTATATTATAAAAAATAAATAAATTTTAACTATAGTGGCCTATCTAGCTTGTGCATTCAATAAACCTGGAAATTAGTTTTCTGTCATAACAGCTTTGGACCTTTTTTGGTGTGTGTGTGATTTCTACTATTTCACAAAGCAGAGTATTAAGGCAGTCCATATTCTCTTACCTATATCTTATCAGATAATCTGACACATGAATATGTAAGTTTTGCCTCTTTTAAGGATCCAAAACGGAACTAGGCTGGCAAAACCTGATTTTTGGTAGTCAGTTCTTCTATCCTAAGTTATCATAAGAGGAACACATTCATCCACTGCCTTATTACACAGCTCTCACTCCTTGAGTTCCAAACACGGAAAGGTGAGCTTAATGCCTCCCCACCCTAAGGCTGCAAACAGATCCAAACACTTTCTGAGTGCTGACTGCTGGCAACCCCAGCACATATGGCTAATATGCCTCATATAAGTGAGAGGAACACAGATTAACTACACCTGATTTTGGATGGATAGCATTTATGTTACAGATATATAGCTTCTGACACTGGAAGTAGGAAAAACATGAGGAGTCAAATCAGCTTATCAGCTCCTAAAGCTATTTTGTGTGTATGGTTACTGTCTAACCCCACTTAACCCCACTAACACCCCAAAAGTCTTTTTTGTTACCCCTTCTTTTATCCTCAGAAGACGGATAGTCCAACTGGCCGAGTTAGTTCTTACCAATGTTATTATTTCTATTGGTCACAAAGAAGTTGCTATCTAACTTACCAAGGAGCCAGCCTCAACACAGGTAGCCACTGCCACCACCTCAGATCCAGCCTTTGGTTGTTATTTTATGAAGAAGAATGTAACACAGCTTCTCTGAGAAGAGGGGTTATGCATTGAAAAGTATAAAGTAAAAAATTTGGACAGGATCATCACAAAAACTGACATACCTAATATGCATGTCCATACAATACTGAAGAGTGGCCAGGTGTGGTGGCTG
>CM052650.1:51884270-51920679 GCA_028533165.1 Leontopithecus rosalia | reverse complement strand
GTCTAACTATCTGTTTTTGTGCCAGTGCCTTGCTGTTTTTGGTACTGTAGCTTTGTGCAGCTTGAAGTTAGGTAATATGATACCCCCAGCTTTGTTCTTTTTACTTAGGATTGTCTTGGCTAGTTAAGGTTTTTGTTTTTTTGTTTTTGTTTTGGAGGTGGGGGTTCCATATACAACATATAAAATCTTTTTTTTCTAAATCTGTGAAAAATGCCATTGATAGTTTCACAGAAATAACATTCAATCCATAAATTGCTTTGTATAGTATGGCCATTTTGGCAATAATAATTTTTTGCATTCATGAGCAAGGAATTCTTTTCCATTTATTTGTGTCATCTCTGATGTCTTCTGGCAGAGTTTTGTAATTCTCATTGTGAAGATCTTTAACCTCCCTGGTTAGCTGTATTCCTAGGTATTTTATTCTTTTTGTGGCTATTTTGAATGGGAATGTGTTCTTTATTTGGACCTAAGCATGAATGTTGCTAGTGTACAGGATGTTAATAATTTTTTACCTTGATTTTGTATCCTCAACATTTGCTGAAGATGCTTCAGCAAGGAGCATTTAGCAGACTTTGGGTTTTCTAGGTACACAAATATATTGCCTGAAAAAAGGGATAGTTTGACTTCCTCTATTCCTATTTGGATACCTTTTGTTGATTTCAATTGTCTGATTACTCTGGCCAGTACTTTCAATACTATATTGAAAAGGAGGGGTGAGAGAGAGCTTCCATCCTTTTCTTATCCCGGTTTTTAAAGAAAATGCTTCCAGCTTTTGCTGATTCAGTGTAATGTTGGCTGTGGATTTATCATAGACGATTCTTATTATTTTGAAATATGTTCCTTCAATGCTTACTTTGCTGAGGGTTTTTAAAGAGAAATAATGTTAAATTTTACCAAACTATGTCCCTCATCTCTTGAGATAATCATGTAGTTTTTGTTTTTAGTTCTGTTTATGTAATGAATCACATTTATTGATTTGGATATGTTGATCAGACCTTGCATCCCAGGGATAAAGCCTAATTAGTTACAGTGGATTGGCTTTTTGATGTGCTGTGGGATTTTTCTTGCCAGTAATTTGTTGAGGATTTCTACATCTATGTTCATCAAGGATATTTATCTGAATTTGTTGTTGCTGTTGTTGTTGTTGCTGTTGTTGTTTCTGTATCTCTTCCAGGTTTCAGTATCAGTATGATTATTGACCTGATAGAATGAGTTGCAATGGAGTTCCTCCTCCTCTATTATTTGGAATGGTTCCAGTAGATATAATACCAGGTTTTTTTAATACATATAGCTGGCAGAATTCAGCTATAAACGTATCTGGTCCTAAAATTTTTTCTGGTTGGTAGGAATTTTAATACTCATTCAATTTCAGAACTCATTTTGGTATTTCATTTCTTTCTGGTTGAATCTTGTGGGGGTTATGTTTCTAAGAATACACCTATTTTTTTCTAGCCCATTTGCTGGAAAAAAGTGTAGTGGTCTCTGAGAATTTTGTGTGTTTTTATGAGGTCAGTGGTAATATCTCCTTTGTCATTTCTAATTGTGTTAATTTAGATATTCTCTTTTCTCTTTATTAGTATTGATAGTAATCTATATATTTTATTGCTACTCTCAAAGAACCAACTCATGGATTCATTGATCTTTTTTATTGTTTTTCGCAGCTAAATTTCCTTTAATTCAGCTCTGATTTTGGTTATCTCTGGTATTCTGCTAGCTTTGGGTTTCATTTATTCTGGTTTCTCTATTTCCTCTAGTTCTAGTTATGAAGTTAGGCTGTTAATTTGATATTTTTTAATATTTTAATGTATTTTGTGCTATAATCTTTTCTCAACATTTTAGCTGTATTCCACATATTTGGTATCTGCTATATCCATTCTCATTAGTTTTGTAGAATTTCTTGATTTCTGTATGAATTGTATTACTTACCTAAAAGTCATTCAAAAGCAGATTGTTTAATTTCCATGTAATTGTAGGGTTTTGAGAAATTTTCTTAGTATTTATTTCTATTTTGATTGTGCTTTGGTCTCAGATTTTGATTTGTACAATTTCATTTATTTAACTTGCTGAGGATTGTTTTATGACTAACTATGTGGTTGTTTTAGGGCATTTAAGAGTATATGCTGTGTGGCAATGAGAAGAATGTATATTCTGGTGTTTTAGAGTGCAGAGTTCTGTAGATGTCTGTTAGGTCCATTTGGTCAAGTGTCAAGTTCAGGTCCTAAGTGTCTGTTAGTTTTGTGCCACAATGATTTGTGTAACAGTGTCAGAGGAGTGCTAAAATCTCCCACCACTACTGTGTGGTTCTCTAACTCTATTTCTAGATCTCTAAGAACTTGATTTATGAAACTGGGTGCTTCTGTGTTACATGTAATATATATTTAGGATAGTTGAAACTTCTTGGTGAATTGAGCCCTTTATCATTATATCATGCTCTTCTTTGTCTTTTTTGATCTTCTACTTTTTTTAAATTGTTTTGTCTGTAATAGAATAGCAGTCCTGCTTTTTTATCTTTTCCATTTCCTTGCTATATTTTTCTCCAATCCTTTATGTTGAGCCTATGGAAATTATTGCACGTGAGATAAATTTCTTGAAGACAGCATGCCATGAGAGACATTTTCTTCAGTTTCTCACTTTGTGCCTTTTAATTGAGGCATTTAGCCCATTTATGTTCGAGATTAGTATTGATATATGTGAATTTGATCCTTCATCATACTGTTAGTAATTCTGCAGACTTGTTTGTATAGTTCCTTTACAGTATCACTATAGTGATGTACTAGTCTATGTACTTAGGTGTGTTTTCCTAGTGAATGGTAATGGTCTTCCATTTCCATATACGACTTCCCTCAGGATCTGATGTAAGGCAGGTGTGATGGTATGCCTTCTCTTAGCATTTGCTTTTCTGAAAAGGATCTTATTTCTCCTTCATTTATGGAGCTTAGTTTGGTTGGAAATGAAATTCTTATTCTGAAATTCTTTTCTTTGAAAATTTTGAATACTTTTAAAATTGATGGGCCATGTGACAGCACACCACAATTTTCCTTTAGGAACTGAGAAAAGCTCATGTTTGACTTGCAGCAAGTAACCAGGAATCTCAGCACTAAATCATAAAAAATAAAATAAAATAAAATCTCTATTGCATGAGTTTGGAAGACTTGCCTCAAGCTCCAGAGATGATGCCTCGATATCAAAACTGAAGCCTTGCTATTGACTTTTAGAGACGTTGAAAAGAATGCACTCATGCTATGTTCAGAACTTTGTCCTGTACAATGGTGAGTTAAAAAAAATGTGTGTGCATTTGTTTCGTTTTTAATTGCTAAGCTTATGGTACTTTGCAATACAGTAATAAAAAGAATAAAACAATAGTTCTCCTAAATTGCAAAAGTACCTTAATCAGGACCTATTATGTAGCAGGAATTATGAATATGGATTTTTGAATATTATAGCCTCCTTGATCAAGAGGAGCGTAGAGCCTGGTGAAGACCCATTCAGTTCTTGCCTTGTAGAAGCCATTCTGAGAAAAATTATCTCATGTAAACCTTATTATTCTCCTACTATATAGTTACTATTAATCACTTTTATGAATGTACCAGGCTCAGGGGGCCTGAAATAGCAAGGAAGTAGCAGAGCTACTTTGCAAACATAGTTCCAAGTTCTTTTTCCTCTTGTTTATTATTAATGTATCAGCTAGTTAAAAGAGAGTAAAATACATGAACAAATAGTAAATAAAATGTACTAAAATCTTAAAATATGTTCAATGAAATTGTGATGATTATAAGCACTAGTGAACTGGTGGAATGATATAGTTTGGCTGCATCCCCATCCTGTCTAATCTTAAATTTTAACTCCCGCAATTTCCATGTATCCTAAGAGAAAGGAGATAATTGAATTATGGGGGCAGGTCTTTTCCTTGCTGTTCTTGTGACAGTGAATAAGTCTCACAAGATCTGATGGTTTTAGAAATGCCAATTTCCTTGCACAA
Organism: Leontopithecus rosalia; assembly: GCA_028533165.1. NCBI lineage: Eukaryota > Metazoa > Chordata > Mammalia > Primates > Cebidae > Leontopithecus > Leontopithecus rosalia. The sequence continues at coordinate 51,916,700 of CM052650.1, read as the reverse complement.
GGTCTCTTCTCTTGTCTGCTGCCATGTGAGAACTACCTCTCACCTTCTGCCCCTGATTGTGAAGTTTCCCCAGCCACTGGAATTGTAAGTCAATTAAACCTCTTTTTCATCTCAGCTAGGGTATGTCATTATCAGCAGTGTGAAAATAAACTAATACGGTACATTGGTAAGGTGGATCACTGCTGATAAGATACCTAAAAATGTGGCAGCAACTTTGAAACTGGATGACAGACAGAGGTTGAAACAGGTTGGAGGGCTCAGAAGAAGAAAGAAAAATGTGGGAAATTTTGGAACTTCCTAGAGACTTATTGAATGGCTTTGACCAAAATGCTGTTAATGATATGAACAACGAAATCCAGGCTCAGGTGGTCTCAGATGGAGATAAAGAACTTATTGGGAGTTAGAGCAAAGGTAGCTCTTGTTATGTTTTAGCAAAGAGACTGGTGGCATTTTGCCCCTGCCCCAGAGATTTGTGAAAATTTGAACTTGCGAGAGATGATTTAGGTTATCCGGTAGAAGAAATTTCTAAGCAGCAAAGCAGTCAAGAGGTGATTTGGGTGGTGCTGTTATTAGCATTCAGTTTTATAAGGAAATACAGAATAAAGTTTGAAAAATTTACAGCCTGACAATATGATAGAAAAAAAAAATCTATTCTCGAGGGTAATTTCAAGTTGGCTGCAGAAATTTGCATAAGTAATGAGGAGCCAAATGTTTATCTCCAAGACAGTGGGGAACTGTCTCCAGAGCATGTCAGAGGCCTTTGTGGCAGCTCTTTCCATAACAGACCTGGAGGTTTAGGAGAAAAAAATCGTTTTGTAGTCCAAGCCCAGGGTCCCAGTGCAGTGTACAGCCTAGGGACTTGGAGCCCTACATCTCAGACACTCTTGCCATGGCTGATAGGGCTTAATGTAGGACTCGGGCCTTGGATTCAGGGGGTACAAACCCCAAGCCTTGGCAGCTTGCCATGATGTTGACCCTGTGAGTACACAGAATCAAGAATATGGGGTTTTGAAACATCCATCTAAATTTCAAAAGTATGAAAATGCCTGGGTGTCCAGGCAGAAGTTTGCTGCAGGGGAAGGGCCCTCATTAAGAACCTCTGCTAGGGCAGTGCATTAGGAAATTTTCGGGTCAAAGCCCCCACACAGAGTCCTTACTAGGGTACTCCCCAGTGGAGCTATGAGAAGAGGGACACCATCCTCTGAACCCCAGAATAGTAGATCCACCAACAGCTTGCAACCTGCACGTGGAGAAACCACAGACACTCAACATCAGCCTGTGAAAGCAGCTGGTGGGGGTGGGGGTGGGCTATACCCTGCAAAGCCACAGAGGCAGAGCTGTCTAAGACCATGGGAACCTCCCTCTTGCATGGATGTAAGACAGGAAGTCAAAGGAGATCATTTTGGAGCTTTAAGATTTTACTGACCTGCTGGATTTTGAATTTTCATGGGTCCTGCAGCCACTCTGTTTTGGCCAGTTTTTCCCATTTGGAACAGCTGTATTCACCCACTACCTGTACCCTATACCCCTTGTATCTAGGAAGTAACTAACTTGATTTTTATTTTACAGACTCATAGGCAGAAGGGACTAGCCTTGTTTCAGATGAGACATCAGACTGTGGACTTTTAAGTTAATGCTGAAATGAGTTAAGACTTTGGGGGACTATTGAGAAGGCATGATTGGTTTCAAAATGTAAGCACATGAGATTTAGAGGGTTCAGGTGCAGAATGATATAGTTTGGCTGGGACCCCACCCAAATATCATCTTGAATCATAACTCTCACTGTTCCCATGTGTCAAGGGAGCAACCTGGTGGGAGGTAATTGAATTATGGAAACAGGTCTTTCCATGCCATTCTCATGATAGCAAATAAGTCTCATGAAATCTGATGGTTTTAAAAATGGGAGTTTCCCTGAACAAGCTCTCCTCTCTTGTCAGCTGCCATGTGAGATATGCTTTTCACCTTTCACCATGACGATGAGGCCTCCCTAGCCACTGTTAACCCCATTAAACTTCACAGGATTATCTTTGTCATCAGTGTGAAAATCGACTGTACAAGAAAGGAGAAACATTTAAAAGACAAATATTGTAGCATATTTATAAAGGTGTGGCTTGATTAATTTGCTGCTATTAGAGTTTGATTTAGGTATTGTATCCTATAAAGGCTATTTAGAAATAAAATCAGTAAGAAACCATGGGTCATATGTAAGTGACAATAATTCTGAAACAGAGAAAGTAACCTGACATTTTAGAGAATAAAATATAAGTATCCAATAAAGTAATATTAGGTAGTTTCCTTCATCCAGAATAAAAATAAAGTAATATAAAATTCATAACATATGTTTTTAAAAGTCATTATTTAATTTATCAGTGGTTTATAAGATAAATTATTGTAATGGTTATTGATGTAAAATTGAAATAAATTTTGAATATATACTATGGTTTATTCCAGTTTGGGTAAAAGTTTAAAAAGAATTTCCTGAGCTTTCTGAAATTGCTTTACATGTTTTTCTTTTATTTTCATTAATATACTTTTTCAGATTGGTTTCTCCTATGACTAGTGAAAAAGTAGAACATAGAAACTAGCTATATAATGTCAATTGCTTTACCATTGTCATCTAGATTCAATATATTAACAAATAAGGCAGCTCATTACATAGAATTTTGATGTTTATATGCATAGTGTTCATTCAAAATGTGCAAACATACCCTTTACTATGGACAATTTCATTTTACTTATGGCATTTTGTTTATTTAGTACAGTAGAAGATCAAAAGTTAGAGTGTAAGAACCATTTTGACTATTTATTAGCCTATAGGTTATTTTTCAATAAACTATCTCATAATATGTTTTACTATTTTTATTAAAATGTACTTTCACAGTAAAAAAATGTAATTTAATAGTAAAATGATGTTTGTAACTTGATTATTCTTGTTTTTATTTCATTTTTTCCAATTATTATGTATTTGTTTATTTATTTATTTTATAAATGTATTGATTCAAGAGAGAATAGTGTGGCTATTGGTCCTCTTCAGGAAAAGATAAACATAAGGTAAAAAACAACTGATTCAGTTGAGAGAGAGTAGAGATACACATTTCTTAAAATGTTTTCACAACTTAGACATTAATGGTTTCCTAAAGGATAACCATTTTCTTTGTTAACCATTTTAACAAAGAAACCAGGTAGTCTCAAAGGAAGGACACTAAACAACTTACCAAGTAGGAGTAGTGATGACAGCATCCGGTAAAGATGGGAGATGGGATATTAGAATTACATAGTTTTGCCAAGGATTAATACCTGATGTGAACCCCGGAAGTGAAAAAAAATCTGTGGTTAGAACTCAATGATGGTAGTATCGATTTTCAGCACTTGAAATACCTGCAGCAAATTTGACCCTAGGAACATCCCATGGTTTTGAATGCTAAGGTGTGAATAAATGAGGGCCACTTCAGTCTGTAATTCACAGTTGGTACTCATATATGGTTTCTTTGCCTGTGAAAGCAAAATGCAAAAACCAGGAGGCATTCTCCAGTGTATGTGAAAAATCAAATCAAGATGGCAAATGCCAAAATGAACCCCAAACCAAGAGAATATATGACCAGTAAAAGTTAAAGAAATGAACTAGAATTAGAAGTAACAAATGAGAAAGTGAGAAAAATAATATTGTTAAGAAAATAAAAATGACAATAATAATAATATGTAACATGCATTGATTGCTTGTCCTAGACATTGTCCAAAGCACTTTACGTATATTAAGTCATTTAAGAATATTACATGATTATGAGGAAGACTTTGTGATCACAATATTTTTAATTACAAAAGAGCCTGAGCTACAGTGAGGATGAAAACTTGTTCACATTCCAGGATAAAATAAAAGAATAAATGTGAAGTTGCTTTGGGAACATTTGCCATGGTTATGCTTGTGAAAGTATCCTGGATTTGTTTAAAAAGTAAACAAGCAGGTAGATCAGCGATTTGGATTCAGTTTGTAAAGATATTTGAGTAGTGTACTAAACCATTTTAATTTTATTATATTTCCCTGAAATAATGAATATAATTTTTAAAAATATGCTAACTACCATAAGGGTTCGTGATTACTACATTGCTGAATATGCTCAAGCAGTCTGGGAGACTGTAGAGTGTTGCTTTGGAGGAGATTTCTACACTGGGTGAGGAGTCTTAATTATATCCTCCATGTCACTTCTAAGTTTCATTCTTATCCAAGGTACTTACTGTCTTTTGAAGAAAGAGATACTCGTCTAATAAAATGTATGAATAATTACAACTTTTTAAAAGTTGTATGCTCTATTGTAATATGAAATGTTATGTGGGATTTTACTTAACATTTAAAATGCTAATAACCTATTCTGATATACTCCCAACCCTCAATATATTTTCACTTTGATTAAAGGAATCTTTGAGTTATTAAACTGAACTCCAATTATGTGTGTATGTATATGTGCATGAAAGATATGAGAAACTATATTGTGCTTTCCCATTTTCTAATCCAGCCACCCACTACTGCTTGTTAAAAGTATAAGCCGAAAATCACATTTTCATCTCTAGTTTCAAAGTGCCTTCCTATGTGTTTTCAAAAAGTTGTCATTCATTGGGATAGAAACCAGAGTAGAGGAAGCACAAATTAAATTTTTGGGAGTAAGATGTGTTTTTGGATAATAAGCAAGTTTAGGGGGAGTGAAGCAGGGGAGAGGAGTGTTGAATATTGAGGTTAAGTTGGAGTTTGCTGTGCTTGAAGAATAACAAAGTCATTTTTTTCCACAGGAAGTTGTAAACAGTCCAAGAGATTGTTAGGAAGATTTTATGGTGTTACAAATTTGGAATTCTTCTGTGTACAGATGACAATTGAGGGAATGGGAATGTTTTTTCTAGAGGAAGAGTACAGAATGACTTGAGACCCTGGGAGGGAACACAAGCTCCAGGGCATGGTGGTGAAAGATTAGTATAATAGGATCCTTCTTCAGTAGTAGAAGCAGTGATGTGATTTAAATATACCTTGGAACCTTGAGAGTTAGTCAACAAACATATTTGTTTAATGTCTGGTCATAGACTTAGGGGATTTGCAGTTAAGCAAGCCTAGGTTAAATCCTGGTTTTATCTTGCAAATATCCCAATTATAGATCACTCATTCTTCATCAATCTACTGCCCTTTTTTGAGCAATTATCAGCTCTCCTCTAATTGTCTCCTCCTTTTCTTCTTGCCACATTTCACACACACAGTCTGTTTTCCACATAGGAGTTAATGAAATATTTAAAAAGAGTTAACTTACTTTTTATTTTGAATCTACCTTAAATTCTCTAGTAACTCCTCATCGCACTTTTAATGAAGTTAGAAGTCATTTCAGTGTACAGATTCTACATTATGGGGAAGGTTCCTCCCAGAACTCTTCTTCCTTATTTTAATGACATAGTCTTTTACTACTTAATTATTTTTCTTTTCTACTGTGTTAGCCACATTGCCCTCCTTTGCTGTTTCTTACACTATGCAAACAAATGCCTGCCTCCAGACCTTTACATCTTCTGTGTTCTGCCATGAATGTTGTTTTTCAGATGCCTACATCTGTCTCTCCTCATTTTAATTAGGTCTTTCCTAGGGTCTTAGGTAGTAAATAGTAGCCCTATATATTTATCACTCTCTAAAACATTTCTCTGCTTAATTTTTCTTGATTGTATTACCTCTTGATATTTAGAGTACATATCTATTTGTTTATGCATTGTCTATTTTCTCCCACTAGAATGCAAACTCCATTAGAGGCTTGACTGCATTTAATTTATTCACTAACACATCTCCCATGTACAGAACAGATCTAAATATTCAATAAACACTTATTGAATGAGTAACAATAGAAAATGCTAATATTATGTTTACTGTATGCCTGGCACTGTTCTAGGAGCTGTACATGTACCAACTAATTTAATCTTCACAAAGATAACTCTGTTGTATTTATGTCAATCCAAATTGAAATGCAGTCTAGCTGAAGATTTTAAACTCATAAATAATGCAGTAAGATAGCTAGATGGATAAATGGATAGAAAAATGGATGGACAAATGGATGAATGGCACTTCCAAAAATGGATATATATATATCCACACGCCATCTCTAAGCCTCAGTTCTTTTCCTTATAAAATGACAATGCTTACAAAATTATCAACTTTATATTAATGTAAATATCAGCTATTAGAACTATGACAATTTGATATATTATTACTATTATTAGCACAGGTTTACCACTGTGAGACCTGGTTTCTCATCTTTAATAAGGGATATTGGGCCAAACGAATAGTAAATTTACCCTATGACATCAACTGCATTGTTTTACATGCATAATCTCTGGAGCCACAGGGTTGAGGTTGAAGTCCTGGCTCCAACATGATATAGACTCGAATTCATTTACAGCTAGGTCTTGAAAACTCCAGCCTTACTCATGTGGTACCTTCATATCCAACTTTGAGGCTTGGCTAATAGAAGGGCTGTTTAAAGGTGTGCTGTTGCAACTCTAGAACTCCACCCATGACACACAGAACTGGTTTATTAACTGATGGTTTTCACCTGACCTTGGTGTGTGATGGCCTGGCTTGACCAACTGACCGAAGAGACAAAACAGTAGATACCACTGTAACTTCTACCTTGAGCTGTCCTGAAGCCAGGATTCAGGACACAGATCTTGTTGGTTTAATCATGATTCAAGGCATTCCCCTGTGTGCATGAGGACGCTGGGGCAATTGTGTCTCTATGTTTCTCACATTCCTGATGCTTGCCAGTCCTCTTTCATATTCTGTATTGTTATAAGTACCTTTAAATAAAAGTTTTCGTGAGTTTGCTCTGTGGAGTTTGATGAGTTCTTTCAAATATCTAAATTTAGGAAATCTGCGCATATGCGCAAATATTTAATATTTAGTAGGTTTAATTATCTTTCTGGGCCTCAGTTTCTCTTCTATTAAATAGAAATACCAACAATATCTCACATACATTAATTTGATAATATATTAATTTCTCTGAAGAGTACGTGGCAAACAATGGAAAATGAACTAATATTAACTATCATTTATATGCATTTTGATTGTTTAAAAGTGAACCTTTATACAATGGCTTGAATATGTGCAAAGAATAAAGATTATTCAAGTCACACTTCCTATCTAATCTTGATACTTCCAAAAGTATTTGAATGTCATCATCTGATTGGAAATTTTTGGTAAAACCTAAAAATGTGGTGAAGCCTCACACATGCATGACAACAATTCTAGGCTTACCTACCACAATATATATTACCTTGGGGAAATGAACAATGTGAACAAATAATCCACTTATGAAAATATCCAGTGAGGAATAATTTTTTTAGAAATAATATTTTTAAGGTATGTAATAAAAAAGATATTATAAAATAAGTTGTTGAACTGCCTTTATAATATTGTTTATTTAAAACCTAACGCGGTTGCTTACCAGCTGTTTCCTAGAAGAGGAGTTTGATCTCCCTGTGGCTCAGTCCTCCTTTATCAATATATAGAAAAAATAATAGTGTTGATTTCATAAATGATTGTGAGACTTCAATGAGCTAGTCTATGCAATACATTATATATGAAAGATAAACTCTAATTTTTACTTAAAAAATCTGATAATTCCGGGATAATATGATTCTAAAAGATTATTTTTAAAGTTATGCATTTTCTTGGTTTTAATAGAGATTTAACAAAGAAACACCCATTATACATGCAATGTTTTTCTCAAATGCTTATTATCAGCCAGATAGTCTGCTAGTTCCTGGGAACGTAATGGTGAAAAATAGTTGCAGCCTCTCTTAAGACAGTTTACAATAAATCAATAACCTAAATTCTAAGTGTTGTGGTAGGATAAATGTCATACAGCAGTAGCATATGCAGAAAACACATATAAACTATCTGAGGGACTTTGAGAAATAGAAGTCTCTGAGAGACTTTGAGAAATAGAAAGATATTTTAGTTGAGACCTAAAGGATAAGTAGAAATTAATCCTATAAACTACAGAGCTCAAAGCATGCCAAATTAATATAAATATGTTTATTTCTTGGATTAAAAGAAGTTCAGAATGTCTGGAGACTAGATTACAAGCTAATAATTTTATAACTCAACTAGAAACCAGTTGGTAGTGTCTAAATATAATTAATAATTAAATTTTATATTATTAAAAGATAAGTATATATTCCACATTTTATCACTTGTTATGTTAGACTATATTCCATTAGAAATCCCTTTAAAGTAGTTCTACTGGCAACAAATTTTCTGAGTTTTTTTTAAATTAATTTATTTAACTTTAGCTGCATACTATATCTGACTTTTCTCCCATGAAAAATCTTGATTTCATCTTTATTCCTTAAGAATATTTTCACTGAATACAGATTCATGGGTTGGCCATCCTTTTCCTTTAAGCATTAGAAAAATACTACTTTTCCCCAACTATCTTTGTTTCCTGTCATTCAAGTTCTTGTCACCCTGTAGATTATGTATTTTTCTCTCTTTTTGCTAACAATATTGTGTTTGTTTTTGGTTTACAGAAAGTTAGTTATCGTGTTTCTGGTATATTTCTTTAGGTTTATCTTGCTTGAAGTTTATTGAGCTATTTCCATGTGCATAGTTATGACTTTTACAAATGTGGGGTGTTTTCAACCATTATTTTATCAATTTTTTTCTCTGTTTACTTTTTCTTTTTCTCTTTTAGAACACTGGTGACACAAATGTTTGATCTTTTTGTTGTTGTTGTTGACCTGAGCCATTTGAAACATAGTTCCATTCATTCCTTTAAATCTATCTTTACTGTTTATATTGAATACGTTTATTGACATATCTTCAAGTTCACTGATTTTTTCTTCTGTCACTTCTTTTATGCTGTTGATCTCCAGTGAGGTACTTTTTGGTTTGGGTGGAGGGGGTTCTTGGTTTTGTATTTTTCAATTCTAAAAGTCCTTACAGTTATTTTAAAACCTAATTAGAAGATATATTTATTTTCTATTTTTTGCTGAGATCTTATATTTTTAATTTAATCTGAGTGTTAATAATTGCTTGGAGCATTTTAAAGAATGAGCTTTAAAATACTCATTAGATAATTTCAAAAGCTATGGCATCTTGGCATTAGTGTCTATTGATTGTTTTCATAAATTCAGATTTTTTGCTTATTGGTATGATGATTAGTGTTGGATTGTATCTTGGTAGTTACTATTTTATAAGATTCTGGCTTGTATTAACTCTTCTAGTTTTTGTGGGCAAACTGTATAGGTTGCGTGCATCCTGTTTAGATTTTGTGGGCTATGGTTCACATGTAAACTTAGTTTTCAAAGTCCTGAGATATTATTTTGATCTATCCTATCAGTGTGTTAACCAGAGACCAATTTACAACTTGACATTGCTTCACACCATCAATCAAAGCATGTGTCATGTTGACCTCTGGTCAGTTTCCTGCATGGGTTACTCAGGGGTATTCTCGGAATCCCTCACTCTTCTTCATAATCTTTTACCAACATTCCAGTTAGGGAGTGGGTTGCTGCCTATTTGCTGTTTTGTTTGTTTTTGTTGTTGTTTGTACCACTTAGCTGGAATGCTCAACGTGGCTTGCAACCCAGTCTCTGCACATAAAAAAACCAAAAATGGCAAAACAGAAACAATAACAGTAACAACAAAACCATGAGTGCATAGAAAAAACAGTAGAGTCTGGATAATGTCTATAGTTTATTTAGTAGTACTATACTAATGTCAGTCTCCTAGTTTTTACAGTGATCCATGTTTACGTAAGAAGTTATTGAGGATATAGGGTTAAGAGCATAAGGGAATATTTGCATTGTTTTTGTAACTTTGTCTGGTCTAAAAATGGGGAATAATTTATGCTTAAAAATAAATAAGGAAATAGAAAAGATGTATATTTATCTAACCACACACATACATATATATGTAAAATATATACTTTATTATATATAATATATACATAAAACATACAATTATATATGTATATATAATTTATGATATATAATGTATATATTTATAATTTTTAAGTATATGTAAAAATTAACCATAGTACAGTACAATGAGCATTTTATATACTCGTTGTAAGGTGTGATGGTTAATTTTGTGTGTCAAATAAGTAAGAGTTATATAATCTTCTGTGCCTGTCTTTTCTTCACTTAACAAGACGCATTTAAGTTTCATTCATATTGATGAGTAGATCATTCCTTCTTATTGTTCAGTAGTATTTCACTTTATGAATATACACATTTTTCCCATTTATGATTGTTGAATATTCAAATTGTTTCCTGGTCTTGGTGACTATAAATAAAGTGATATAAGTATTTGCAAATAAGCTTTTGCAGAGACACATATTTTTATTTATTTTTACCTAGCAGTAGCAGGACTGCTGAGTCATAAGGTAAGATTATCTTTTACTGTTGTTAGAAGCTGCCAAATTATCCTGCAAAGTGGCTTTATCATTTTGAATTCTTATTAGCAATACATGAGATTTCAGTTTGTCCTTTCACTCCTCTACACTTGAAATTTTCAGTTATAAGTATTCAATTAAGACATTTTAATGGATTTATAGTATCATCTCATTGTGTTTTTTTAAAAATATTCCTAATAATTACTGATGATGACTTTCTTTGCATGTGCTTATTTGTCATCTATATATCTTCTTTGAAGATCTGTATATTCAAATTTTTACCCATTTTAAAATCAGTTCTTTTACTATTGGGTGTTGAAGAATTTTATCAAGATATAAATTCTTCATATGTAAATTTTATATATGAAGAATATCTACACATATAAATTTTATATGGAGAATATACTATTCATTATATATGAACTGTGTAATTATTTATTCTTAGTTAGTGGCCAATCTTTTCATTCTGTTAACTGTCTTTCAAATAGCAAAGTTTCAAATTTTGAGGTAGTCAAGTATGTAACATATTTTTCCCGTTAATAGCTCTTGCTTTATGTGTATCATCTGAATATATCTTTGACTAACTCAAGATTATAACATTTTTTTCCCATCATTCAGAATTTTATATAATTTTAGACTCTATAACAGATTAATATCCAAATTTTAACTCAGTTTTGTATATGGTGCAAGATAGTACTGCGTTTTGACTTGGGCAAGTGGGATCCTCACCAGGGGCTATATGCCACAGAGCCTGTCCCCTCTACTTTGTAGACATTCCTTCAAAATATTGAAAGTACCAGTCAGTTTACTGAGACAACCCACAAGAGTCCCAAGTCTGTATTTCTCCCCTTTCAGGTACCTCCAACACTTTACATATTAATTGATTCAACCATATGTTCTGAGGAACTCTGGGGCTTATAAATATTAGGTAAACCTAGGCCCATAGGCAGGCCTTGGTTCCATGAGTACTGCTTAGTGAGTAGATCACTCTCCCTGACTGGCACAGTACTTCTTTTGTAATATTTTCTGAGAATGGTTTGCCAGGATGTTACTGACTTAAGTTGCTTTTGTAGACAGAGGCACTGCCTAAAACAGCAACAACAACAAACTGGTTTTTATTTGTTTTTCTCAATACCCTGCATATCCTCGGTGCTGTCTCATACAAAGTATAGCTCAAGATTAATTTTTTTTGTTGTTTATTTTATTTTATTTAGAGAGAGAGAGAAACAGGAGGAGAGAGAAAGAAACACTTAACTCTCACACTGAGTGAGAGAAGCCAGAAAGATGGAATCTAGGAGAGGAAAGCATCTTCCACACTAAGTGAAAGGGAATAGAGAGAAAGATGGAGTTTAGGAAGGGAAGACAGGCTTCCACGAGAGAGTCTGGAAGGGGACTCCAGAGGGGAAACCCAGTTGAGAGAAAGATGGCTTCCATGAATGGAGTGTTTGTGGAAGGGGACCCAAACACGATGTCCCAAGATTGATGTTTTTATCTGTGAATATTTAATTGTGTCAGCACTATTGGTTAAAAGGCCATATTTCCACTGAATTACCTTTGCTAAAAATCAATTGACTATATAAAAGTAGGTCTGTATTTGTTTTTTTAATATATTCCAATGACCTATGAATCTATCTTTTCATCAAATACCATGCTACCTTCATTACTTTTTACCCAATCCTCAAAATATACATATGAGTACTCCAACTATTTTTTAAATTTGCTTTTGCTATTCTAAGTTTCTTTGATTTTCTTTAAAAACTAAAGATTCAGCTTGTTAATGACCATTTTAAAAACTTGCTGGTATTTTTATTCCAATTGCTTTTAATTTATAGCGTAATTGAAAAAGAAATGATATTTTTAACAATATTGAGCAATCTGATTCTCGAACAAGAACTACTACTTTATTTATTTTTAGCCTACTTCTATTTCTCACATAAATCTTTTATAGTTTCAATGAAAAGATAGTGTACACATAGGATTAGTATTTCATATTTTGGTCCAATTTTACTGAATTTGTTAATTTTTTTGTTTTTTGCTAGTGTAAAGTGATTGTATTTTGTCAATCTTGATAATCTTATTTATTAGACGTAAAAGCTTTTTGTAGACTCTTTAGGATTTTCTACATAGAAAATTATTTTTTAATCTGGGAAGAATTGTTTTTCCTTCCCTTTTCAGTCCACATTTCTCTTATTAAAATTTTCCTATCTTATTTCACTGGTTAGGGTTTTCAGTACAATATTGAGTAAATATTGTATCAGCAGACATTCTTACATTGCTTTCAACATGAAGGTGAAAATGTTCAATATTCTATCATACGGTATCATGTCAGTTGTAAGTTTTTCAAGTATGTTCTTTAGCAGGTTGTGAAGTTCGCTTCAACTTCTACTTTCCTTGGGTGTGATATTTTAAAATAATATCAATGTAGAATCTTGTCAAATCTTTTTCTGCATCAACTGAAATAATCATATTGTTTTCTTCTTCTATTTGTAGTTATAGAGCTACATTGATTTTCAAATGTTGAGCCATCTTAAATTTCCAGGATAAAGTCGAGTTCATCTTCATGTGTTATGTACTTCCCCACCCACATCATGCTCTACATATCCTCAGTGCAGCCTATGTAAGGCATAGTTCAAGATTAGTATTTTCACCTGGCTCTGTGGTACCAATATTTGGTTAACTATCTTCACATTTATGATCATGGAGAATACTATTCTACAGTTTTACTGTAATTTCTTTTTTGGTTTTAAATCAGGATAATTCTTACCTTAAAAATCAGTTCTGATATGTTTCCACCTGTTTCATTTTCTGAAAGATATGATGTAAAATTGTTATTATTTCTTCCTTAAATATTAAGTAAAATTCATCAGTGATGTTATCTAGACCTTAACCTATCTTTGTTGGAAAGTTTTTAAATATGAATATAATACTTTAGTAACTGAATTTGGCTACTGAATTTGCCATGTTTTCTCATTCAGTGTTTACTGAAGGTTTGAAAATTTGTTCTAGACATAAGGAGTACATTAATGAATAAACTAGATGAAGTCAGGGCCCTAAAGAAGTTTACATTCTGTTGGGAGTAGACAGGCAGTTATCTATTCTTGAATTAATGTTGATACATTCTGTAACTTAAGAAATTTATGCATATCATCTACATTGTCAAACATATTGATATAAATTTGTTTTTAATAAGCATCTTAGAATCCTTTAGAAATGCTTCAACTTTCATTCCTAATGTTGATAATTTACTTCTCTTAAAAAAATGTTTACTTTGAAATAATATTAGATTTGGAGAAGAGTTGTAAAAGAGTATGAAAAGTCCCTGTATAACTTACACCTATATTTCCCTAAAGTTATGATCTTACATAACCATAACACAATTATCAACATTAGTAAATTAATATTTGCACAATGCTATTAACTAAACTGCTCGATCATATTTGGATTTTCCAGCTTTTCTATTGGTGTCTTTTTTTCCATTGAGGAATCTCTAATCCATATTCCCTCATAGCCTTTAGTTGTCGTGTGTTCTTGGTCTCCTCCAACCTATTTCTCAGCCTTTCTTGGTTTTTCATGATCTTGACATGTTTGAAAAGTCTTGGTTCATTATTTTATAGAGTATCCCTATTTGGGTTTATCTGCTGCTTATTACGATTAACTTGAGATAAAACATTTCTGGCCAGAATACAACAAAAGTGTTGTCCTCCTCTCAGAGTGCGAAATCGGGGTTTTATGTGGTCAGTATGTATTACTAGTAATGGGCAGCTATTCCTGTATACTTGAGCCACAAAGTGTCTTCTCCATTATCTTGTCTCTGCTGGCTAATTTTATGCCAACTTGACTGGGCCACAGGGTTCCAAGACGTGGTAAAACATTAGTAGAATATATCTGTGAGAGTGTTTTTAGATGAGATTAACATTTGAATTGATAGACTGACTACAGCACATTCATGTCTCTAATATGTGTGGATCTCATCCAAGCAGTTGACAGCCAAATAGAGAAAAACTGCTGACTCTTCCTTAAGTAAGAGTGAGAGGAAACTGCCTGACTGTCATGAGCTGAGACCTTGGTCCTTGCTTGTCTTTGGATTTGAACAAATGCATCAGCTCTTCTTGGGTCTAACACCTGCCAGCTTTCATATTGGAATGACACTGTCAGTTCTTATGAGTCTTCAGCTTGCCAGCTACAGACTTTGAGACTTCTTGGTCTCAGGCTCTTGCAATCCCTTATCATATATAATGAGGAATTCCATGAGCCGATTCCTCCTAATAAACTAATGATAAAATCGGAACCAATAGAACCCACACACATACACACACACACACACACACACACACACACACACACAGAGAGAGACATTCACACCCTGTTGTTTCTTCTTCTCTGGAGAACTCTAACACACTGCCCTTCCCTCAGTGTTAAACTGCTCCTTTTGTTTGCTAGAAACCCCCAGTATAGTTCTGGAATGTGTAACCCAGACTCATAGATAAGGTTTTCTCTATGGTCTTTTCCTTCTTCCCCATGATAATCCAACTGTGTTTTGTATCTCTGTTGGATCTTATATGGAAGAGAGTTTGCTCCTCCAGAAGGAGGAAATCTCTAATAGTATTCATATAGGATCATGAGCTCAGGAATGCTTTTTGCAACTGCCCCATATTTGTGAGTTGCTTTCTTTTCATCCTTCTGTCACTCATAATCAACCATTACCTGCATACAGATAACAGTAGAGTTTACTGTTCATTTCATACTAGCTAAGGATTTTTCTGAGCATGAGAGACTACTCCAAGCAGAAAGTGGGATTCTGAATATTTCCAACAGCAGCAGAAAATCCTTTCCTTACAGGAACTGAATAATAAAAATTCTTTTTGTATTCTGATTCCTCCCCAGTGTTTCTTGTAAACACTCTGTAGTGATCTGTGGGAAAAAGTCCATAGCTGAATGTGAGCTCCACTTTTTACTCTGGGTCTCCAGTGGGTCCTATACTAACCTGCTTCACCACAGTCATCATTTTTTACAGTTCTTTGAAGTCTTAGGTCACATCTTTGTACCCTCTCATGTGATGCCTGCCACATATTCCTCCATTGTTCCTCAACGAGACCCACCTTAAAGAGGTCACTGTTCTTTCAGTTTTGAAGTTCTTCAGCCTTTTCTCATTTATAGACTGAGATGGTTATGTTTTTTTTCCACTTCATATATTCAAGGAGAAAGGAAGCTTTTTTATTTAAAAAATTTTTAAATATGGTTAGAATTATGAAAATAAGAATTTTGATAATCTTAAAACTATACAATTTTGATTTTTAATTTTTCCACAATTTTTCACAATACAACTAAGATATCACATATATATTTTATCAAGAGAAGTTCTTCTGGATGAACTTGTTTAATCGTATTAGAAGGAGTTATATTTTCAATCATGATAATTTCTTCCCATGCATGGAACTTCAGTAGCTATAAGATTCTTGCCATTTTGGCTGGGCATGGTGGCTCACATCTGTAATCCCAGCACTTTGAGAGTCCATGGAGGGCAGATCACAAGGTCAAGAGATTGAGACCATCCTGGCTAACACAGTGAAACTCCGTTTCTCCTAAAAGTACAAAAATTAGCTGGATGTGGTGGCGTGTGCCTGTAGTCTCAGCTACGTGGGAGGCTGAGGCATGAGAACTGCTTGAACCCAGGAGGCAGAGGTTGCAGTGAGCCGAGACTGTACCACTGCACTCCAGCCTGGGTGACAGAGCGAGCCTCCATCTAAAAAAAAAAAGTTATGTATGTATATATTCTTGCCATTTCTTTTCCCAGAGTCTATCCTCTCTAGGAGAAAGAGAATGACTTAGCTGATAAGAAACTTGGGAAGAGTAAACTGGACATACATATCCCAGGCTGTCTTCTGGGCTGTTCTCTTTCTCTAGGATCTACACATCAACAGAAACCATGAATTATCCTCTAGTTCTCCAAGCTACAAATGCATGCTACAAATATGACTCAAAGTAACTGGGTGGATTTAATTCCTTAATTATTGAGCTCAGTTGAGAGAACTATTTGTATTCCATATTCTCGACATGTCCACTCCTATCAGTAATAATTGTAATATTTTATCCTCCACCCTAAGTTACTCTTTTTAGAACCATAGCAGGTAAGGTACAACTATTTATGAATTGTTCTGTTGAGGATACTAATATCTTCTGCCTTACTGAAGACATTGTGAATTAGGAGGACACAAAAATGCAGGAGGAGAGTATTTTTGATAGTCTACCATGTGACTTTTGACCTTACAATAAAGAATTCAATGGACTTAAAATCTTAATGATTTCTAGAGGCAACTAGACTACAGGGTTTCAGCCTTGGGCTATATAATATTTTGAATTTGGTGGTGACTTTCCTATGGAGATTTTGTCCACAGAAGAATGGCTATGTTTATAAAACCAGGAATACAAGCAAAAATACTTGAACCTTGGGGAAGATATGGGGTTCCTCAGAAATGTCGAAGACAGATGCAAAGAAGTGAATATTACTATGTGAGCACAGACAAACACAAAGGAAAGGTATTTGATTGACTTCTGTGAAGGCTAAACGAGCATCTGGAACATATCATACTGTTCCTGGAGCCTTAAAAAGTGAACACAAAAGAAAGGGAGGACTAAATTATGAAAACAGCAGGGGTCAAAAGCGGCCTCTCCAATACTGCCCTTCAGATGGCCAAGACAGCAGTTACAGCCTCAAGAACACTTATGCAGGTCCGGCGCGGTGGCTCACGCCTGTAATCCCAGCACTTTGGGAGGCTGAGGCGGGTTGATCACGAGGTCAAGAGATCGAGACTATCCTGGTCAACATGGTGAAACCCTGTCTCTACTAAAGATACAAAAAATTAGCTGGGCATGGTCGCGCGTGCCTGTAATCCCAGCTACTCGGGAGGCTGAGGCAGGAGAATTGCCTGAACCCAGGAGGCAGAGGTTGCGGTGAGCCGAGATCGCGCAATTGCACTCCAGCCTGGGTAACAAGAGCAAAACTCCGTCTCAAAAAAAAAAAAAAAAAAGAACACTTATGCAGGCTCAGACAGCATTAATTTTCAGGCTCTTGTTGACTTGCAACATGAGTTCAGGATTGCCTAGAAATGTTTGACTGAAACGAAGATTTGATGATAAAGTAACATATATTTTTTGTTTTAAGCATTTGTGTGCCGAACAATTTCTAATGCAGTTGAAATGCAAGGCATTTATGTTTGCTTGTGCTATAGAACACAGGAGAATTTCTTGCTCTAAACTGTTAAAAATAGGCTTGTGTAGACATGACGAAATACACTAACTCAAATTTCATTCTGCATTCAAGAATGCATGGAGGATTCTGTGGAGGTATATACAGACTTATCCACAAGCTCAGGAATAAAAAGGACTTCAAGGAAATATTACTGAGTATATTTTAAGGTGAGAGAAACATGCTAAGTGGGTATGCAGATACTGTCTGTGTCCAAAGAGAACATTACTAAACCGTTTATAGAATTGAAAATAGAAGGGTCGGGCACGGTGGCTCAAGCCTGTAATCTCAGCACGTTGGGAGGCCAAGGAGGGTGGATCACGAGGTCAAGAGATCAAGACCATCCTGGTCAACTTGGTGAAACCCCGTCTCTACTAAAAATACAAAAAATTAGCTGGGCATGGTGGCGCATGCCTGTAATCCCATCTACTCAGGAGGCTGGGGCAGGAGAATTGCCTGAACCCAGGAGGCAAAAGTTGCGGTGAGCAAGATCGCGTCACTGCACTCCAGGCAGGGTAACAAGAGTGAAACTCCGTCTCAAAAAAAAAAAAAAAAAAAAAAAAAAGAAAAAGAAAAGAAATTGAAGGAAAAAGTATATTGAGGTGCATAAAACCACAGTTTTGTTGACACCAGTCTACCCCATCCCCAGTTTTTACTTGTAGTGGAACAGGCTTCAGAGACATTTATAGCAGCTTCATTTGAGAAATATACTTTATTTCAGAAATCTGGTCAAGCTGAAACAAATGTGGAGGATTCACTTAGAAGGTAGTTTCCATACACTAGTTGGCTTCTAAATGTGGCAAATATGTTCTGACAAAATTAAGCTCTTGTTGGACCTTTTCCTAATTAAATGTTAATGAATTCATCATGGATTCTAGACAACTGGCACAAAGTACCTGATATTCCAGACCACTGGTATTCCTGGTTTTTGGCTAAAACCAAAGAAATGCTTCTGTGCATAGTTCTTTCCTCAAACACTAGTAAAACTCTGTCTTGGACTTTAAGAATACTCAATGCTGAGTCCTGGGACAACAGATATGAGGATCAGAATGGATCTGTTTCACAAATTTGATTTGGTTGTGTGGCTAGTGCTCTAATGATCTTGTTTCTTAATATTTTGGTCGTCTTAAAACATAAATAAGTCTATCGTACAAATGGACAACAATTTGTTTTCCATTGACCGATTGGTGGATATTTGATGTATGCTGTGTCCTGCTAAAGACAGGGAACAAACATGAATGCATCTTAAAAGGGGCAGAAGCGTTTTATTTATTTTAAATTCTAGAAAGTGTAAACTATAGTAACAGAAGGCAGCTCAATGGTTTTTCAGGGTTCACAGTTGACTCAAAAATGCTGCAAGGGAGTTTTTTCCATTTTCAATTTCCAACTTTCAGTTTTTATGGGTACTTAGTAGGTGTATATTTTTATGGGGATACTTTGATACAGGCATACAATATGTAATAATTGCATCAGGGTAGGGAACTTTTTAGATTGATGGAAATGTTACATACCATGATGTTGGTAGAGTTACATGCCTACACATTTCTAAAAATTAATTAAGTTATATACTTAAATGTGTTAATCTAAAAACATAATTAGATACATTATAGACAATGTTGATCAATACAATTTCAGAGACTCTGAAGGAGTTTTTCTGGTTAGCAAACAAAGAAGCATAGGTTGGAGCTATGGAAAGAGCAGAATTACAGGTGTGAGCCACTGTACCCAGCTAAATTTTGGTTTTTGGAATCTGGAGTGAAAAGGGCAAAAAGGGCAAGGAAAGTTTATTTCAAACTTTCAATAGAACATTTATTTTAAACTTCAAGAGAAATAATCATTGTATTTCTTCCCTGGTCATTTATTAACAAAAAGAACTTATAATAATATTTGGTCAAAATATTAATATACAATTAGCATATTTTAAACTATGTTTATGATTTTACTTGTTTTTTTCTCTTCTGTCTTTTCCTTCTTTTGGGGTGTGGGGTTTGCTTTAAAGAATATACTGGCCTCTAAAATTAATTGGAAGCTTTTCTTATACCTCATATTCCCTGCAACAAATTAGATGAGATTGAAAGGATCTGTTCCTTTTGCTCTAAAACCACTTGTCCACTAACATCATCCAAGTGTTTAAAATAGGACCGGGAATAAATGTGTTGAATTACTGTATCCATCCATCAAATGTAACTGAATGCGTTTTTTCCTCAACATTTTGATATAATTATTTTCAGATTGAAGTCATTTTAATATTATTTTTGTATTATCTATTTTTATGTTCTCTTTTTTAAATTCTTGAGTTCATGGCTTAATTTATTTTAATTCTTGTTTAGCAATGAAAATGTTTAAGCCTGTAAATTTTTGTCTGAACACAATTTCCGCCATATTCTATAGTTTCTGAAAATGTACTGGGCTCATTATAATTATTTTCTAAATATATGTACGCTTATGGTTTGCTTTACTGTCTGACACCTGAGTTCCTTCACATGTTTTTTCTGTTATTTTTGTTTAATTGCTGATGATGTAGTCTGTACCACTTCTAACACATCTAAAGTTTATAGAGGTTTAATTAGTTTTTACTGTTGTCTTGATTTAGATTAAAATATGCCTACTAAGAACTTACATATTTTTTGTATGATTGAACTTACAGAGAAGAATATATTTTTTCTGCCCTTTATACTTATATTTCTAGCATTTCTTTTGTTTTTTATATATTTTTTTTTTTTACTTTGAACTTCATGTATTTTCTGGCATTAAAGTTGTGGCAACTGCTTTTTTAAAATATATATTTCTCTATATATCTCCCACTCTTTTATATTCAAGCATTTTAAATTACCTCTTGCAAGGTATGTCTCTTTGTAAACATACAGTTGAATTTTGTAAGCCTATATAGTTGAACGCAATGTTATAACCCTGATTGTGAAGTTACTGCATTTATATACTGATTTGGCATACAACTTTGGTTTCACTTCAGTCATCTTCTTTGATTTTTTGGTTTTCAATGTTTCCTAGAAATTACCTCTGTTATCTTCCATGTGCCTTATGATCTGTCTTATTGTTTTACTTATGTTCCCTTCTGATAATCTGTACATTACAGGGTGTTTTTTGTCTTATTAGCAGAATTTGTTTTACCTGTTTATGTTAATCCTCAATCTATATTTCTTGATTTATCAACCTCAGAAACCAAGCAAAACGTACAACCTCTCAGTAGAGATAATAAAGTAATAAATTACATATGCCTTCTCCTACCATTCTTCTTAAATAACGTTTTTCATCTTTTTGCAAATAAATTATTATATTTCTTGTTTTAGGTAGTGAATTTTTTTACAGTTTATTTCATAACATCATATCTATAACTATCAAAATCATGTTAACACATTTCTATGTTTCTACGTAGATTCCATGCTGCCACTAGTGCTTTGATACTATTAAGCTCAGATATTTGCAGTTTTATTTCTCTTGATTTTTAACTAGTCCAGATTGCTACACAAAGTAGATTTTATTTGGATACTTTACAGGACTATATGCTCCACAGACAAGTTGTTAGCGGCTTTTTTCCCATTTAAATTATTTTGATGTTCGTCTGATTTGTAGCATTTGTTTATCAGTGTATTAAAAATATTCATCAATTACCTATTGGCTGTATTTTCTTTTAAATATATATTTTAGTTACTAGGTATGCAGCAATAAACAAAAAACCCAGACTGCAACTGTGATAGAGCTCTCACTGTGCAGCAAATACAATAAACAAGTAAATAAATATATAACAGAAATAAATATATAGTATGCTATGTAGAGGATATGAAGGCTGTTTTTAGAAGTGGTTAGGACAAGCATCTGGGAACAAACAATCTGAAATCACTAAGGAGAGTGACTAAGCAGAGGAAATAGCAATTGCAAAAGACTTTGAGCCTGGAAAAATTCTGGCTTTTCTGGGGAGGACTGTACAAGCAGAAAAAATTAAGTGTTGGAGAAGATTGTATAGGAGATTGAAGATATAGCTTTGGGCCAACTCATTTGAAAGTAGTTTGAATTTTAATCTGAGTAAAATATAAGCCACTGCAGTGTTCTAAGAAGTGCAGTTGAGTGATCTTTTTTAGGCTTTTAAAAAATTCCCTAGCTGTTGCCTTCTAAATAGACTTTGGAGTCACTAGGTATTACTGAAATGCCTGAGGTCAGTTTGCTTAATATTTTTATTCCGTTAAAAGTAAATACCTTCCCTCTGGATTTACTCATAACCCAACAAATATTTATTGATTTCTTTTCATATACTTAGTGAATGCATTTCTGTGCATTTTTTTCCAAACAGATTATTTCTTTAAGCTTGAATTTAAACAACCAATAAAATATTTTCTGCTTGGTGTATCCTCCGTCAACTAGTGCCACAAAAGTGTCATGTAAGAGTTAACCTAGAAACTCATTAATTTAAAATAATTATTGATTCGTGATCACGTGCTGGTAGGTTAATCAAGGGTATGGTTGATAAAGGCTGGGCTTAGCTAGACAAGACTTCAAGTTGCAGTTTGGGCCCATGTCTGCCCCATGTGTTTATTATGCTATCTGAACCACTGAATAAATTATGTATTCCATGTGAATGAGAGGCACAAATGTTAGTGCACTGAAAATCATATAGGGGTGGAAGAAGGTTAAGAAAAGCAAAATGGAACATGGATGCCTCTTACGGCCTGGGCTTAGAGATTATACACTGCCGCCTTTTCCTCACAACTGTTCATGGTTAAAACAAGTCACACAGTTAGGCCCATCATCCATGGGGCAGGGAAGTAAAATCCACCTCCAGTGGAAATACTGAAAATCATATGAACAAAGGCTGTGAATACAAGGAGAAATGGAAAATTGGGAATAATAGTACTAATTGTAATCACCAAATTTTTAAATTTTTGCCTGAAGTACATGGAAATGTTTTATTAAAGATTTGTGTTTTCTTTTCATTAATTAAAATTGTCTTACATATTTTAACTTGAATATTTTTGTTTTGTTTCCTTTGGTGTTCTTTTAAGACAGATTAGACAATCACCAATCATTTTTGTCAGTTCTCTTCAGTTTATGTGCTCTTTGTGTGAGCTTGCTGGCTTCCTTTGCTCTTTTCTTTCACCTTATGTATGATTTTCTGAAACTTGTCCTCTATGTGAGGGATTTGCTTTATACGCTACTGATTTTTGCTTTTCTGCTTCATTTCCATTTCATGGTATCCAATTGTGTTTTTGCTCCTTAATTTATGCCCTTAGTATGCCTGGCTCACTTGTCACATTCTTCTGTCTTAGTTTTCCTTTATTTTATAGAGTTTCTGCTTTTTGTAACTTAGAGTTTGGATGTAATTTGCACTAATTTGTCTCTTTCTTTCTTTATTTTTGCATGACATCTGTATTTCCTTTCTGTTTACCATGTTTTATTTTTATGTGTCTCTTTCTTTGTTCCTTTTCTTTTATTTTTTGAATGAGATTAACTCTATCCAGAGCCAATCCTAATATGAAATATGGCTCTACTGCATAGTCCTCTCACCAGGCTTCAGCTCTCTGTACATAACCTCTTTCTAGCCCTACATGAAATCAGAAACATATACTCATGTGTCCTAACATTATATTTTGACTGAATTGCTCAATTTTGTATTCAGCTGCCCACTTATATGTTAAGTTTGTGCCCTAATTAAATTATCATTATGAATTTATTATTAAAAAGATTCTAAATTATGTTTCAAACCTACTTCTCTTTCTATCTGCCCAAATCATTAAACGTTAGCCTTGTCAACTCAGCTGTCAAGCATCCTCTCTTAAGTGGGATCAAACAGCTGTGTATCTGGAAGATATTGTTCTACATATTTAGCATGTGGTTGTGACAACTTCCTAGTACTTTACCATCGATAAATACTTTTTTAACCTTATTTTTGGTAAATTATATTGTTTTCAAGAATGAAGTATTATAATTATGCTGCCTACTTTCCAGAAGTTGAAAGCGTTTTTAAGAGCTATGAAGACAGCTGTTACTCAGAGTAATTCCTTTAGGGAAAAAGAAAGATTTTCTCAAAATAGAAACAATTAGTTGATGGAACATTTTATAAATTTTTTTTTAGAAATATTATAATTAACTTATTACCAGTTTAAAAAAAATAATAAACTGCCTGTCAGAAACCTTGTCCCTGTAAAAGCTTCACACTGGCTTATCTTTACTTCCTTCAGCCGTGCAGCTACGAGGCTCTGAGCTTGTACTGGAAATGGCAAGGTCAAAACAGAACAGCAGATGTCTAATTATTTTTATAAGTTATTTGAATAATCAGATAACCCTATGCAATGTTAAAAATCAATTTTGCATATGATGTCTGTAGTTTCCTGCAGCTGGTATTATGAATTAACACAAATTGGGCCTGAAACCAACAGAAACTTAGTATTTCACAAAGCCAAAAAGAAGTCTGAAATCAGTACCATTGAGTTATTATCAAGGTGTCAGCAGGGTTTCCTCTGGAGGTTCTTGGGGATAATCTACTCCTAACCTCTTCTAGCTTCTAGCTATGGTGGGTACTCCTGGTCTTGTGACCACATCACTCCACACTTCAAGGCCAATTTCTTGGAATCCTTCCCTACTGCATTTTCACATCATTTCTTCTGTGTGTGTGAGTGTGAATTTGTGTATAAATTCTCTCACTCCCTCTAATGAGGACACTTGCAATCCTATTTAGGGCCCGCCCTTAAAATCCAGGATGATCTCCCAATCTCTAGAACCTTAAGTTAATTACAAGTGCAAAAACCTCTGTGCTTATATGGTGACATTTATACATTCCAGGGATTAGGATCTACTATTTTGGGGAGAGGAAAGCATTTATCAATTTACTAAAATCTTGTTGCATGTCCTGTCTACTTTCAATTACAATGACTCTTTTTTAAGTTTATTCTCTCGATATCCTCTTTTTCTATCAAATGTTGGTTTCTTTTAACTTGTTGTCCTTTGGGTTTCTAGTCTATGAAGGGAATGAAACTGTAGCAGCCCACCTTAAATCTTTCCTTATAAATACTCTTCCTACCCCCACACCACTCCAACCTTGTCAGGTTGTTATTTATGAATGTACTTTTTAACATAACCTTATAAAGGGTTTTAGTTAAGCTACCTTTTTTGATAAAAATGCAAGCATATCACCTCTTGTACTTTATCTGGAAATACTGCATGCTATATATGATTAATAATTTTCATACTTAGTCATGCCATCTTACTCTTATTATGTTATTTTCTAGGTAAATAACATTGTTCTTTCTTCATAAGGCACTGTATTTGCATATCTGGGAAGATGTGTGTGTGTGTGTGTGTGTGTGTGTGTGTGTGTGTGTGTGTGTGTGTGATTACTTTTAAGCTACTCTGCTGGGTTTAGAAATTTAAAAAAAATGTAGCTTGCACCTAGTAAAAATTCAAAAATGAAGTACCATCCATTATTTTCACAAAAGCATACACTTCTGACATGAAGGGTTTGTTGCTGATGTTATTTTAGATAAGTAACCTGAAATTATTAAGTATACAATATTCAAAAATTCTAACATTTTAACTTAAATTTCAGCAAATTGCTTGAATGAATTTTTAAAGCAGACATGAAAGAACAATTATAACTTGCTCTTAGAGAATCCTTGTACTTTCTGCGTTTAAAAAATCTGTAATATTGAATTCTAAGTATATATCATTGAAATAATTACTAATGTTAAGACTTTGCAACTGCAGAGGAAGTTAATGCACTTGCTAGGATTACATAATTACTTTGTATCAAGTCCCAAACTATCTTCAGTTCTTAGGTCAGTGCATTTTTCCACCTTCACTTTTCCTGTACAACTCTATATTCTCTTTACATTCATTATCATCAGCTTAGGCAGTGAACTAAAGACACAGTGAGGGCACTGAGCCCAAGACTGCATCCGCACAGTGCTACCTATAAGCATCCTGTTAAATTAAACTTAATATTTTTGGCTATAATGACAACCACATTTTATTTAAAACAATAAATTCCAAGCTATTAAATTATGTGAAAAGCAGAAATGGCTCTGCTGACAGACAGGACATGATATTTCCAACCATGTATCAATAATGCTTACAGAATACAAGTGTTTCAGCAAGACAGTTCTGGGAGCTGGACTGAACTAGGGGCACAAGCCAGGCCACTGCACAGTCTCACTGCCAACAGTGATGACTGCTGCTCCTCCAGTAGTGACATTTCTAGGCTCTCCCCAGCCTGTGTACATCCCAACTCTCAAAGCCCTGGATCACAAAATTTCTCCCAGGTCTTGATAGAAGCAATCAGGAAGCAGCCTTCACTGCCTGAACCTTCTGAAAATATGCAGCACAAAGGGGAATCCTGTTAGAAGCCTGGAGCTCCTTAAAACCATTAATTCTGTCCTATATAATTCCCCATGCTTGCTCTGAGGTGCACCCTTCCTTGCTGAGGCAAGCTCAGTGTACTTTATTATTGCCTATCAGTGTGTTTCTTACAGTAAAATTAGTGAGATTTTAAAATCATCTGTCAAAATGGAATACTTTTTTCATAAAATATTGTTCATAACAATAAAATGTGATGTGAAAAGTTTTGCTGTTGATAACTCTAATGAAAATAAATGCCTGGTATAGTCACTGGTACTATTCATATATATTCGCATGCATTAGTCCTCTGACATTTTCTTCTCTTTTATCCATCCACAGGATACTATTGCATTTCTACACCCTTTGAAGTTAGGCATGTCTCTATCATTCTTCATGCTGACTGGAAAGATGAGTCTCAATTCTGCCCAGAAATTTCAAAATTAATTGTACTTTTCCACCCTCTTTCTGCCCTGTATAACTGATTGTGAAAGTATATATTAAAATGAACCCTTTCTTATGCCACAGTCCTGAGAAACTATGAGAAATAGTACTTTTCCTCCTCCAAACTCACATTAGATAAATAGCATAAATAAAAATAAGATGTTAATGTGTCTAGCTAGTGAAAATTTTATTTCATTGATACCACAGGATTACCTAATTTATCCTGACATAGGAAACACAACTGATGTTGGGAATGATTTTTGTTGTAATGTTATACATAAAATTTCTAGGTAATTCAGAAATTATAGTTGGTAATGAAATTTCATTTTCATGTCAGTGAAAACTTATTTATGTTGAGAATTCTTCCAAATGATTCAGAAACTCATGTATTTGTCAAATGTTTAACTGGAATTTTAAATTTTAAATGGGTAGATATTAGTTCTGTATGTTTGTTAGGGACCTGAGATACTTTGAAACAAAAGTGCAGTGCAAAAAAATCACATCTGGGTAAATAAAGTATCCATTACCTCAAAAATTTATCATTTCTTTGAGTTAGAAACATTTCAATTATACTCTTTTGGTTATTTTAAAATGTATAATAAATTACAGTTGACTGTATCCACTCTGCTGTGCTATCAAATATCAAGTTCTTATTTATTTATTCTAGCTAACTATATTTTTATTCCCATTAACTATTCCCACTTCCTTTTCCCCAATACCCTTCCCAGCTGCTGGTAACTGTTCTCAATTGTTGCAATTTTTAGCTCCTGCACATAAGTGATAACAGGAGAAGTTTGTCTTTCTGTGTCTGGCTTATTTCAGTTTACATAATGTTCTTCAGTTCCATCCATGTTGTTGCAAATGAAAGTATCTCATTCTTTTTCATAGCTGAAGAGTACTACATCATGTATATGTACAATACTTTCTATTTGTCTGTTGATGGAGACATACGTTGCTTCCAAGCCTTGGCTATTGTGAATGGTGCTGCAATAGATATCTGCATGAGGATATGTATATCTCTTTGATACAATTATTTTCTTTCTTTTGAGTATATGCTGGGCACTGGAATGCTCCATAGTGACTGTACTGATTTTAATTCATATAACAATCTGTGAGGGTTCCCATTTATCTACCTCCTTGTCAGCATTTTTAAATTGTCTGTCTTTTGGGTAAAGCCATTTTCATCGGGGTGAGATGATTCATCAATGCAGTTTTGATTTGCACATTTCTGATAATTACTGATGTTGAGCACATTTTCATATACCTGCTTTCCAATTGTATGGCTTGTCTTGAAAAATATCTATTCAGATCTTTTGCCCATTTTTTATTGAATTATTAGTTTTTTTCCTGCAGAGTTGTTTGAGCTCCTTATATATTCTGTTCTTAATCCCTTGTCAGATGGGTAGTTTGAAAATATTTTCTTCCATTTTGTGGGTTGTCTTTCATGTTGTTGGTTGTTTTCTTTGCTGTGCAGAAGTCTTTTAACTTGATATGATCCCATTTTTCCATTATTTTTGCTTTGGATGTCTGTGCTTATGGGGTATTACTCAAAAAATCTTAGTCAAGTTCAATGTCTGGAAATTTCCCCCAATGTTTTCTTTTAGTCACTTAATTGAGTGAGGTCTTATTTAAATTTTTAATTCATTTTGATTTAATTTTTTGTATATGCCAAGAGATAGAGTTCTAAATTTTATTCTTCTGTATGTGGATATCAAGTTTTTCTAGCACCATTTATTGAAGAGACTGTTCATTACCCAATACATATTCTTGGCACCTCTGTCAATAGTGAGTTCAAAGAATATATATGCACTGGCAGCGGGAAGATGGCGTGCTAGGAGCAACTCAGGATTGCAGCTCTCAGTGAAGGTGCAGAGGGTGAGTCCAAGCCACATTTCCAGACGAATTTTTGTGGCCCACAGAACAGGGAAATTCCCAGGTGTAGGAGAGACATGGGATGCCAGCACAGCTGTTTCAGCTGGCATGGCGGTTTTGGCTGGCATCGCAGCGCAGCGGCACTGCGCATAAAACGTGGTCTGGGTGGCCTGTTAAACCAGCAATCTGAGATTTGTGAGGGCAGATTAGCATATCCACCTGATTAAATGGGACTTGGAAAGAGAGCCAGACCAGGAGATTCCCAGGAAGTGACTTTTGAGCCAGCGCAGTGGGTCGCTGCATAGGAAATCACACAGATCCCAGTGCCCTATCCACAGGCAACTGAAACACCTGTGAGAGAGTCAATCGTTCAACTTAAAAAAAATAAAAGGGCTCTGAGGCAGGGAGCCAGGTGATCAGGCTCAGCGGGTCCCACCCCCACAGAGACAAACAAAACGGTGATTCGATACACTCGAGCTTGAGAGTTCCACTGTGGGCACAGCTGAACCCAGGACAGTGCAGCTCGCTGGGGGAGGGCTGTCCGCCATTACTGAGGCATTCTTCCCCTACTGAGGTACAGTCCCATTGCTGACACAGCCTGCTGTTGCCGAGGCAACCCACCATAACAAAGAGACTCCGCCAATACAGAGGCACCCATATAAAAAGGATTACAGGGAATTACACTCGGCAGCAGGGCGGAGCCCATGGCAACAGGGCAGATCCCACGACAGCAGGGTGGAATCCATGGCAACAGGGCAGAGCCCATGGCAAAAGGACAGTAGGGCGGACCCCACGGCAGCAGGGTGGACCCCACGGCAGCCGGGCAGAGCCTCAGCAGGGAAATAGTGACTAGACTGCCTCCTAGCTAGGCAAGACAGTGCAACAGATACTCATAAAGAAAGCCCTAACACCCTGAGATAGAGCATCTGAGGGAAAAAAAAGGGTTTTATGAGTTCTGCTGCAGCAGACTTAAACGCACCTGCCAAATGGCCCTGAATGAACAATGGAGCTCACAGCTCAGCACTTGAGCTCCTATAAAATACAGATCATCTCCTCAAACAGTTCCCTGGCCCCTGTGTATCCAAAGAGTCACCTCAAAAAGGACTGATCAGACTGACATTTGCCGGGCATCATTCTGGGACAAAGAAAGTGGAATAAAAATCTGGTAGCATCCCTCACTGTTCCACAGCTGCTAGAGGTGTACCACAGGCAAGCAGGGCCTGCAGTGGACCTCAGCAGTTGTACAACAGAGGGCCTAGACTGTTAGAAGGAAAACTAAGTAACAGAAATACTTCATCATCAACAATCTGGTCATCCACTCGGAGATGCAATCAAAAAGTCAGCAACTACTCAGACGACAGGTGGATAAACCCACAAAGTTGGGAAGAAACCAGTGCAAAAAGGAGGAAAACACCTGAAACCAAAATACCTCACCTCCTACAAAAGACCAAAACTCCTCAGCAGCAAGGGAACAAAGCTGGACAGAGAATGAGTGTGATGAAATGATGGAATCAGACTTCGGAAGGTGGGTAATGAGAAACTTCCGTGAGCTAAAAGAACATGTTCTAAATCAATGCAAAGAAACTAAAAACATTGAAAAAAGATTTGAAGAAAGATTTGAGGAAATGATAACAAAAATGAAAAACTTAGAGAGGAATACGAATGAATTGAAGGAGCTAAAAAACATAACATGAGAACTTTGTGAAGCATGCACAAGTTTCAACAGCCGAATTGACCAAGCAAAAGAAAGAATATCAGAAGTTGAAGATTAACTCAATGAAATAAAATACCAAGAGTAGAGAAAAAAGTGCAAGAAGGAATGAACAAAGTCTCCAAGAAATGTGGGACTACGTGAAAAGACCTATCCTATGTTTGATAGGATTACCAGAATGTGATGAAGAGAATGAATCCAAGCTGGAAAATATTCTTCAGGATATTATCCAGGAAAATTTCCCCAACCTAGCAAGGCAGGCCAATATTCAAGTCCAGGAAATACAGAGAACAACACAAAGATATTCTGCAAGAAGAGCAACCCCAAGGCACAGAATCATCAGATTCATCAGAGTTGAAATGAAGGAGAAAATGCTAAGGGCAGCCAGAGAGAATGGTTGGGTCACCCACAAAGGGAAGCCCATAAGACTCACAGCAAATCTCTCAGCAGAAACTCTACAAGCCAGAAGAGAGTGGGGGGCAATATTCAACATCCTTAAAGAAATAAACTTTCAACCCAGAATTTCATATCCAGCCAAACTGAGCTTCATAAGTGAAGGAAAAATAAAATCCTTTGCAAACAAGCAAGAACTCAGAGATTTTGTCACCACCAGGCCTGCTTTACAAGAGCTCCTGAAAGAGGCAATACACATAGAAAGGAACAACCAGCACCAGCCATTCCAAAAACATACCAAATGATAAAGAGCATCAACAAAATGAAGAATCTGCATCAACTAACGGGCAAAACAGCCAGCTAGCATCAAAATGGCAGTATCAAATTCACATATAACAATACTAACCCTAAAGGTAAATGGGCTAAATGCACCAATCAAAAGACACAGACTGGCAAATTGGATAAAAAACGAAAACCCATTGGTGTGCTGTATCCAGGAAACCCATCTCACATGCAAGGATACACAAAGGCTCAAAATAAAAGGGATGGAGGAAGATTTACCAAGCAAATGGAGAGCAAAAAAAAAAAAGCAGGAGTTGCAATTCCCGTCTCTGATAAAATAGACTTTAAAGCAACAAAGATCAAAAGAGACAAAGAAGGTCACTACATAATGGTAAAAGGATCGATACCATAAGAAGAGCTCATGTTCCTAAATATATATGGACCCAATACAGGAGCAACCAGATATATAAGGCAAGATCTTAATGACTTACAAAGAGACATAGACTCCCACACAATAATATTGGGAGACTTTAACACTCCACTGTCAATATTAGACAGATCAACCAGACAGAAAATTAACAAGGATATCCAGGGCTTGAACTCAGACCTGGAACAAGCAAACCTGATAGACATTTACAGAACTCTCCACCCCAGATCCACAGAATATGCATTATTCTCAGCACCACATCACATCTACTCTAAAATTGAACACATAATTGAAAGTAAAGCACTCCTCAGCAAATGTAAAACAACTGAGATCATAACAAACAATCTCTCAGAGCATAGTGCAATCAAGTTAGAACTCAGAATTCAGAAACTAACTCAGAACTGCACAGCTTCATGGAAACTGAACAACTGGCTCTTGAGTGTTGACTGGATAAAGAATGAAATGAAGGCAGAAATAAAAAAGTTCTTCAAAACCAACAAGAATGAAGACACAACATACCAGAATCTCTGGAACACATTTAAAGCAGTCTCCAGAGGAAAATATATAGCAGTAAGTGCCCATATGAGAAGAGTAGAGAGATCAAAAATTGACACCCTATCATCAACACTGAAAGAGCTAGAGGAGCAAGATCAAAAAATCTCAAAACCCAGTAGACAACAAGAAATAACTAAGATCAGAGCAGAACTGAAGGAGATAGAGACAGGAAACCCCTTCAAAAAATCAATAAATCCAAGAGCTGGTTTTTTGAAAAGATCAACAAAATAGACAGACCACTAGCCAGACTGATAAAAAGAAAAGAGAGAACAACCAAACAGATGCAATAAAAAATGATAAAGGGGAAATCACCACAGATTCCACAGATATTCAAACCATCATCAGAGAATATTACAAACAACTCTATGCACACAAACTAGTTAACCTGGAAGAAATGGATAAATTATTGGACACCTGTGTCCTCCTAAGCCTAAACCAGGAGGAAGCTGAAACTATGAATAGACCAATAACAAGGTCTGAAGTCAAGGCAGCAATTAAGAGCCTACCACACAAAAAAAGCCCAGGACCAGATGGGTTCACAGCCGAATTCTACCAGACACACAAAGAGGAGCTGGTACCATTCCTTCTGAAACTATTCCAAATAATCCAAAAAGAGGGAGTCCTTCCCAATTCATTTTATGAGATCAATATCATCCTGATACCAAAACCTGGCAGAGACTTAACAGGAAAAGAAAACTTCAGGCCAACATCCATGATGAACATAGATGCAAAAATCTTCAATAAA
>CM052650.1:51860116-51883770 GCA_028533165.1 Leontopithecus rosalia | reverse complement strand
TAAGGACACATGCACACGAATGTTCACTGTGGCACTGTTTACAATAGCAAAGACCTGGAATCAACCCAAATGCCCATTGATGATAGACTGGACTGGGAAAATGTGGCACATATCCACCATGGAATATTATGCAGCAATCAAAAATGATGAGTTTGTGTGCTTTGTAGGGACACGGATGAATCTGGAGAACATCATTCTCAACAAACTGACACAAGAACAGAAAATGAAACACAGCATATTCTCGCTCATAGGCGGGTGATGAAAAATGAGAACACATGGACACATGGAAAGGAGTACTACACACTGGGGTCTATTGGGGGGAATAGGGGAGGGACAGCGGGGGGGAGTTTGGGAGGGATAGCATGGGGAGAAATGCCAAATGTGGGTGAAAGGGAGAAAGGCAGCAAAACACATTGCCATGTGTGTACCTATGCAACCATCTTGCATGTTCTGCACATGTACCCTAAAACCTAAAATGCAATAAAAAAGAATATATATGAGTTTACTGTGCAATCTTTATTGTGTTTCATTGTTCTATGTATCTATTTTTATGTAAGTATCAGCCCATTTTTGTTACTGTATCTCTGTAGCATAATTTAAAGCCAAGTAATGTGATCCTCAATATTTTTTTTCCTTTTTGCTCAGATGGCTTTGGCTGTTCTAGGTCTTTTGTTGTTCCACATACATTCTAGAATATTTGTCATATTTCCATGAAGAATGTAATTGGTATTTTGGTAGGGATGGCATTAAATCTATAGATTGAATTGGGTAATATGGACATTTTAACAACATTAAATTTTTCAGTCCATGACCTTGGAATACATTTCCATTTCTTGGTATCCTCTTCAATTATTTTTAACAGTGTTTTTTAGTTTTCATTGTAGATATTTTTCATTTATTTGGTTGAGTTTATTCCTAGATATTTAGTATTGTTTGTAGCTACTGTAAACTAGATTCCTTTATTGATTTATTTAATTGTTTTTCTGTTGGCATATAGAAATGTACTTATTTTTGTGTAGATTTTATATTCGCAAATTTATTATATTTATTTATCATTTCTGATAGTTTTTGGTGGAATCTTTAGATTTTTCCAAATATAAGATCATATAATTTAAAAACAAATATAATTTGACTTCTTCATTTCCAATTTGGATGCCTTTTATTTCTTTCTCTAATCTGATTGCTCTAGTTAAGACTTTCAGTACTATATTGAATAATGGTAGTGAAAGTAGACATTCTTGTCATGTTGCTGATCTTCAAGGAAAGGCTTTCAGTTTTTCCCCATTCAGTATTTTACTAGCTGTGGGTCCATCCTGTATGATTTTACTTGTATTGAGATATGTTCCTTCTTGTATTAGTGTGTTTTCACACTGCTATAGAGAACTACCTGAGACTTGGTAATTTATAGGAAAATGAGGATTTACTCACAGTTCTGCATGGCTGGGGAGGCCTCAGAAAAATTACAATCATGTTGGAAACTGAAGGGGAAGTAAGAACCTTCTTCACATTATAGCAGGAGGGAGAAAGAGAGAGGAAATGCCACATTTTAAAACCATCAGCTTTCATGAGACCTCACTTACTGTTACGAGCAAAGCAATGGAGACCTGTCTACATGATCCAATCACCTTCCACCAGGTCCGTCCTTCATCATGTGCATTACAATTAAAGATGAGATTTGGGTGGGAACACAGTATTAAACTATATTATGTTGCCTTGGTCCCTCCCAAATTTCATGTCCTTTTCACATTCAAAACCAATCCTATCCTCCCAACAGTCCCTCAAAGTCTTAACTTATTCCTGCATTAATTTGAAAGTCCAAAGTCCAAGATTTCATCTGAGACAAAGCAAGTCCTTTTTGCCTATGATGCTGTAAATAAAAGAAAAACAAGTTAGCTACTTCCAAGATACAATAGGCATACAGGCATTGGTTAAATATTTCCATTATAAATGGGAGAAATTGACCAAACCAATGGGTCTTCAGGTCTCATGCAAGTCCAAAACCCAGAAGAAAACTAATAATTCTTAAAACTCCAAAATGATCCTTTTGACTCTATGTCTCACATCCAGGGCACACTGATGCAAGGGGTGAGTTCCCAAGAACTTGGGCAGTTCCATCTCTTTGACTCTGCAGGGTACAGCTCCCATAGCCACTTTTTCAGCCTGGCATTGAGTTCCTTTGGCTTTTCCAAGTGCACAGTGCAAGCTGTTGGTGGATCTACCATGCTGGGGTCTGGAAGATGGTGGCCCTCTTCTCATAGCTGTAGGAAGTGCCTCAGTGAGGACTATGTGTGAGGGCTCCAACTTCACATTTCCCCTCTGCATTTCTCTAGCAGAGGTTATCCATGAGGGCTCCGCCCCTGTATCAGACTTCTACCTGGATATCCAGGTATGTGCATACATCCTCTGAAATCTAAATGGAGGATCACAAAACTCAATTCTTGCCTTCTGTGTAGCAGAAGGTTCAACACTACATGAAAGCTGCCATGACATGAGGCTTGTACCCTCTGAAGCCATGTCCTAAATTGTACCTTGGCCCCTTTTAGCCATGGCTGAAGCTAAAGTGGCTATCTTGCCATACCTCTTCTGTTTTTTAATGTATTCTTTTTCAAATACTTCTACAAATATTTCAGAGTCATATTTACTAAGGAGCCATTGAATTTCAAATATATATATATATATATATATATATATATATATATATATATATAGTTGTTAATCAGAAAAAAAATCATAATTAAGAAATAATGTTAAGAAACAGCAGCTTATGTCTGTGATCCCAGCATGGTGGGAGGTACAGGTGGGCAGATCACTTGAGGTCAGGTGTTCCAGACCAGCCTGGCCAACATGGTGAAACCCTGTCTCTACTAAAAATTAAAAAAAAAAAAAATTAGCCAGATGTGGTGGCAGATGCCTGTAATTCCTGCTACTCAACACAGTGAGGCAGGAGAATCACTTGAACCCAGCTGATAGAAGTTGCAGTGAACTGCGATCACACCATTTCACTCCAGCCTGGGTGACTCAACAAGACTCAGTGTCAAAAAGAAAATAAAGAAAGAATATTGTATGTTTGTTTCATACTTTTATTTAGTCCATGTAATTATTTAGTTCGCATGACTATGTGTTTGTGTATTTATGCTGTGTTTGTGTATGTATAAATTACAGGCATTTATACCTAAATTGACTGATTTGGCAATATTATAGATATACAGAACACATTACTAAAAAATTCAGTTTATAAAAACACCCATCCTTGTATAGTTTACATTCATGGTAAAGAAAGAAAGAAAGATATGAACAAATAAGTAACTATTTAGCAGAAGGCTAGAGCTACTACAGTCCTAATTACTATCATCAGGAATGCAACAGCAAAATGTGACAATTGAGTCTATACTGAAAGAGGTGACTGAGCAAACCATTGTAACAACTTACAGTTTTATTTTGAGTAATATAAAACATTGCCATAAAGTATTAAAGGTTAGAAATGTCATAATTTGATTATGCTCCATCAGTATAATATTGGCTGCTCCACATGTAATATTTTTATTTTAAAATTTTAATTATTGAGGGACTATAATAGCTGTATATATTTACAGGGTACATGTGATGTTTTGATGAAGGCATGACCAAATCAGGGCTAATGATCAAATCAGGATAATTGGGATATCTATCATGTCAAGCCTTTTTCATTTATTTGTGTTTGAAACATTCTAATTTTACTCTTTTAGTTATTTTGAAATATACAATAGAATATTGTTAATTATACCCAACCTACTGTGCTACTGTGTATTATATCTTATTCTTTCTATATAACTGGATCTTTGTACCCATTAACCATCTTAACTTTATCTACCACAATCTGCTACCCTTTAAAATTACTTGTTTTTATCTTTATCCATAGCCAAGATTTGTGAAAGACTTGAAGATACCAAATATTTCAAAAAGATATCTTATTTTTAATGATCAATTATGCTTCAATTACTAATCTCTACCACGTTAATATAGTAAATGATCAGAAAATATTGAACTGATCCACTCTGTCTCCTGATTTTTTTAAATTTCAGATCATAACATTATATTCTCACTTCTATTAAGCATATAGAAAACTGATTCATTTGAATAAAACTTGTGGGTTTTTTGTTTTCTTTGTAAAATCAGAGCTCGATGATGTCAAAGAAGACCAAGGTAAGGATATTCACCACAAATACCTGATGTATGTGTATGTTAGATTTTGGAGGGGAAACTGATTAATCAATCTATCAGTTCATTAATCTATTGTGCAAGAATGCTATAAGAAGTCAGGGGTAGGATATTAACGTTTTAGGTAGGAAAACTTAGAAAGACCTTATTCAGAAAGTGACTTTTGAATAATCACCTGAGGGAAATGAGAGAACTCTTCATGCAGATATAAGTAAAAACAGAAATACAACAGAGAAAATAAAAACTGACTCAGAAAGAGTCTGCGTGCAGTGTTGTAGAAACCTTATTGAGGCAAATGAGTTTGAAGTGAAGAAGAAAGGGAAATGAGAATTGTATGTAGGAGGCATGGCAAAAATTAGAACGTTAGGGCAGATGCAGTAGCTCAAGTCTGGAATCCCAGATATTTGGGAAGTCAAGGCAGCTGGATCGCTTGAGTTCAGGAGTTAGAGATCAGCTTGGGCAATACAGTGAAACCCCATATCTAGCAAATGCAAACATACACACACACACACAAACACACTAGCTGAACATAGTAGTGTGCACTGTGATCCCACCATGGGACGAAGCCTATGGTGGGAGGATCCCTTGAGCCCAGGGGTCAGAGATTGCAGTGAGCTGAGATCATGCCACTGCACTGTAGAGAGAGAGAGAGAGAGAGAGAGAGAGAGGAAAGAAATAAAGAAAGAAAGAGAAAAAAGAAAAGAGAAAGAAAGAAGAAAAAAGAAAAGAAAAAAATTTCATAGTGTCAAGTTATCTAGAAATTTATAAAGGTTTTGGCTTTCAATGCAAATAGAAACCCACTAGTAGTTTTAGGCAGAAGATTGGCATGCCCTGCCTTATCCCTGGACAGAATCACTGTGGCTGCTCTTTGAAGAATCAACAGAAGGGAATGAGAGCAAAGTCACAGAGCAGTTGGGAAGCCAAGGCAATAATCCAGGAGGAAGATAAAGATGTCTTGGCTATCATGTCACAGTATCTAAGATTAAACAAATAAATGGCAGGCTTTGACAACTCGATCATAAATAGGACTTTGATTGATGTCATTTGAAAATTTTTTTTTTGTTCTGAACAACAGTTGACAGACTCCTTGTAACCAAAGCCAATATTTCAGAAATTGCTGGTGATCTAAAGGACAGATTCAACATGTAGATTTATTTTGTTTGGCATACAACTGTTTTGTAGCAACATTTAAAAACTGGCATGATTCATATGAAATATGGTTTTCCAGATTATCTTGAAATGTCAGACTATCTGGAACTACTAGGCTCGGCATAAACAACAGGAGTTGGTGAGTGTGTGCCTAATTTATGCAACGCCCTGGACTTCCCAATTTTTCGCAATCCCTACCAGGCCTTACTGCAGCTCTAATAACCAAGACTAAAAGTAAGTTGTATTACACTATCACATTTGCCCTGTTGTTTTTCTTATAATGTAGACATATTTCATTATATGCCTCTCTCAAAAATGACAAGATAAAAGAGATGTAGAACATAGCCTTCCTCCATTTTTTGTTTTCCAATTTATGTGTTGTCTTAGTTAATTTTGTGTTGCTAAAACAAGAGTATTGAGACTGGGTAATTTGTAATAAAATATATCATATCATAATTCTGGAGGCTAGGAAGTTAAATATTAAGATACTGGCATCTGGTGAGAACTTTCCTGTTGTAGCATTACATGGTGAAAAGTGAGAGGGAGAGGGAGCCAGCTCCTGAAAGTCCTTTTGTAAAGGCTTTAGACTACTCATGACAGTAGAGCCTTCACTGTCTAATCACCTCTTAAAGACTGCAATTCCAAATACTGTAACATTGGCAATTACATTTCAACAAGAGTTTTAGAGAGAATGAACATTCAAACAATAACATGGGTGGTAATTGGGCTTATGAGATCTCATTGATAATTTACAAAATTTAATTTTCTTGTATGTGAAAATAATTGACCCATATTTAATTGAGTTACTTTATATTAGGAACTAAAACCAAAATAATTTTATTGCCAAGAAAGGCGATCTTCTAACATGTCTTTAAATTATGAAACGGCTAACGAGAAAAATATTTATGGGTATGGAGGTCTTTTCACTTTTTTAGAACTATTTTTTTTTATACTCCATAGCTCTGCTAGTAGTCAAAACTTTATTTGTATCCCTACTCTTAATTTAATCATCGAACCTCTTTTTAAATTCAATTTTTTTTCTCACTTAGAAGTAGAAAGGTCTACAAAGATCCGGGTATTTCTCAATCTATTGTTTTGATTTTCTATTATAACTAAGACAACTATAATTCTTTGGATTGAAATTATCTATAGATAATAAATACATATATCTATATTGTTATTTAATAAGTTTTCTTACTCTACTGATTAATTAAAAATAAAATGTGAAGAGCTACTAGTGTTTCCACTAATAGTGTATATTTCTTCAAATTAGTTTTTAATTCGTGAGGAAGAATGCCATAATGGTTATTGCATACTTAGAAGTCAGATAAATCTCATTCAGATAACTGAAGGATGGGCGAGAAGTGTCATTAAATGCACTAAGGCGAAGTTATTACAAACAAGAGCCCTAGCTCTCAGGTGAGATAGAAATGGGTTCAAACCCCAGAACGAGCTCAGAATATGTATATGTTTTGAAAGAAAGATCTTACACTCTCTGTGCCCAAATTTTATGTATATAATGAAAATAATAATAGTAACTATCTCAAAATCCTGAGAGAGTTATTTATCTAATATTTCATTGTGTTCTTGTGTTAATATCTTATTCCATGCAGTATCATCCAAATGCTATTTTCTGTTCTCTAATTATAATTTTTAAACAATTCTGATAATTTGAAATTTCATCTAGCATTCCTAGCTATATTAATAGTACTGACAAGGTAGTAAGTTTCATAGCATATTTATTAATAATATTTTTATCATAGAAATGTAAACATTTAATAGCCTATATCACAGCATAGCAATTATATCATTATTATTTGAGGGTTTATTTTCTTCCCCAAACTAACACAACTAGTTGTGAATCCAGCATCTGAAAATTCAGACTTATAAATACAGATCATGGAAGAAAGGCACAATTATCTGGAAGCTTGTTAGATAGCGCTGGACTAAGTGATTTTTTTAAAAAAATCTGAACTCATGTTAGTTGTCTATAATATACTAATTCCAGAATGTTACATCACAAATGACCTGGAAAAAACAAGAGAAATATTTAGGAATCAGGCTACAAAATAGAATGTGCAACACACGTCCTCTACCAATATCCAAGTTTCAGGTAGCCTGGATTTGTATTGGGTTATGTGGCATTAATAATATTATTTTCTCTGTGCCTAAGCCTTTTTACTTATAAAAGAATGCTGATATTAGATGATCTACTTTATATATTCTAATACTAATATAAAATAATATGAACTATATAAAAGAAAATAAATTATTGTATTGGTTTGGATAGTCGCAGAGTCTGAACTTAGTAAAATATGGTAATTATTACTATGAAAGCACAGAAAACACACAGGATATGAAATGAGATGGTGTTATGTGTTGAATTGTGTTCCCCTAAAATCCATTTGGAAAAGAAAGGGTCTTTAATGCAATATGACCAGCATTGTTCTTTACAGGAGAAATTTAGAGACAGATACACTGAATGCTGTGTGAAGATGAAGGTGAGATTAATGTGCTGGAGCAAAAATCCAGGAACACCAAAGAAGGGTAAGAAATTACCAGATGCCAGGAGAGAGGCATGGAACGGATTCTTCTTCATATCTCTGAGAAGGAACTAATACCGCTAACATTTTTATCTTCAACTTTAAAACTTCCTGAACTGTAGGCAATGGATTCCTTATTTTTATGCCACCTGTTCTGTGCAACTTTGTTATGGTAATCCCAGTAAACTAATACAAAACTAATACAAATATTCTCATGCATTACATAACTACATTTCAGTCAGTGATGGACTGCTTATACGCCAGTGGTCTCATAATGCCATGTTTTTACCATACATTTTTTATGTTAGAAATGTTTAAGTACACATATTTTAATCTTTTATTATATTTGTCTACGGTGTTCAGTATAGAAACATGTTGTACAGGTTTGTAGCCCAGGAAAACATACCATATAGATACAGCCCAAGTGTGTAATAGGCTATAGCATCTGTGTTTGTGAAAGGATACTCTAAGATGTTCATACAATAACAAAATTGCTGAACAAAATATATTTCTCAGAATGTATCATTGTCATTAAGTGACGCATGACTGTAGTAGTTACCTCTAGGTAAGTAATAAAAAAATGTTGATTTTTAAAATTGTCATTTTTAATAAGCTGTCTAAAATTATATACTATGTTTTAGTAAACACTACATGATAAAAAGTTATGCACACATGCATACATGTTCTCATTTCACAATTTAGAAAATAAATAGCAGCATGTTGATGCTCTTTTATAAAGAATCATCATATGCAATTACTATTTGACAACATTTATATATGAAAAGAAAGGCACAATACATGATCATATCTCTTTGATTTAAACTACAGTTACAATGATGTTTTTGAAACTGAGCCTGTAATCATGAAATAAGAGATAAGACGCTCCACAAAGAATGATATTTCCAATCCCACAAAAGTCATTGTCATGACTCAAAGCAGAGTCTAACAAAGCAAGACATGAGACTTCGTTTTTTCCGTATGCATGTCTAAACATAGTGGCCTAAAAACAGGCTAATTTCAACCTCTTAACTCCTAGACAATGAGTAACTAAGAAAGGAGAAGCGCAAGTTTTTCAGCACAACACAAGTGGAATCAATTCGAATTTTGTGCTACTATTAACTTAAAAAAAAATGATAGACAAAACCTATTACATAAATAGAAGAACCAGAAAACAATTAAATGGGGATATTAAAGAAAACTTACATCATATTCTCATTCACAAAGATTAATTTTTTAATTCTGTAGTCTAGTGGTGTAACACTGTCAGTATAGCTGACATAGCATTGATCCAAATGAATCACATGTAAATTTCACATGGGAAATACTATTTATGCAATCACAAGTGTGTAAAGAAAGAGATTTCTTTTCATGGCCGTTATGTGGTATTATTGGTCTTATTTTCTAAGACTTTGGCAAATTAATGAGTAATTTCATAGCGTGCAATCGATTTTTCTTAAAGTAAATCAGTTACATAATGTGAACAACTAATTTTTTGTTTTATAAACTTGAATATTTAATAAATGGTTGTAAACATTCCTCTTTAGGTTAGGAATAACTATTCATGTTAATTCATTCCAAGTTCAAAAATTATCACGGTTCCTATCCTGTGTTTCCACTATTTAGTCATAAAATACTATACAGTTCTCTTCATTGAAGTTGTTGTAAAGCAGTCTTGAAGCAATTTGGAAGGGTCTCCTGTGGTTTTTACAAGCTCTATTCTGTTTATTTTCTTCTTTGGAGAACCTCCAGCTAACAGCTGACTACACAGCCTTCGATACTGGTCTGGTTATTCCGAAGTAAATCAATATTGTAAAGGTTATACTACTTGGCCCTCATTTTAGCTTTATTTTAAAGCAAAAATTTAAGAAAAGGAACTAAAAGTAGGGTTTAGGATTAAGGTTTCCTCACCAAACACTTTACAAGAAAATAGAAAACTTTGTTCAGTCTCATCATCCAGATGCCTCATTGGTAAATGCAATAGGCAAGATTCCAAAGTATAGTTCCCAATCAGCCCCTGTCCTTCACACAGCTGCTAAGCAGAAAAAATTCTTGTTATAAACAATGCAACTGATTATAAAATTAAATGGTATGAGTTAATAAACATAAAATAAATAATCCAGAAATTGTAAATAGTTACTATGAGAGTCAGGAAAGAAGATGATGATAATGAGAAAGAAAAGAAATTTTACAGACATGAAAAATCTTTGAAAAAAATGTCAATTAAAATAGTCATATCCTCTTTTAGAAGTTGTAATTTCCTGAATTTTTAAAAATTCCCTAAACTGTAACATCAAGTGAAAACTGGTGTAAATGGGGAAAATGATATGTTACTATTATCTGGAGCTATTACATTTTCCTGATCATCACCAAAAAGATTATCTGGTCCAGGAGAGCTGAAAAGTGCTAGAATTTCATCTTTTGTCTACTGTGCTGTGCCATGAACTCAGGGAGCTAAAACATCAATCATAATTAGAATCTTGCATTTTAGAGCAGGATTGTACTGTCCATCCTTTACCATTTTTCATAATGGCAGTGCTATGCCTGCAGGACTCAAGCTTGTATATTATTTTACTTTGCGGATTACTTTCAGCTCACAGTTCACCAAGAGGAACCAACTGCTTCTAAGAGAAATGAAAAAGCAAAGCACCAATCAACAGCTATTTCCATCTGCTGGAGTCTGATTGCTTATTTATTTAGTGGCCAAGGCTGACTGGTTTGTAGCTCAGAATGTCCTGTGTCGGAGTTGTTCCTATGCTAGCCAACGCTCGGGGTTCAGTTTACTTCTTTATGGTATCTAACATTGAGTAAATTGCTGCCAGGTATTTCATTTGTTTTTGTCTCCTCATTACCCACAAACCTCAAAGATTAGAAGCACAATGCCTTATTGCACATGATATGACTAGAACATCCCCTCTCCCAAAAGGGAACATGCTCGCATTGTTAAAATGCATCCTTAGGGCTCTGCATTATCAAATATCTCACAGAAAATACCACAGCCCTGTTATGTGCATGATATACTCCTAAGGAAAATTATAGGATAGGGATGATTATTAGTTACTGATGCTTCAAATGTCACTCTTATCTAATAAATATATCCAAAGAAAAATAAGGATTTTCCTCATTTTGAATAGAATAGTATATAATGTATTGAAATATATTGTCAGCATCAGAAATTATCAGTGGTTATTAATCAGCCAGAGTGCCAGTTTAATGCTAGATTTAAATAGACTCCTTTAACTAGAATACTAATATTGCTATAAGAAGAGTAATAAATTATCTGTTACCTTTAACAACAGGGAAATGTAGTATTATTTTTAATAAAAAATTTGGATTGATGCTATTGTGCATGTCATTTTTTAACATTTCAAATAGAGCATTTAAAAATAATGTTAAAATCATGCTGAATGGAATTTAAGATAATAAGTCAGATAGCCTTATGTATTTACATTGTTATTGTTCTCAATAAGCGCTAAAATTCTACTTAATAAAGTACAGATGACAATAGTACTGGGGAAAAAAAAGTAAAGTATGTATGTCAGTTCCAAACA
This sequence comes from Leontopithecus rosalia, assembly GCA_028533165.1. Taxonomy (NCBI): domain Eukaryota; kingdom Metazoa; phylum Chordata; class Mammalia; order Primates; family Cebidae; genus Leontopithecus; species Leontopithecus rosalia. The sequence continues at coordinate 51,872,333 of CM052650.1, read as the reverse complement.
CTAAAGTTTCAGAACCATGGTAACATAAGCCACTATTGAAAGGAGTCCAGAGAAAGTTATTTAATCATTCATTCATCAAATATTTATTGAACACCAGTCATAGGCCAGTCAGTTGGGTAAAAGTTATAAATACAACATAGGACAAGACATAGCTATAGCCCTCTGGAAGTGAAATGTCTAATGGGCAATTTAAGCAGGTAAACATATTACTAAGCATACAGGACTCTCACAGTCCTGCAGGGTTATAGAAAAATTTATGGAAAAGGTAAAAGGGGAAATTGAAGAGCATTTTAGGCAGTCTCTCTGGCAAAAACAAAGAACCAGCACTAAAGAAAAAAAGCATATTCAGAGTCAAAATGAAGTTTTAGAGTTAAGCAGATTTCAGATAATAAAAAGCTGTTATCATAAATTGCAAAATTGTTTAATTATGTTCATCTTAAAATATGATGTAATTCAGAAAAAAATTAGCTGATTGACATTGAATTAATATTATATTAATTCATTTCATGAAAATTCAGGAAATAATTGTTTCAGGCCTTATCTCACAGAAATAATTTCTACAATTTTTTATAGCAAAAAACAAACCAAAAAAAGTTGCATTTTAAATATTTTGCTAATTCTATCCCTGACGGTGGGGATGGATAGGGAGGAGATAGCTCTAGCCCCTTATCTCAGTCACAGTTGCTTGAATAGCTTCCTAAAGTGACTACACAGAAACTAGAAATTCATCAAGGACACTCCAGAAACATTCAAAATATTTAGACTGACTATATGTAAGAGGCTGTATGGAAAATTTCCTGTTAGTGTGATTGAAGGTTGGAAATTATAATGTGGGCAAAAGGGCTTTTAAATGTTATCAGGTCTACTTCATTTCATCATTTATAGATAGACAGATATAGATAGATAGATGATAGATAGATAGATAGATAGATAGATAGATAGATAGATAGATAGATAGACAGAATGTTTTTACAAATATTCAGTACTTACCATGCTAAGTAACTGTGTAGTTACTGGGCATACTGTGGAGAAATAAACAAGACAGAACCTATACTGCCTTATAAAACTCACACTTCATTAGAATATAAGCTTTTTACTATGAAGGTCAGTTCAGAGTCATCTGAGGTAGTAAAATAGGTTCAATTAGAATCAACTCAGCAAATGTAGGGGTTTGCATGTGAGGTTATAGAGAAAAGGGTTATAGCAAACACAGTAAAAAGGTCTGTGAAATGTAGCTTCAATGCATATTTTTGTTTGTTTTTTGGTCATGCAGGTTGTTAACCTTTAGCATGTATTGCACTTTGAAATTACTTGTAAACATTGAAATATTAGAATATTTTATTTAAAAATTAGAATGCTTCAGTTTTCCTTAAACATTGGAAAAGGTTGATGCTGGACACATGTAATTTTATGAGACTTCCATGCTACTTGATAGTACCCTTACCTCTGAAGTTGGGGCAAGGAAAGGGATGCCTATTCTAAAGTGGAGTAAAACCCATTTGGAATGTCATCATTTAATTAAAGTCAGCATATTTTATCTTCTATTTCATTTTATATCTTTATAATATAACTTAATCAGGTAAAATTAATATGTTACTTTGTGGCTTTAGGTGGTGCTAGCATATTCTATGATGCATAACCATAAGGATATACACAGCCCAAGTAAGAAAGAAAATACTAAATTAATGGTATTTTTAAGCAAACAATTATGGTTGAAAATACGGACTGGGAGACAAGACTGTTGCTTTAAACTGTCAGAAATTTTCTTGCCTCTCAACAATTACCTGTTGCTCTAACACTGTTTCTAAACTATCACCAGTATCCAAGGAAATTATAAAACCCAATGTCCAGCAAAGTATCCAAAGTGGAAAAAACAATGCCTCCATAATAATAGCTCCGACTCTAAAGGTTATGCAAACAGAACATATTGTGCATTCTGGAGATTCGATGCTCTTTTTGTTATTTGTTATGAAGAAGAGGATGGTACAATAGTAATATTGAAAATTTTGAAATTGGATCCCCTCGTGGGAGCATATTTTTAAAAAAGATTTTTAGAGAAGGTACACTGTGGTCACATGGTTTAATTAATCTGAAGATGTATTTGGCTTCCCTTCAATACTTACAGTTCTTCTAGTTATGTGATTTGAATATTGTCAAATGTTATTTCTTAGCACTTTAATGTTATTGTTGTCTTTTCTGCTGCTGAGAAAAGTGCTATCAGTCTAATATTTATTTCTTTGAATGTGATCTATCTTGTCTATTTGGCTGCTTTTAGACCTTGACTTTGTCTTTGGTACTTTATAGAAATAAATTTTTTAGTCTTTCTTAGAATATACTGTTTTTCAAGAAATTATACTTATATAATTTCTTGAAAAAAGATGTGTGTGTGTGTGTGTGTGTGTGTATCTTTTATTGATACTGGAAAATACCCACTGTATTTCTCAATGTAGCTTCACCATTGTTTTATTATTTTCAGGAACTGATTAGATATGTGGTATACCTTCTTATTTACTGTATCTGCCTCTTATCTCAGTTAAAAATTGTTCTCTGTCTTTAAGCTACATCGTAATTTCAGGTCAATTTATTGAGTGTCTCCACTTCTTTCTAATCTGCTTTTTAAACTATCCTCCATGATTTGTGTTTTTTACATTTTAACTTTATTTTTAATTACTAGAGATTGTAAATAATTTATTTCTAAATCTAAAGTTGTGATAATACCTTGAATTTTTATCTGTTTCTGTTTATTTACAAAATTTTGTATGCTCGCTTTTCAATGCTATGTACATAGTTATGCTTTATAATTAGCATTTAATATTTATAATTTTTAGTACTTGAGATATATATTTCTTATGTACTGTTTTTACTAACTCAAATAATCTTCTTATTCCATTTGTTACTATGTTTTTATTGCAAACTCACATTTATTGTATTTAACCTAAATGAATTGTAGTGAGTATGATATGAGGAATATTAATATTACTACAACAAAAGTTATCTGTTATCTTTAATAAAAAGAAAATGTAATTTAGTTAATAAAATATTTGGATTGATGCTATTATGTATATGATTTGAAAAAAATCCAAATAGATCCCTTTAAAAGTAATATTAAAATCACACAGAGTGGAACTAAATAGATAATGAATCTGATAAAAACAATGTATGTGGAGGAATGTCTTCTTACAAGGATCCATGTACCAGAATTCTATTCTCTATGGAGTCAATTCATCTCTACACTTTTATGTTCCTGGGATTGTTGTTAAGAAATAAGAAAAGTTATGGCTTCAGTTTTAACCACTCTGCTTTAACTTCCCTTTTGCATTTCCTTAACTTCTTTTAAGTCTTGTGAGTTCAGAAATGTTTTAAAATAAGTATGACATAATTTGTCCAATATTTATGTTTTTACTGATTTCTTTCCAAAATAATTGTACTACTACACTTCTAAGAGTAGTGTTGAATCATATGGATGATTTTATCTCAAAATTTTTAATATTTTCTGTATACAGAAGTATATAAAATAGAAATTCTAACTCAATAATAAATTTATACCCAACTAAAATTTCCTTGACAGTTATTAAACTACAGATATTTGATTAAATATTGAGAATAAGGAAATTGACATAAACCTTTTAATATTGCCATTCACAGACTAGTTGCAATGCTGTGTAGACAGTTTTGTAGAATACAAGTATTTTCACGTGTATTTGCAACAAAAATAAGCCTCCTTTCTAAATTTATAGGAATTGATTCCTTTAGAAAATAAAACATCCAGTGAGGTTAAGTAAAATGCTATGATATTAATATATTAAAATTTGTTTCTCAAATTAATAGTAAAATATAGGAAAATAAACGCCAAGATAATGCTACACGGTATCAATACATGTAATGTTACTTACTTACTAAAGGCTATGATAAGCTAAAGGTTCTCAACCTGGTTTCCTAGTTAAATTAACAAGATGCAAGCATAGAAAAAATTTCACTGTGGAGACACCTTCATAACTTACATAGGATGCTCACTTTCAAAGTCTACCTTAGCATAGAGAAGCAAACGTTTTCAAGCATATATCTGTGCCCATGGAATAAGCAGTATTAGAGGGATATACTTGAATTCTTAAATGAATTCGGCAAATAAAACTTTTTTGAGGTTTTTTTCCTAAGTATACTTTTTTTTAAGATCCTATTGATAAGGATAGACTGTATCTCCACCCAAATCTATCTTGACTTATAGTTCCCATAATCCCCACATGTCATGGGAAAGACCCAGTGGGAGGTAAATGAATTGTGGAAGCAGTTACCCACATACTATTCTCCTGATAGTGAGTGAGTTCTCCTCCTTTGCTGGGCTCTCATTCTCTCTCCTTCTGACCTGTGAAGAGTCATGATTTTAAGTTTCCTGGTGCCTCCATGGACATGTGGAAATGTGAGTCAATTAAACCTTTTTTCTTTGTAAATTACATAGTCTTGGATATTTCTTCATAATAGCGTAAAAATGGACTAATACATCCACCACTACTCCCCTAACGTAACTAGATCCTTCTGTGTTTTATGTATTATTTTGCAAGCAAGTTTGTACAAAATGTTCTTAAATATAATGCAAGTGCCTTATAATCAGGAAATACATGTAAGTCATTCCCCCAATTCATTTTGTTTATATTGATAGAGTATGAAGAGTACTAGAAATAACCCAATGCCAATAAAGCTATACTATACTGTAGATGCAAAATTAATTATAGTTAAATGATTAACTGTAAGTAAAATTGAGTACATGTACACTTATATTGTTATCCTGAGTTGAGTATCAATAAAATTTATCCTAAATAAATTATTCATACTTGAGTATTTAGAAAAAGTTCCTGGAGCTTATTAACACAAGATAAAATTAGAGAATAAAATATTATGATGAGTTCTATAAGAATCTGGAATTGGACCCCAAATTAAAGACTAGCACATCAAAAATAAAAATTGGAACACTATTTCTTATTCTTTTTTTTTCTTTTTTTTCTTTTTTTTTAGTTTATTTTTTTATTGTATTTTAGGTTTTGGGGTACATGTGCAGAACCTGCAAAAAAGAGATATTTAGCAAGATGGGTCTGTGCCCTGGAGGTTATTAGGAACCCAATCTCTTAGGCAACATAGGCCAGTAGCATTCCCCAATAATCTAGGGTAACAAAGATGATCTCCACACCTCACAAATCCTGCTGAGAAGCAATACCATCATCCAGGTTAACAATAAACAATAAGGATACTTATCTAAGTTTTTGTGTTAATATAATTCATAGGTCTTTTTCTCTCAAATTATCTTGTCGTTTTCTAAAAGTATTCTTATGTATCCTGAAAATATTGCAATGATTTTTTTATAAAGACATCCTTAGAAAGTTTATTTTGTATCTCACATTTTGCAATGTTCCTTAAAGAGTACCTTTGGAAGAGTCAACTTATGTTGAATGTAAAATATTTCCAAGATAAATGTGAAATTTAATTCCTCATATTACACCGTGGTGCTATTGTTAATTTATTGTTTTTAACCCTAATAAATTTTCCTACTTTCTATGATACTTAATTCTTCAAGGTATGCATATTGGACACCTTCTTTTATAGTATCTATAAATTCATTTTGGTTGACAAATTATAATTTCATGTTTGATTTTGTTATCTTAGTTTTTCATGCATTTGTATGTATGCATGCAAAATAAAAAGAAATAGATGATACATAGATATCATTGTAGGGAATTATAATGAATTGAAGAAAATATTCTGCTAATATCATGGACTCAATAATAGACTGCCTTCTAATAACATATGTTCTACTGTTTGGATGTGGCTGGATATAACCAACAAGAGAAGAGCCACATGGTGAAATACGTGTGTTGATGTATATTGGCCAGAGAAAAATGTACCCTGAAGTCCATATTGGATGTGTAAGACTTTACCCATCACTATTTTATGCTTTCAGAGATTTTTACTAATGTATATGAGCCACACAAATATTGTACCCATTTTTTTCTGTTTCTGAGATATTGTTGTGAGATGATTGTTATAAGTATTGTCTAAATAGTTGCATTGCTCCTCATGTAGAATTTAGAATTTAATTTGGAGAAATTCAGGTTTATACTTTTTAAAGGAGAAAACATTGTCAATATACGGACTTTAGAAACTTCCTCTTTACTGGCATCAAGTGAACCATATTATGAACCCCCTGAGTAATACTACAAAAACCGAGTTGATTGGGGGAATAAAACAGCACATAAAATAGCATAACATTAAATATTTCTACAGCAAGAAAATTTTTTGAGTTTTTGTTGTTTAATTTTTTTCTTTAAAAAGCACAATTATTTAAGGAGGGACAGAAGCATAACTCAGTTAAGAGGGAGTCTTTATCATGCAACATCTGACTCTATGTTGAAAAGGTAGGAAACTAATCATTCCTAGTCTCAACTGTAATTTATTTACCATGATGTTACTAAATTTACAGGAAAGGGTGCTACATTTTTCCAATCACCTTTATTTTATTCTGATGCATAAAATTCATAGTCTACATCAGTAAGTTAACAAGACACACGGGTACAATTTTGAATTGTGTTTTGCTTTGTTGTCTTAGTTAAGAAGGGATTTTCGTTATGTTGTTATAGTCTTAGTGAGACAAGAACTTAAAATACTGAAGCCCAAATAACCATATATAAACCAATTTTACTCTGTTAAAATCTTTTAGTAAAAAGCAAAAAAGATAAGTATTTAGTCCTAAAACAACTAATGGAAATAGTCCAAAAATGTTTTACAATACTGGATGTTTATCCAAATAGAAGAAACAATCAGGATTGAAGAATACGTATTTCTTTCTGATAGTCAACATAATTTTTTTTTTTTGAGACAGAGTCTCACTCTGTTACCAGGCACCAGACTGGAGTGCAGTGCCACAATTTTGGCTCACTGCAACATCCACCTCCTGGGTTCAAGCAATTCTCCTGCCTCAGCCTCTCAAGAAGCTGGGACTCTAGGCACACGCCACCATGCCCAGCTAGTTTTCATATTTTTAGTAGAGACAGGGTTTCACCATGTTGGCCAGGATGGTCTCGATTTCTTGACCTCGTGGTCTGCCCGCCTCGGCCTCCCAGAGTGCTGGGATTACAGGCTTGAGTCCGACCGAGCTGGGCCGTCAACATAATTTTTAACTCTTAAGTCATTAGATTTAACAACAGTAAATATGGTAAATCACCCATACTGTAATCTATTTTGGTTTCCATTAAAAAATAATGTCTAGCCACATTGAGTTTATGAGGAGTTTTGCAATGGAATTAGATAACAACAGTAAGATATTCCAAAACTAAATACAAATAGTGTAATATTGCTCCTACATACAAAAAGAAGCTATTTTTTTTTCTACTGTGATGTTGGGGGAGAGTTAAAATCTAAGATTTTTAAAGTTTAAAGTTTCCAAAAAATAAAAATTCTTAGGTTAATGACAAAATTAATTGGTCTGAAATCAAACCCTCAAACTTCTTAATTCAAAGTACTAAAAAATTAAAGTCTAAAATTCATTAGTCTCAAGGACTTACTATGCTTAATTCTAAGTAGAAATTATTCTCTAGAAAGAGCTCAATCCTAAGTAGAGATTTTTCTCCCTAGAGAGACTTGAAGTTCATTCAGTAGCTATAGCCTAGCCCTGTAATTCCCATATTTATTTCAGGATCTTAGAATTGGAAATGATATTTTATTTACCATAACTTATGGGAATTCTTAGGACATCATAAATTATTATAGCACAATTCACAATGAAAAAAATCTAGGAAACATGCTAACCTCTAAAGACTTATATTGGGGAAAAAATATGTTTGAAAAACCTCATTATTTAAACAACCTAATGTAATAGTGAAACCTCAAGGACTCTAAGAGGATTACAGAAGACAAGGAAAATCTTAGTTTCAGTTTCTTCAGAATACCAGTCCCATTAAAAGTCAGATTAGGAAGAAATTACCAGTAAGTTTTAAGAAAATCTTATAGACACCCAACCCCCTCAAAAAAAAAAAAAAACTTTGTGCCAAGACCAAGGATTAATCTTGCTGGCAATATTTTTATTTCAATACATTATTTTTTGCTTCTTTAAAAAATACTAGCTTTTTTTCTGATAAAGTATGGTTATCTGTCCATGTTTTCAGGTCATCTATTAATTCTTTAGTCACTTTTTAATACATTATATATTTGGTAGGAGATCTCTCTGATAGGAAGCATCATAGTAAGATGGTTACAAGCAATAATATCATAATATGAGTATGTGACATATTTTACATGTGCAAAGAGGCAGTATTCTAAGCTTATATGTTTCATTTTTATAATATGGAAAATGGAAAAATTACCAATATCTGTTCACAATCTTTAGAGAACTAAATGTTACCACAGGTGAAAACTGAGGATATGCTTGGATACATGGTACACTCACCAAATACACTCATCAAATAATAGCTATTATATTTATTACATAACATTTTAACAGAATCTCTCTCCGCAACAAGTTCTTCCTGCTACTTCTTGCTTATGGTATATTGGCAGGTGTCTTGTTTGTTTGGTTTGGTTTTGTTCTATGGTTCATGATTTTTTTTTAAGCAGTGATTTCAGTTAGGCAGTGCTTTACTGGTAAAAAGATGTTGTCTTCTGCCATGCACTCAGGTGGAACCACTTCCCTTGGCAATTGCATGTCCTGTATGTCTTGGCTAAACTGTAGTATACACTTAGATTTGCAACCAACAGTCTTTGTGTTGATGATTTTCATAGGCAACCAAATGTTTTTCATGTACATATTAGCATGGGGCAAAGATGTCTTTTTACTGTTTCACTTGGTGGGTAACTATGTTTTTTAAATGCAACTTTTATTTTAGATACAGGGGGTACATATGCAGATTTGTTACATGTGTATATTGCACAGAGATATTGAGCACAGTATCCAGTAGGTAGTTTTTCAATACATGCTTCCCCTCTGATATGGTGTGGCTGTGTCCCTCCCCAATTCTCAGATTTAATTTTAGCTCCCATAATTCCCATGTGTCATGGGAGGGACCCAGTAGTAGGTAAACGAATCATGCAGGCAGATTTTTCTCATGCCATTCTTGTGATGGTGAATAAGTCTCATGAGATCCAATGGCTTTATAAAGGAAAGTTCCTCTGCACACACCCTCTTGCATGTCAACATGTAAGACACAACTTTGCTCTTCATTCGTCTTCTGGCATGATGGTTAGGCCTCCGTATCCGTGTGGAACTGTGAGTCAATTAAACATCTTTCCATTATTAATTGCCCGGTTTGGGGCATGTGTTTATTAGCAGTGTGAGAACAGACTAATAAGACCTTCCATCCCCACTCTGGAAGTCAACAGTGTTTATTGTTCTCATATTTATGTCTAGCTGTGCTTAATGCTTAGCTCTCATTATAAGTGAGAACCAGTGGTCTTTGATTTCTGTTTCTGCATTAATTAACTTAGGATTATGGCCGTCAGCTCCATCAATGTTGCTACAAAGGACATGATTTCATCCTCTTTCATTACTGCATAGTATTCATATATATGTATATTCATATTGATATATTCTCAATATGAATATTCATATATATGTATATATTCATATTCATATATTCATACATATATATCTCCACATTTAATTCATTCTACAATTGATGGGCACCTGGGTTGATTCCATGTATTTTTTTATTGTATAAAAAAATTGTATAAAATTTTATTGTATAAAACTATTGAATAGTATGGCAAATATCATACAAGTGCATCTGGCTTTTTGGTATAATGATATATGTTATTTTGGGTATACATCCAAAAATGGAGTTTCTGGGTCAAATGTGAACTTCTTTAAGTTCTTTAAGAAATAATGGATGAATCTGGGAGCCATCATTCTCAGGAAACTGACACAAAAACAGAAAATCAAACACCACATGGTATCACTCATAGGTGGGTGTTGAACAATGAGAACACATGGACACAGGGAGGATAGCATCACACACTGGGGTCTGTTGGGAAAGGACTAAGGGAGGGACAGTGTGGTGTGGGGAGGTTTGGGAGGAATAACATGGGGAGAAATGCCAGATATAGGTGATGGGGGGATGGAGGCAGCAAACCACCTTGCCATGTAAGTACCTATGCAACAATCCTGCATGATCTGCGCATGTATCCCAGAACCTAAAGTACAATAAAAAAATTTAAAAAAATAAAATAAATAATAATAATTTATTGGGCATATCTTTTTTCTATCCTGTTATTTTAAACCTTCATAACTGTTATACTTTAAAAGCATTTTGTAAATGACATAAAAAAATCTTCAAACTGCTTTTCACAGTGGATGAATTAATTTACCTTTCCACCAACAGTGTATAAACATTCTCTTTTCTCTGCAGTCCCACCAGCTTCTGTTGTTTTTTAACTTGTCAGTAACAGCCATTGTGATTGGTATGAGATGGTATCTCACAGTGGTTTTGATTAGCATTTCTCTGATGTTTAATGATGGTGAGCATGTTTTTATCTGTTTGCTGATCACTTCTATGCCTTCTTTTGAGAAGTACTTGTTCACGTTCTTTGCCCATTTTTAATGGGGTTATTTGGTTTTAATTTGTTGATTTGTTTAAGTTCCTTATAGATTCAGTGTATTAGATTATTAGAAGTGCATAGTTTGCAAATATTTTCTTCCATTCGGTAGGGTTCCTATTTACTCTGTTAATAGTTTATTTTTTGCTATGCAGAGAATTCCTTTAATTAGGTCCACTTGTCTATTCTAAACTTCATCCCAAAAGATAATTTAGGGAATCTGCCAGTAGTTAAGCCCCTCAAGGCTATATTGTGGTTATCCAGGAAATGAAAAAGAAAATTTCAAAGCAGAGAGAAAAGCATGTGCAAGGGCATGGAGGCAATAATCAAAGGATGTTCTTAAGATTTGGCTTAACCTGTGTCTCTACAACATAGATAAGAGGAGAGTAGCAGAAAAAGATGAGTGTCTCAGTTCCAGCTCTGTATTTTGTGTAGTCTCAAGATCTGATCTCCTTTCCCCAAGAACTTTACATTTAAACTTCTTAGATTTAGGAATAAATCACAAACTGATAAATGAATCTTAGAAAGCTAAGAATCAAAGCAAGCTTACTTCTCTAGTTTCATAGTTACTCTTATGTTTTAGCCTTTAAGTAAATTCAGCTTTATTTAAAATTTAAGTTTAATTGTTGAAGTCTCACTGATATATTTAAAAGATTGTTTTTCTTTATATTTTATCAAGCATTTCTCCATATACGGTGGGAGGTTTTTTTATATTTAGACAAACATACTACAAGTAATGGAAATTATTATCTGATTTATTCTTTAGAGCAAGCTTTCAGACTGGTATACAAAAGTAATTATAAGGGGGTGAATTTGCAAGCTGTTGCAGTAATCTTAATGAAATATTATGTTGGCTTGGATTAGTTTTACAAGAAAGAAAAACAATTAAATGTGGTCTGATTAGGGATACGGCTTGGAAGCAGAGCCTATAGGATTCACTGAAAGGTTAGATGTTGATTGAGAAAATAATAGAAAACAAAAATGATATCTAGTAATTTTTTTAACAATAAATTTTATTGTGTGTGTTTAAGGTATACAACATAATGCTTCTGGATGAATATAGATAGTAAACAAGGTTACTGTACTGAAGCAAACGAATGTATCCAGTATCTCACACCCATATTTAATTTCCATGGCAAGAGAGACTAAAATCTACTCAGCTAGCATGAATCCCAAATATGGTATAATTTTATTTACTACCTATAGTCCTCATGCTGTACATTAGATGTTTTTTTTATTTGTGCATCCTACATATCTGCTACTTTATATCATATGACCTACATTTCTCCATTTTTTTCTCTCCCACCCTCCACCCCCGGGAACCGCTGTTTTATTCTCTACCTCTAAATATTTGATTTTCTTTAAGATATTTTTTTATGTAAATAGAGCCAAAGATAACAAATGTTGGCGAGGGTGTGGAGAAAGAGGAAGTCCACAGTTGGTAGGAATGTAGATTGGTATGGTCACTATGGAAAGCAGTATAGATGTGTCTAACAAAATTAAAAATAGGACTGCCATATGACTCAGAAATTCCTCTTCTAGGCATATATAAAAATAATTGCAGCACTGTTTACAATAGCAAAGACCTGGAACCAACCCAAATGTCCATCGATGATAGACTGGACTGGGAAAATGTGGCACATAT
>CM052650.1:51826831-51859616 GCA_028533165.1 Leontopithecus rosalia | reverse complement strand
CAAACTATGGCACATATATATACAATGGAATAACATTTAGCCCTACAAGTAGATTTCTAAGGGTTTGGCCTGAGGAACAGAGTGAACTGAAGTGTTGCTCAATTACTTAGGTGTAAATGAGAACATAACTGAAATCTCTAATAGTGGAACTAGAGATACATTAAAAGTTTGCTGTAGAATCGGTCAAAACTGGTGAAAGAAGGGTGCATTACATAGGAGACAAAGGAAAGTGATTTATAACCGATATCCTTAGTTGATGAAGGTACCAGTGATTAAGACACTTCAAGAAACAACATAAGACAATTTGCAGAGAATTCTGACACTCAACTCAGTTTTAGGCTGGCTGAGCTTGAAATGCTTATGGGACAACCATGTGTATATTTCCAATATCAATTTTAAAAAATTGCATCCCCAGAGTAAGGTTCTAAGCTAGAAATAAAGATTTTGAAGACATATTTAAAATTAATTATCTGAGGTTCTGAAATATAATATGTGAACTTTCTGGGTTTTATTGGAAACATTTTACAAGGTCTGTAACACTTCTGAAAGAAGTAAATAAAATTATACCAGAATATCAGTGAGATTCCAGGTCTCTCCTTACATTATGTATTTGTTTTACCTGTAATTTAGCTTTATTTATAATTTCTATGTTTTGAAATAATGAATTCCACTAATATGCATTTAGATTTTAAACCTTGACCTCAAACAGTATTTTCCTGTGGCAAATAAACTGATTAAAATTAAGATCCAGAAAATCCCTTTATTAATCTGTTGTTTAGAAGCATACCTTCAATTTTTTGTTTTATATAACATTGCTTCCCGGTTGAAATCTGCAAACAACTACAGCACCATAACTGAACTTCGGCCAAAACACAGGAATTTATTTTAATGATCCCCGTATTTTCAAATTCTTCACTTGAAGTATAGGGCACTCTCTAGAGAGCAGAATCAATAAACCTTGAAGAATGCATATGGAACATTATTTAAACTAGGAGCTGAAGGGAGGCTAGCAGATGCTACTGAGCACTGAGGGTGAACTGCAGAAATCTGCCAGGGACAACAGACACATAAATGAAACATGTATCCACAGGATGGGAACTGTGGTATAATGAGAGGAGTGAGAGGAAAAAGAACAGGGAAACCAGTTACCTGACAGAAGAGTAAGGGCTCTGTGTCAGTGCATGTTCACAAAACCCACATTTTCGTTCACTCATTTGACAAAATGACTGAGCTTCCCAGCGCTGCTCTTGGTTCTAGGGGTACAGAGTTGAATCAGACTCTGGAATGAATACTAATCATATCGTTTATGTGTTCATAATGACACTCAGCAGTGTTACAGAAAGTCATAGAAAGAATATTTGATGTAATCCAATGGATTAGGGAAGGCATCTGTCAGGAGTTTCGCCCTTCAAGGATATATTACAGCTACCCAGAAAAATGAAAAAGAAACTCTTCAAAGCAGAGAGCAAAGCATATGTAAAGGCATGAGGACAAGAATCAAAAAGTATTCTTGTGATCTGGCTTCTCCAGTATCTCTACAACATAGGTAAGAGGAGACTAGCAGGCAGATATGATGCTGGAGAAGTTTCAGAAATAGGCTGAGATGATGAATGATTTTGTGTGATACACCAAGGAGCCTGAATCTTAATTTAATGTTGATGAAGAAGCACTTAATTATTTGGAGCAGCATGATGAAATAAAGGAATAAGTCTTTTGTCATCAGGGTGGAGGATGCCATGGAGCGAGTCAAAATCCATATTAGACTTTAAAAAGACACCGGTATTTACGAAGCAGAGGGAAAATAGGAAATATAGGGATAATTTGCAAATAAGAAACTAATTATTAAGCAATGAAATCCATGAAGAATTTTGAAATTCATTCACAAGTGCTCTATATTACGATTTTTCTAAGAAACTGCATAAACATAGCCTATAAAATAAACAGAATAAAAGAATAAGTATAAAAATTGGATAAAAATCCCTGCATCTTTTTTCCAATGCATAGCTATATCAAGGATATGAAATTAAAAATTAACTTTACAGAAAAGTTAGATTATCAAAACTACTCCTCTGTTAATTGCTTGAAAGAGAATTCTAGACTATAAATATGTTTCAATAACAAAATTGATATAGACATTGCAAAACGTAACTTTACACATCAAAAAAATTGAAAATTTTCAAACCACATGATAGTTTGCCATTACTTTGCAGGAAATTTTTAAGAGATGTGACATGTTTACCAGCTTTTAAATATTGTGTGATAACTGTGACTATTACAAAGTAGTTATAGGAGCAATATAAAGGCAGGGATATTTATTCTTTTTCAATGTCCAGTAGTAGACAATATTTCCTGTTTTGACATTAACGTTCATATTAATCACCAGGATTACTTAGATTAAAATGAAATATTTTGTTTTCATCTATTATATATTTATGTAATAATTATTTGATTTGTTTGTTTTTTGAGTTTCACTCTTGTCGACCAGGTTGGAGTGCTATGGAGCAATCTAGCTCACTGCAACCTCTACCTCCGGGGTTCAAGCAGTTCTCCTGCCTCAGTATCCAGAGTAGCTGGGACTACAGGTGTGTACCACCACACCATGTTAATGTTTGTATTTTTAGCAGAGAGGGGGTTTCACCATTTTGGCTAAGATGTTCTCGTTTTCCTGACCATGACCTGCCCACCTTAGCCCCCAAAAGTGCTGGGATTACAGCAGTGAGTCACTATGCCTGGCCATAAATATTTTTAAGAGTTTAATTAATGTGAGTTACTGAGCTAGAAATCAAAAATAGGAAGAAATATAATCCAAAAAAAAAACAGAATAATTATGGAGCTGCTGTATTAGTCGGTTTTCATGCTGCTGATAAAGACATACCCAAGACTGGGCAGTTTACAAAGGATAGTGATTTAATGGAGAATTTACAGTTCCACGTGACTGGGAAAGCCTCACAATCATGGCAGAAGGCAAGGAGGAGCAAATCACATCTTACATGAACGGCAGACAGCAGGCAAAAAGAGAGTTTGTGCAGGGGAACTTCTCTTTGTAAAACCATCAGATCTCATCAGACTTATTCCCTATCATGAGAACAGCACAGAAAGACCCAGTTCCATGATTCAATTACTTTCGGCCATGTCTCTTCCACAGTGGGTGGAAATTCAAGATGAAATTTGGGTGAGGACACAGACAAACCATATCAGCCACCATACAAACATGAACTTATGGTAAAATGTAGTTAATGTGATTATATAGCACAAATACATTCAGAGACAGAGAGTAATGAAAAGACTTATGTTGACCAGGAAGATAGGGTAATAGTAAGCAAATGCTTTCTGGGATACCAAACCAAAGTACGAACATGAAGTGGGTAACAATTATGTGAAGAAAATATTTCACTGTAACATTTACTCAAATTTATGATATCCTGAGTTGAAAAGTGTTACTATTTTTAAAAAGAGCTATTACATATGTGTTTTGCTTTCATTGCTCTAAGGGGTAGTGCGAATCATGGATTTTAAGGTGACAAACGTGAAGAATAAAAAGCAAGTCAAGTCCCACAGGAGTTCAGACTAGAGAGGATAATAAATTCTACTTCAAGCAGAAAAGTTGAAGTACAAATTCCAAGAATAAGAAAACAAGCGTAATCTAAAAAATGTGAAAGTGGTTCAGAGTAGCAATGATGGAAAGCAGTTATATAAATTTGAAAAATAGGGTTAAAGGAGTAAAGGAATTAAAGAACCAGAAACAAAGGGGTAGACATATAGGTGACAATTATGAACATGAATATGCCAATATATTTGAAAAAAATGCTGAGGTGGACACAATCTTGGAAGAATAGTAAAACCATATATATATATAATGGAAAAAGGTCTTGAAAACCCTCTAGCAATTTTAGAATTTGGATTCCTAATATATTTTTTTCACAAATAAATCTTAGATATAAATGGTTTTACCTCTGAATTACAACAAATATTTAAGTGTTGCTAATTGTAAGTGTTGCTGATCTTACAAACATCTCCAATGGAATAAAAAAGGAGAAACACTCCTCAATCTATGTGATGAATCTCAAATAACCTTGATACCAAAACCTGATAATGAAATTATGAGAACAGAAAATCATACACGAATATCACTCATAAAGATGAATGTAAATTTTCTAAGTAATGTATTGGTGATTCAAATTATGGATCATGAATCCATAAAAGAGAAATGACCTTTTAGCAATAATAAAAAAAAAAAGTGAACACGATCATTTGTTTAAAATATTAATACATTTATCTGGATAATATTTAGAATTATTTATTAATATAGACAATTGAGAATAAAATGCAATTTACTCCATTATAAAAGGTATGTTTAACCCATATAACCTATAAATGTTTTATGTTTAGCATATCTAAACTTTTTTAGCAATAAAATATTAACAAGCTAATTGTTTTAAGGCTGAGAGATATTGTTACTTCACAGCTGAATATTTTAAAATAACCTATAAGTGAAAAAATATGAAAAAACATGCTTAACTCTTATGTGATCAAGAATTATCTTTTATGTTATTAACATAGACTGCAGTATTTAAAATTGCAAATTAAACTAACTATGATAGAATGGCCAATATTTAAAAGAAAAAAAGATTCTAACGAAGTTATGCAAACATTTGAAGAATTAAAAAATCTCACATACTTTATGAACAATATAAATTGTTAAAACTTCTTTTGATTATTATTCAGCACTATTTACTAAAATTAAACCTGCAAATACTCCATCAATAAGCAAGTCCACTTGTAGGTGTATAACCCACTAATACTCTTGTCCATGTTCTCCAAGATTCTTGTAGCAGAATATTTATGGGAACACTGCAATAGTCCAAAAGTTGAAAACAATCCAAATATCCACCAAGACTAGATTAGATATGTTGCTGTAAATAAACATAATGGAATACTATGCAACAGTAAAAACAAAGAAATTATGTGTGACAACAGTACATACATCTTTGTTAAACATAAGAAGCCATAGAGAAAATTTTATATTTGCTAGTTAATTATATAAGCTCCAAAAAACAGACCAAATTAAGCTACTGTACTTAGTATGCATATGACCGGGTGCAAGGAAGCTATTCCCATAACATTTAGGATAATGTTTATCTCCAAGGAAGAGGTGAAAGGTTGTAGACATTGGGAATGACGTGTCCTTGAGGGAGCTAACAATATTCCCTTTTTCTGGAGTCTGGTTATGTGAATTCAGTTTTTGAGAAATTATTAAACCATAACTGTTTTTTTGTGTATTTTCTCTGAACTATATTTTATAATGAAAAATATGAAAAGCTAATCTTGACAGATAAGTACATTTTTACTGGCTTAGTCCTATCTTTTTCAAATAGCCTCATCCTTTTCAAAATGACTGTGTTGAGTTCTGCAGGGCTCATCCGTTGTGCAGGAATTTGAGAGTCAGTTATGAGGAAGAGATGACAATTGGTAGGTGAGTGGAATTCAAGATAATAGATAAAAATTTCAGCAAAGCATCTAAAACTTTATCCATGGTATTTTGGGAGATTAAGAGAGATAATGTACCAGAGACTTGTGAATGGTTGAATGGTAGAATACAAATAAACTCAATTTCTAATATTGCTGTCTATCTAGGGAGGTCTTTGGAAGGCATAAGAAGATTTTACATATTAAGCTCTCCTTATACTAATCAAGTTTATCAATTTCTTTAATAAAATACATAGCAACTTGATCAAATGCCTATGTTAAACAAAAATAAGAGAAGTAAAGACACAATAGACGATAGAGCTAGTTTATCAAATGTTTCAGTCTAGAAAATAGATATATTGAAATATCACTGTACTCCATAAATATGTGCAATTATAATTGTGTGTTATTTCAAAATAAAATTAAATAAATGTTAATAACCCTAAACATCTATTTTACGACCACCACCAAACTCCAATATCCAAACAACACAAATGTCCCATATTTATATAAAATATGTTATTTAAATACAAAATTGTAGAAAAAAATACATTAATAATATTATTTACATTAAAAGATTTTTACTGCCAATAAAATTAATGTGAATTCAGGCTATGTAAAATGCGTGCCTAAATAAAGTTGAATGAAAGTTGAAGTCTTGAGTCTAAGAGTAGTATTTCAGAAATACGATGATATCTCAGGTGAAAGTCTGCAGCATGGTGAAGTCTTTAGTTATCATGACTAACAAAGCACTGTGCAGAGAATTGAACGTTAATAGCATGCCAGAAACAAATCTAAAACAATCAATTATCTTAAAATATTCAAGGATTATTATACATTAAACTAATCTTGTATGAATTGCAATATTATCTATTTACACAGATGAACTGCAGTTTTAAATATACCACTGAAGTTCTAATGTTTAAATTATAGTAGAAATTGTCATATGCTCTTTATACTGAAAGTTAAAATAAAAATACCCAGCCTAATGTGGACTTCACCAACTTCAATGGGTGGCTTTCAGGATTGCCTTTAAATTCACATTCATCCAGCCAGTTGGGAGTGGGAAACATCATTTAGGAGCACAGGTGGGCAGGGTTGAAACAGATACAGTCTTTTATGTTTACATTCTCCTCTTCTGAAATCAGTCACAGGGTTCTCCCTAACTGCCAATGAAGCTGGTGAATGTATCTAGATGAATGCCTGACAAGTAAAGGATAACTCTGATTTGGGTTAGAACTGTTGTACAAAGATTATTTTGATTGATAGAAAGAAAATTTGAATTTTCACCTGATGAATTTATGTATATGAAAGTTTATTTTCAAGGCTCTGACTTTAAAACACTGGGCCCTTATAAATGTTTTGTACATAGTCACTCACCTACACTTCTCCCAAAACACCCTGCAAGGGTCACCATACCTCTCCAATTTAGAGTGTCTTTCTTAAAAGTTAGGGCTTGTGTGTCACTCCTCAGTTTAAAACTTCAGTAGATATCCACTGTCATTTAAATGCAAAATCTTTAATATTTCCTAGAAGTCCGGCATGCTGAGATTCTTTTAGGTCTCTGTATTGTCTCCCAATTCAACCTTTTCAGTTGGAATCTCCTCTCATCCATACGGGATTGATTTTATTCGGCACTCAAATTACATGAACTTCAGAGTCACTGTCTGCAATACTTAACCTTCTCTTTCTTTACCTACTTAACTCTTATCTTTATGTCTGTGTTTTACAACTCTTCCTATTGCATGCTTTTCCAACCATTCTGCCATCCCAACTTAATTTAGATTGCCTTACTATGGTTTGACATAAATCCTTGTTCTTCATTTAAAGCATATTGTGTATTTTTAATTATTTCAATAATTGATTATTAATATTTCAAATCACTCTCATCTCCAGTAGAAGCCTAAGGTGCTATTTACCAATCCCTAGTGTGCAGTGACCCAAACACCAGAGGCTCCTGATATACACTTGATAATTAATAGATAAACTTACTGATGGATATATGCACGCATTTCTATGTTCTGTATTACATGAATAGTTCTTTAAAATTCTTGACAATGTGTAAAGCTACCAAATTAAAAATTATCTTAAGAAAATTTTTGAAAATTTACAAATGCAGTAACAAATCTTCATGAATAGCAACCGTAATACCACACATCTAACCTCCCCTTGATACAGTTTCATCTTGTGTAACACACTGAAGCACGGAAACAAGAAAGGAGTAATTTGGCTTAGAAATGATACATTCTAAGACAACATTCATTATTTGAATCTATTAGTTTCTATCTTCACACAAAAACCACAATAAAGAGCATCATGTTTCGTTCACCCAAATGTTTTCTTGTTTAATTATATTTATTATTTTTAATGTTTTTATTGTATAAATTTACAGTGTATAATATGACTTCTTATATATATGTCTAAACAGTGAAATGATTAATACAAGCAAAAAATTGCACATATCCATCATTTTACAAAGTTATCTTTTTTTTGTGGTAAGATAACCTAAAATCTACTCTCAGATAATTTCCAATATACTGTGCAGTATTTAATTCATAGTATTCTATATGCTCCCTCACATTTCATAACTGACAACATTCACAAATCAGCCTGTGTGATAAGGACCAATTAAATATTAAAATTAAAGAACAAAGAGAAGAAAAGTGAATGAAGTTCTCAATATTCTGATTGAAATATATGATCCACCTCTAAACTAATAGTTTTATATACACATGAGATTTATATAAAAAGTAGTACCTTGGCCAGGCATGGTGGCTCACACTTGTAATCCTAGCAATTTGGGAGGCTGAGGCAGGCAGATCACCTGAGGTCAGGAGTTTGAAACCTGCCTGGACAACATGGCAAAATCCTGTCTCTACTAAAAATACACAAAAAATTTAGCTGATTGTGGTGGCATGTGCATGTAGTCCCAGCTGCTCAGTAGGCTGAGGCATAAGAATTGTTTAAACCCAGGTGACAGAGGTTTCAAAACATGAGGCAATATCGCACCACTGCACTCCAGCCTGGGCGACAGACTGAGTCTCTGTCTCAATTAAAAAAAATAAAAAATAAAATAGTACCTTAATCCTCTTTATAAAAATATTGCATTTTAGAATGTATTAGTTAAAAAGTGTATAAAACATGCATATAATTTGTATGCAATATAACACAAGTTATTAACGCAATTTAAAAAATGGTAAAAAACTTATAATGAGTTATTACAAGTAGTTTCACTTTATTCCCAGGTATTTTTAAAAAAGCTATTTCCAAATTTCTAATTTAAGATAAAATAAAGTAAATGATTAATTGATCTGAAAAATACTAATTATTATTTTTAGAGACATAAGGAGATGAACTAACATAGATTTTTAAATCATAAACACATAATTTTTCTGTTGTTGGATTTTTTGTTTGTTTGTTTGTTTTTGGACAGTCTTGTTCTGTCGCCCACTCTGGAATGCAGTGGCTTGGTCTCAGCTCACTTCAGCCTCTGCCTCCCAGGTTCAAGTGAGTCTCCTGCCTCAGCTTCCTGAGTAGCTAGGATTACAGGTAGCCTCCTCCATGTCAGCTAATTTTTACATTTTTAGTACACATGGGATTTCACCATGTTGGCCAGGCTGGTCTCAAACTACTGACCTCTGTTGATCTCCCTGCCTCGACCTCCCAAAGTGCTGGGATTATAGGTGTCAGCCTTGTGCCCAGCCAACATATAGGTTTTAACTCCAATTTAATGATAGTTTACATTCATGAGAAATTGAAAAACAGATTAGTGATTGCTAGTTACTGGGGTTGGAGGTGGTGCATTGATTGCAAAGTGTCAGGAGTGTTGGGGGTGTTCAAAGTATTCCATATCATAAATAGGATGACACCTATATGAAGGTTTTTCTTTGCCAAAGTTCAAACATAATATTTTTAAAATTTGAGGATTTTGTTGGATGTGAATGTTTTCAGTTGAACTGTGCTTTCCAAAATGAGATGTTAGAAGCTCTATTCCCTGGTACCTGGTACTTGTAAAGGTAAAATTATTTGGAAATAATGTATTTGCAGATATGATCAAGCTAAGATGAAGTTATACTAGACTAGGGTGTCCAATGACTGATGTCTTTATAAGAAGGCTATGTGAAGTCACATGGATACAGAGAAGCCCAGGGGGTATGTCATGTTATAAGAGAGAGAAAACTTGGACTGACGTCACTGCAAACCAAAAAGTGCCAAAGATTGCTCATGAACACAAGGAGCTAGGAAAGAAATGTGAACAAATTTGTTGTCAAAGCCTCCAGAAAGAACCAAACTTTCTAACATCTTGATTTCAAATTTCTAGCCTCCAGAAATGTAAAAGAAGAAATTACTGTTGTTAAGCCATGAAGTTTGTGTTAATCTATGACAGCTTTAAGAAACTAATACAATATATTATGCCCCAGTAAAGCTGATTTTTGGCAAATGTCATAAGAGCATATTGTGAACAATATATGTAAACACCATACTGAAATGCCTTGCCACCATAATTAATAAAAAATAGCTTATATAATTGACAATTATTAGCTTAGAGAAAACAAAAATTAAGTAGCTCATAACTATCTTCAACTATTGTAAAGTTGTGTACAAAATAAACCAATTTTTAAAATGAAATTCAAATTCATATATTAGTTAGTATTGGTGTAACAAGTAGGCCCTAAATGTGTCACACAACAGAAAACTTCTTGTCTCCTCATAATTCTAAACAGGTTAAAAACAAATTGTCAGTGATTCAGTCTGATGTGGACTCTGCCATAACGAACAGTTTGTTTGCTACATTTCCTGTGGAGAAGCAAGCAGGAGCACATGTGGGGTAGTTTTATAAGCCAAGGCTGGAATAGGTGCCAATCATTCTCACAGGTATTTCATTGGCTGGAACCCGGTCACATGGCTATACTTAACAGCCAAGAAACCCGGTAAGTTTACTTAGCTGTGTTCCAGCTTGGCAAAATAGTGCTTCAATATGGGATGATGAAAACCGGAATATCCTTAGCTGAGGAATTTCTATATAAGTTCATTACCACAGCACCACTTTAGGAACAGCAATAGTAGTAATATTGGCCTTCGCATAGCACTTTATGCCCCTACCCTAATCCAATGTATGTATACTTCTTAAAATGTAAACTTCATTATGTCACTCCTTGATATAACACTCTTCAATAGATATCCAGTGTTGATTTAAGTGAAAATCTTATAAATTCTTTAGGATTTTCCTAGATCCAAATAGACACTAGGAATTCTTGTATGACTTGAGCTGTTCTCATATAGCCTAACTCATTTATTCTCAGTCCTTCATTTGTATTCTTTTCTCAAGCCATGTTGGGCTTCCTACAATATCTATAACTCATCATGTTTTTCTTCCTTCAGTAGTAAAAGCTATCTTGGTTTCTCTTACCTTGAGTATTAACATGTCTGAAAGTTTTGGCTTTCTTCTCTTTATGTAGTTAACCCTTTCTGATCATTCAGGTATAGTTTTAAGCAATATTACCTTAAGGAACCCTTTTTTCCCAATGCCTTTTACATCCAAAGCCCAAGTTAGTTTTCCTGGATTTAGACTTATACAAAATCCTGTATGTACTCCTTTAAAGCATAAATAAATAATGTAGTATTTTGCATATATGTGTTACCCAGTAAGAGTTTAAAAAGCAGTGACTGTGGAGATTTTGTTCACCACTTTCTGTTACAGAGAACATCACGTGGCAGGTTGTTTAAAAGTTTCACTGAAGGAATAATTTACTGTCTGATGGCAGGGTATCTAATTATATTTTTTCTATATTAGATATCTACTTGACTTAGGACATACATAACAAGGACACCAAACAATTTTATTACTTTTGAAAAACATTGGAATCCATGAGACAGCATACTATTGGTAAATATCACAGAACAACACACACCTAGTGTCTGTCTTCCCTTTTGGCCAACTGTGTAATAAGCAGCAAAATGAAAATGAAAGGAGATTATTAAAAAGTAACAGATTTTTTAAAATGCTTCTGATATTTTAAATCTAATTTATATATTTACATATATTTTGCAATAAAGAAAAGACATATTTTCAAGATACACAGCTGATTTCAAATATACAAACATTAAAAATATCTGTACCTGTCCCTCACCACAAAGCAATAGCACTTGGTTAGAATTGATGGAATAAATAAAGTGAAGATAAAAGTGACAATTTGAATGCTCTAATTTACAAAATTAAGTTCATTTAAAATGACTGATGTCTAAATGTGCATGCATACAATTTAAAGTTTAGTATTTGTATATTGCTCTGTAGAATTTTTTATTTGCAAATCATAAGAAAATATGTTCAGAATTTGCATGAATGTATAATGCTCATGACTGATATAAAAAGTGCAATGTATCATGGAAAATTTTGCTGGAGTACTAAGAGGTTTCACTATATGTTTCTACATACTTAAAATCAACTCTAAAAATTGAATATTTTAAGTATCTTAATTATTACATTTAGAAACATGAGAAAAAATAACATTGAGATTTTTATTACAATAGTCTTGCTTGAATTCTAACTTAGTTACTTAGTTGTGATGTTACTTAAGGAAGTAGCTCAATAGCTCAAATACATACTTTTGTTTGCAATAAAATAGGGACATGGAGAGCTACATCAAAAGATAGGTAAAATAAATAAGACAATATTTGTAGCAAAACCTGGAGTTTAGTTTAGTATTGACAGTATAGACGGAAGCATTCTCTATTCTTTTGATGTCTCTTCTAATGTGTATTTCTTTATCTTATCAAATAAAGTTTAAGTCATCATCAATACATTTTGTCTTTTTTTTATTAGCTTCCATTTTACTGGAAGTATTGGTTTACTTACAAAAATTTTCTTTATTCTTTTGTTAGTTCCTTTACAGTATTTTATGTCATCAAAGAATATTGATTTATCTCAGTTTCTTTTCATTGTACTTTCCCTTCTGTACTTTTTCTGGCATATAATTCTGCAAATTCTGCTTATGAACAATGTTAGTAGTCATGAGGAAAAAAGAGAGAAGTAAAGTAGCAAACATATCTGACGAGCAAGCTCTAAGGTTTGGAGAGTAGATAAATGTAAGCATCTGTGATGGTTAAAAATGTCAACTTGATTGAATTGAAGGTTACAAAGTAATAATGCTGGGTGTGTCTGTGAAGGTGTCCCCAAAGGAGACTAACATTTGAATCAGTGGGCTGGGAAAGGCAGATCCACCTTTAATCAGGGTGGGCAAAATCTGATCAGCTGCCAGGGCTGATAGCATATAAACAGGCAGAAAAATATGAAAAGAGAGACTGGCCAGCCTCCCAGCCTACATCTTCCTCCCATTCTGGATGCTTCCTGTCTTCAAATATTGGACTTGAAATTCTTCAGTTTTGGAACTCGGACTGGCTCACCTTGCTCCTCAGTTTCCAGATGGTCTATTGTGGGACCTTGCGGTTGTGTGAAATAATGTTTAACAAACTCCCCTTTATATATATTTCATTAGTTCTGTCCCTGTATCTAACCTTCACTAATACAGATTTTGGTACCAGGAGTGGTTCTACAGGAATAGAATGTTAAGAATGAAGTTCTTTCACTGGTTTTGGGATTCATGGAATTGGCTGCTTAATACAATTGGATCCAAAAATGCTAAGGTCTCTACTTCTAATAGTATAGGGAACATTGATAATCCTTCATGTGAATGATAGCTATGAAAAACAAATTCATTTAAGACTACTGATTCATCCCTCGTGAGAGGCAAGTTTAGTGACTATGCATAACACTTTTGAACATATGTGGAGAGTCAAGGAATGTAATAAAGCTCATTGATTGCTCCTAAGTTCAGTGGACAAAATGATTAAAGAAAATTACAAACTCAGGGATTCTATTTCCCAGTTTCAGAAGCAGATACTAAGCCTTAAATCTGCTAAGATTGCCCTGAGTGAGAGTCTTAGCTCCTATAGAGAAACTGCTGAAATTATGGAAAAACAGACACAAGCTCTTAACACATGAGTAGCTGGCCTGCAACAAAAGGTGCATGAACAGTTTTGCCAGGTGTCTACTGTTAAAGTGAGGGCATTGACTGGAAAAGAATGGGACCCTGCTACTTGGGATGGAGATGTGTGGGAGGACCCTGATGAAGCTGGGGACACTGAGATTATAAACTGTAATGAATCTTTTTTTTCCCCAGAAGAAAAAGCTTCCCTATCCCCAGTAGTGGCAGCATTCCCTCTCCAAACAAATACTATTATCAGCCTTTTCACTTTTGTGTAAGGAGATAAACCCTATGCTACCTGAGCCAACAGTGATGGCCTCCCCTGAGTCAGTTGCTGGACAAGATAATGTGGATTCTCCTTAGGAGCCACCCTCAAACTCCTCATTTGCTTCTAGGCCTATAACTAGACTAAAGTCCCAGCAGGCTCCTCATGAGGAGGTATGCTACCCTCAAAAAAAAAAAAAAAAAAAAACTGCTTGAGTTTCCAATTTATATAAATAGAAATGTGGAGAGCAGGCATGGGAATGGATATTAAGGGTGAGGGATAATCATAGAGGAACATAGAGTTGGATCAGGCTGAATTTATTAATTTGGACCAATTAAGCAGGGACTCTGCATTTAATGTTGCAGCTCTGGTACTTAAAAAAAAAGTTTCTAATAGTTTATTTGCTTGGTTAGGTGAAAAATGTATTAAAAGATGGCCCATTGTGAGTGAGCTGGAAAAGCCTGATCTCTCTTGGTTTAATGTAGAAGAAGGGATCCAAAGGCTTAGGAAGATTAGGATGGTGGAGTGGATTAGTCACTTTAGACCTACTCATTCCAGCTGCAAAGGTTTAGAGGATATACCCTTGATCAGAGGCTTGTGAAATAGATTTGGAATTGTATCACCTGCATCTCTGAAGAGCCCTGTAACTGTTTTTCTCTGTATGTCAGATCTAATAGTGGGAACCATAGTTACTCAACTACAAAATTTAAATACAATGGGAATAATTGAATCCTGAGGTGGCAGGGTTCAAGTGGCAGCACTCAACCATCAAAGGGAAGGTGTGCTTAGCTGTGGTAATGGATAGCCGAAGCAATGCAGCAATTAGAATAGTCTGACTCCTTTAGAGCTCTGGCATTGGTTAATTAATTGTGGTGTTCCTAAAAGTGAAATTGATAGGAAGTTTACTGAATTTCTACTTAATTTATACAAGCAGAAAACTTCAAGGTTCAATGGACAAAAGGCTTATATGAATTGTAAAAACAAAATCACGGCCCCTCAGTAAATTTCCGGAGTCCAACCAGTTTACAGACCCAGAACCTCTTGAATGAAGGGGAGGCCAGGTCTCTTAAGAAAGAACCCCACTATATTGCCAACAATTTATCAAGTAAGTATTACTCCTATCCTTCCCCAAGGAGACCTCCAGCCTTTTACCAGGGTAAATGTGCACGGGGGAAAGTAAAATGATCAGACATTTCGGGGACTACTGGACACTAGCTCTGAGATGACGTTGATTCCTGGGGACCCAAAATGACACTGTGGTCCTCCAGTTAAAGTAGAGGCTTATGGAGGTGAGGTAATTGATAGAGTTTTAGCTCAGATCTAACTTATGGTGGCTCCAATGGGGTGCTGGATTCATCCTGTGGTCATTTCCCCAGTGCTAGAACACATAATTGGCATAGACATACTTTAGCAGCTGGCAGAACTCCACATTAGCTCCCTCACTGGTAGGGTAAGGTATACTATGGTGGGAAAAGCCAAATAGACCTTGATTGCTTTTCACTTCTGCAAGGTATCACATTTGTTAATTACACTGATGACATTATGCTGATTAGATCCAGCGAGCAAGAAGTAGCAAACACACTAGACTTATTGGTGAGACATTTGCATGCTGGAAGATGACAAATAAATATGACTAAAATTCATAGACCTTCTATTTCAGTAAAATTTTTAGGGGTCCAATGGTGTGAGACCTCTCAGGATATTCCTTCTGAGGTGAAGGATAAGTTGCTCCATTGACTCCTCATTTGACCAGGAAACGGACATAATGCCTAGTGGGTCTGTTTGGATTTTGGAAGCAATACATTCTTTATTTGGGTATGTTGCCCTTGCTCGTTTATTGAGTGACTCAAAAAGCTACCAGTTTTGAGTAGGGTCTAGAACAGCAAAAGGCTTTGCCACAGGTCCAGGCTGCTGTGCACCTGCTCTGCCATGCCCAGCAGATCCAATTGTGCTTGAGGTGTCAGTGGCAGATAGGGATGCTGTTTGGAGCTTTGGCAGGCCCCCAGAAGTGAATTACAATGAAGGCCTCTAGGGTTTTGGAGCAAGGTCCTACCATCTTCTGCAGATAACTACTCTCCTTTTGAGAGACAGCTCTTGACCTGTTACTGGGTTTTGGTGTAAACTGAACATTTGACTACAGATCATTAAGTCACCATATGACCTGAACTGCCTATCACGAACTCAGTGCTTGCTCCCCAATCTAGCCATGAAGTGGATTGTGCATAGCAGCATACCATCATCAAATGGAAGTGGTATATATGTGACCAGGCTCAAGCAAGTCCTGAAGGCACAAGTAAGTTGCATGAGGAAGTGGCTCAAATGCCCATGGTCTCCTCTCCTACCACTCTGCCTTCTCTTCCCCAGCCTGCACTGATGGCCTCATGAGGAGTTCTCTAAGATTAGTTGACAGAGGAAAAGAAGTCTAGGGTCTAGCTCACAGATGGTTCTTCATGATATGCAGGCACCAACTGAAAGTGGACAGCTGCAGCACTACAGCACCTATCTAGGACATCCCTGAAGGACCACGGTGAAAGGAAGTCTTCCCACTGGGCAGAATATCAAGCAGTGCAATTAACTGTGCACTTTGCATAGAAGGAGAAATAGCTAGATGTGTGATACACACCTTTACACTTCTTGTATCTCATTGCACTTATGGGCATCTAATTACTGAATCCA
This sequence comes from Leontopithecus rosalia, assembly GCA_028533165.1. Classification (NCBI taxonomy): domain Eukaryota; kingdom Metazoa; phylum Chordata; class Mammalia; order Primates; family Cebidae; genus Leontopithecus; species Leontopithecus rosalia. The sequence continues at coordinate 51,843,224 of CM052650.1, read as the reverse complement.
CAGAAAATACTTAGGCCAATTCCCCTCCTGGCATAATCGCTGACCAAAAAAAAAAAAAAAAAAAAAAAAAAAAAAAATTAGTCACTCCTCAGGGTTGTTACATAAGGTTAGGCTTAAGCTAACCAGAGGGAAATGTAGTCTTATTAAATACCAATTTAAAATCAACTCAAATCTTGATGAAATATTAAGTAATTACTTATTTAACTAGCTGGTGGATATATGAAAGAGTTTATACTGTGTGCTATAAAAATATTAAAACTTGAACTTTCAAATGTCTAAAATACCTTTTAAAATAAAATATTCAAAGAAGGAAATAAATAGGAAGCCAAATTTAAAATATCAAAACTATCAGAAACTGACTGATATTTACCTAGATATTTGTAATTAACAAACCAATGTCTGGGGGAAAAAGTCATTTTATCTTATCATTTATAGAAAAGATACCAGAATTATTGATTAGATAAGAAATCTCAACAGAGAAATTTAAATATATTTAAAAATCAAATGAATGCTTTGAAACTGAGAATACAATATCTGGGGTGAAACATTGGCTGGCACAACAGGAAAACAGACAGAATGGAAGGAAGAATCAATGCACTTGAATATTGGTCAATAAAAATTATTCCACTGCAAATATATGCTAATGGAAAAAAGATGCCAAAAATAGAACAGGTTTTCAATGAGCTGTGGGAAAATATTAAATTGCCAATATATGTGTTATTCAGAATACCAGAATATAAAGTTGGTAATTTGACAGACATAAAATATTACAAAATATACATTATTAAATCTTAAAAGCTCCTGTTGCAACAAGCATGATTAGATGTTTCAAAATCCACAAGAGAGACATTAAACAATGCTAAGCAAAAGATAATGGAATGGCTTTATAGTGCTAAAATAAAAAGACTGTCACTCAATAATTTCTTCTATCTAATAGAAATATACACACTTCACAAATAAAGACAAGATAAAGATATCATGAGAAATAAACCCTCAGAAAAGTTGAGTCAGCAGAAAACACTAATATAAATGCTATTTAAAAGAGAGAGATAAATAACTTTGTAACAAAGTTCTAAAGCTAATTTATTGAAAAAATATATAAAATTGTAATAAATATCACTAAAACACTAGATGCTTTTAAGAAAAAAATTCCTCAATTTCTACCACATGCCATACACAAAATTTAAATATTAATAACTAGCTCATACATCTAAAGATGAAAGTGTTTTAGCTTAAACATTAAACATTTGGGTAACTAAAATCCCCAGAAGAAACCACATGTGGATTATTATTATTTTATTTTCCTATGTATGTAAGTAAAGTTTTTTCAGGAAGAAAATGTGTTACCATTTATTAAAAATGTTAAACTTTACTCCATCAATATTGAAAATTTCCTCATCAAACTGCTGTAGTAAAAATAAATAATTAAAAATCAAGCCACTGCAGGGGGGAAAATATTTGTAATTAATTTATTTGACCAAAGACTTATATTAAATATATAAAGGATTTCTATATCTCTAGAATGAAAATAAAAGCAACTTAACTTACTATGTTAAAAGCCATCCTGAAATATGGTGGCTTAAGACCACTGTTTTTATTACTTCTCAAAACTGTGGTTGACTTCATATGGGACGTTCTCTTGCAAGAGAGCAACAGGAGCTACCGTCACTATGGAAATTACTTGGTCTAGAATGCCACAAATAGCTCTCACTAAAGTCTGATCCTAAGTTCTCCACCACTTGGTTTTTCTCCCTGGTGGCATCTCATCCTCCAGGCCTCCTTTTTCCAGGATAATTGGCTTTTGTACCTGGCAGTTGACATGCTAGAGCACCACAGCAGAAGATTTCAGTCCTTATTTACATTTAGACCTGCAACTGGTATATTACTTCTACCTCATTCAATTGTTTAAAATGAGCCACTGGGCCACATGGTATTTTATGTGAGTGAGGACTACCCAAAACATAAATACTGTGAAGGGTGTTTCACTAGGAACCATTTTTGAAAACTAGATGCTACACAATCCAATTAATAAATACATGGGTAAACATTTGAGCAGGCTCTTTACAAAAAACAAAATGCATAAGCGTGACCAATATGTGTCTGAAGTGTTGCTCAATATCATTAGTTAGAAACTAACACCGCTATAAACTATCAGTCACACACACTTACATGACTTAAACAATACCCATTACTGATAAGGATGTAGAGAAACTGGAACATTCATGTGCAGCCAGTGGAAATTGAAAAGGGGAAAAACATTTTGAAAAAGAAGACAACTTGCAGTTTTTTATAATAAAATTTTACATAAGCTTATTTCATCACCCAGGAATTCATGCCCAGATGCTTACTCATGACAAGTGAACACATTTCTTAATGAAAAGACTTAGAGAAAACATATTTATAACACTTTTATTTCTAATGGCAAAAATGCAGAACAATCTAAGTGCCTATCAAATGAGCAGTGATGTACTCAAAACACAGAAAACTACTCAGCAATAGAAAAGGAAAAACTACACATATATAAATATTTAATTCCAACATATGACTATAATAAAAATTGGAATACCCATTATTAGCTTTATACTGCATTATCCCAGGGAGGACTTATTATGTACTTCATGCTTATTTCTTCCTTTGGATGAATTTAACATGGAATTAACGTTGTCACAAATGTATATGCCTCAGCCTTCAATTTGCTCCAACTCTGGACATCCTTAAATATTTTATATGACTTTAATAAGAAAAGCTTTAAATACTTTCATAAAAACTTACTTAGTAAGGTTTAAATAAATAAGAAAACTAACCATTTACTAGGGCTGTTTTTCCAGATCCCCTTGTAATACAAACATTTTATAACTTTACATTTATTTCCTTCTTTCTTGCACATCTCAGGTGCCGTACCTTACTAATAAGAATGCAACCCAAAAGGTTCATTAAACCTTGACTAATTGTATTTTTCCCAAAGTTACTTTAAAAGGAATCTTAGTTCCCTTTAGCCTCTACTCTGCTTTGATTTCCTCTATTCAACCATTATTGGAAAAGATAAAAGACAAAAACAAGAAAATAACATCCGTTTTATTGGAAATAGATAATCTAGTGATACCTGGCTAGTGTAAAAGTCATGAGGAAAACATTTTCTGGCATCACTCAAAACAAAATTAGATGATAGATTACCATGTAAAATAGAAATATCTGGTCACAGATAAATAACTGTGTGAATAAAGTGATAGAAATTCTTCCTGGAATCTAGAATGTGGTCTGAAGGTTGTATAGGTGACCTGGGGGAAGTTTGACAAGTGTCAGAAGACTATCCAGAGAGATGAACAGCCAGAAATTGAAGCTCAGAGAGGGGTATCTCGTGAAGAGACTCAGGATGAAATACTATGCAAAACATTTTCTTTGTCTTCCTTTTCTAGAATAACATGGTGAGAAGTTATTTATTACTATTTCTCTCTTTCTGTCTGTCTCTGTCTCTGCCTCTTTCTCTCTCTCTCTCTCTCTCTCTCCACATACACACACACACACACACACACACACACACACACAATTTTACGACTATGAGAGTTAGAAGAGTTGTAGAGACAGTTAAAACAAAACAAGAACTCATTTTGATATTGTGTTCATGGTGGTTAAACAAGGAACATGCAGCCTAAAACTGCTCTGGAGTAAAACACAGGTGCTTCACACAAGAAGATGAAGCACACCTGCGATATCACTGATGTCTCAGTAAACATGGCAACGTACTTGATTACATTCTACAGGCTTCAATTCTCATCCTATCTTTACACACAAAGCTAGAAAATAAGTCAATTAGCCCTGAAAAAGGCAGATTTTTCATTGCACTCTGGCTTCACCAAAACAAAGAAATAATTTCAGATTAAAAATCTTCTCTTTTTCATTACTTCAGTTTTTCATCTGGAAAATCTGTATAAATGGAATGATGACTTACTTCTGAAAGGATATGAGTCATTATCACAAATTCCTACACCTCACCTAAGACTGCAGAGCTATCTTTCAATTTAGGAAATCTACTCATGCTAAATTTTACTGGAGATGTTTAACTTGGGAATATCTAACATAGCTATTGAGATTTTCAATTTCTATGACCAGCAAGGCCAACCTTATGCATTTTGTTTAAAAATGAAAATTGTGTTTTCTCTACTATTTAAGCTACACTTTCCTCTTCCTGGTTGACTTCTCTAGTAAGATAAATTTTATGCTTTGGTGTGCAGCAGCAAGGAGTCTGAAATAGGACAGATAACATATATATTGCTTCTCAAAAGCAACACATTCATGAAAAAAAGAACCCAGGGTCTTGGGACTGGGCAGCATGTTCCTTGAAGCATAAATAATGATATTAACAGCACACTTACGGCTGAGGTTCTCATTTACAAAAAAAATGAAAGAAATGGGTCTGCTGTTGGCAACCAGAACTTCCAAACTTCTAAACCAAGTAAACAGGAAGTTCATATGCATTTGTAGCAACAATAAAAACAAATAGAAAAAGGTAGACTAATCGGAGAAAAATTATTTCTGAAGTCAGAACACCATACTGTGCTAAATTATCTTTCTGGTTGCTGTGCAATGAATTTTAAATCAATAGTTCTAGTATACACTTACATATAAATTTTTCAGCAAATGTATTTTACTTTTTAACATTGTGGATAAAGCTGTTGTAGCAGAAAATTGCAAATGACTCAGAAATGGAAAAGAACAGATGAGAAATTCTAAAGAAACTGACAAAAATAGGGTGGAAGGATTTGGGTAGGGTGGCATCAAAATAGCTTTTATGGAGAGAAACATTAAATTTGTGGCATGTGCATCATTCATGATGGTTATGTCTGAAAATATTTCACTCTAAATCTCTGGCTTTTTTCTGTTTACCACGATGCTGCTATGCATATCATTTTCTCTAGCTTAAGTGAAACATCTGAAGAAGCAAGACTTCCTCCCAAGATTTTTATTTGCATTCTTCATAAAGTGCCCACTCTACAACAAGAGTCTGCCTCATAGCTTTTCCTGGCACCTCTATAACATTTGTTTTGAGCTTTCCTCTCCTTTCCATTAAACACATGCTACTAAATGCTTTTTAATTAGAATTGAACAATGAGAGATTATTAAGAGCAAGGTAAATCCTCTTTCTTTTCCTACCAAGCATGTAACTTTCATCTATGTTGTTTATTTCACAGTTTCTGTATGATCTGCATGTGCTACAAGCTGTTTGTGTCGAACTCAGGTTGACATGTGCATGTGTGCACATCTCTGTGTGTGCTCTATGGTTATATCTACAAGACACTAAACTCATAATCAGATATAGAGAACATCTGCCAAATAAGTTTGCTGTATAACCTATCAACCAAATTTTTGTATATGGTCAAGCTGAAGTCAATCCACCAAATCAATTTTTTTATTCTCTTTGACTAATTGGCCTATTGGGGCAGTAAAATTTATTTGAAGAGCTCTACTCTTTTCTCTGAAAGATCTGATTAATTGCAATTTTTTTCCCTTAAAGCAGGATTAGCCTCCTATGTCTGGAATTGTGCTTCACAAGGATCCACATTGAATTTCCCTTTGGCCTATTTATTTTAGAAACTGAAGATTTAAAGTAGTTGTAACAACTGATTTCCTTCTTGTTTAACTGGTGACATGGGCATGGAACCTTGTTCAAGCTGATACTTTTGTCTTTAGCCATGTCTTTGTACATAAAAGAGCCCTATGGGAATAAAGCCTGTAGTTTGCCTACAAATAATATTGTTATGTGGCCACAGCTTTAAATAATCTTCTAAATGTCAGCTATATGTTGGCAATCAAAACAGAGTGGGTACCAATGGAAATGTGTATTCTCTCGAACATGCATTAACTCTTTATCACTGAAGAGTTTGCCAATGTTGAGAATTCAGAATCAAACGTAGCATTCAAAACCAACAAAGGAATTCTTCATCAAAAAAGAAAACCATGATTTCCATTTAAAATAGAACATTGAGAATAAGATTAAGAGGGAAATGTACAATGAAGAAAAAATATGTAAGTGGAGAGAAGAGAATGGAAAAAGAATAATGCACTGTAATCCCAGCACTTTGGGAGGCCGAGGCAGGTGGATCACGAGGTAAAGAGATGGAGACCATCCTGGTCAACATGGTGAAACCCCGTCTCTACTAAAACTATAAAAATTTAGCTGGGCATAGTGGCGCGTGCCTGTAATCCCAGCTACTCAGGAGGTTGAGGCAGGAGAATTGCCTGAACCCAGGAGGCGGAGGTTGCAGTGAGCCAAGATTGCGCCATTGTACTCCAGCCTGGGTAACAAGAGCAAAACTCTGTCTCAAAAAAAAAAAAAAAAAAAAAAAAAAAAAAAAAGAATAATGCAATGTTAGAAAGCCTTTCAACTGAGATACAATATATTAAATGTCTTATGTGATCAACATTATATAAATCACAAACTCTATAGAATTAATAAACATATCATAAATGTAGGCAAGTTTAATACAGTTTTTAAAAATTTATTTAAAATTACTTGGATAATCAGTTACAAGACAGTGAACGACTGGCAATTTGTGAGGCAAAAATAAGTACCACAGAACTTTTCGGAAAGAGAAAAACAGTGAGAACTTGTGTGGCTGGAGAGAGTTTGTGGTAAATGTTGAAAAGCGGATGAATGATTCTTGTAGAACAGGTGCAATCTGAGCAGGTCAAGGAGACCAGTGCAATGCACTCTTAAGTGAGGGAAACCTGGCACAGTAGTGAGCATGTATATTAATTTCCTGTGACTGCTGTTAAGACATTATCACAAACCTGGTGGCTCAAAACAACTTAATTTTATTCTCTCATGGTTCTTGTGGCCAGAAGTCTAAAATAAGTATCACTGGGCCAAAAAGTGTCATCAGAGTTGTGCTTCCTCTGCATGGTTTTGGGAACAGTCTGTTATTTGCACTATCAGCTTCCAATGCTATAGACATTCCTAGGCTTGTGGCTGAACCACTCCAATCCCTACCTCCATGGTTACATTGATGTCTCCTCTTCCACTGGTGTTAAATCTTGCCCTGCCCTTCTCTCATAGGGACACTTGTGATTGCACTGAGGGCCCACCCAGATAATTCCAAGATAATTACTCCATTTTGAGACACTGTAATTATATCTGCCAAGATCACCTTTTGCCATTTGAGGTAACACTCACAAGTTCCAGGGATCAGAAAATGAATCCCGGAATGTAAGAGTCATTCAGTTCACCGCTGCAAAGAGACAGCAAAAAGACTGAGTTAAATGAGCAACCAAAGAGGTTTATGAAGAAAAGAGAAACAAAGTTGGACAAGAACCTAGGATTATTAAATAAATGACCTTGAAATCCAGAGTAATTTGTATTTGATAATATAATAGATAATCTCTCAATTTGTGTTGTACTGAGGTTCCTTTTACAGTGACACATAGCTCCACAAATTTCCTTTAAATATTATTAATTTACTAATTTTTGAGTGTTTAGTATAAAACACTTTGCATATTAATGTTCTTGAAAAAGCACAAAATCTTATGATAATAATGTCTTATTAAACTTTATATTAAACTGCAATGGCTAATGTACTCAATAATCTATATAAAATTTCCAAATATGTGCAAATAATTTGCTCAACATGCTTGATTTTGAATATCTCACTACTTCTAGCTTATCATATCTCCAATGCTGCTCAAAAAGTTAAAGACTCAAAAATGATTTACTATCTGCTCTCATTGTTAATTACAAGAGGAATTATAAAAAAGAGAAATACATGTTTCAGAATAATCTTATATATTTAAATATTTTTGTGCTTTGACCTTTTTTATTAAAAAAAAGCAGTCTAATCAAGTGGAATAGTGAGAAGGGGGAAAGAATAGAACAGGGAATTTGATCTGTAACTGACTGTGAGCAATCAATTGATATAAATCCTAACCTTTGGCTCAGCCAACTTTGACCCTTTAAATTAAAAATTAAAATAAAGATGCATTTGAGTAAAGGACGATATTTAGTTTTCATCCTGTAACATACTATCCCTCCAGTAAACCACGTTTTTTTCTCCTGAATTATTAAAGAAAAGAGTTAAGGAATAGTCATTCTGTTGCCTGCTTGTTTTATCAGCAATGAAATTTCAAAGAAGGCTGATACTTCCTGTTGACCCTACAAGTGACCTGGGAATTGTACTGCTTATTTCCCCATTAATCTCTATGGTTTCATTTCTGAAGCCTTCTCTCTATAGAAGGCCTGTGTTTAGGTATAGTTAGAAGTTAGACTCAAATAAAAGTATGGAGAACTTAATGAAATACTTCAAAATTAATGTAATTATGTCCACATTTTACCTGCTCTTTGTATTAAATAATTCATGAGGTTTTGTTTAATAATTATTACAAATTACCAATATTTATCACACTAATCTATAAGGAGATTTATTTTTAAGTATTTTATTTCTTTCTTAATCCATATTTATATTACTTTTTATTTTGTTTTCACGCATGTTTTTACATTGGTGATCAAAAGTAAAAAGACAGTATTTGCTATAACACATGTTAGGCAGTAAATGTTACCCAAACCATCAAATTTTTGATTCTATAAGAAAAATTACTGAACTAATGTTGAGAAATCAGAAAATATAACTCAAATTATTTTAACAAAAAAATGTTCCAGTAAACATTATATTAATTCTAAGATTAAACATTTTCTGTATTAGCCATGGGAACATATAGTCATCAGAAAGAACTTTGCAGAAACTTGCAAGCAAATAACCAAAAATCAATAGAAACCTTCCTTGTGATACTTCACTCCATTCAAAAAAAATGATGGGGCAAGATCATTTTCATCTATTTGAAAACTCCAGGTGTTCAGCTTCATATTTTATTATATTTGATTACAGTATTTAGCTGTATGCCACAAAAAATAAAAGCTATCAACTGCATAATCCAGGTTGAAGGACACTTTCTAGGAAAATAGTTGGGAGTAGGAGTACAGAAATTAGTGGATTGATAGAGTGAATAAAAAGCTTTTAAGTTAAAATACCATTTGAATTCCGACTAAAATACATACATTTTATGATTTTAAGCCAGTTACCCCCTAAAAGCCTCAGGATGTTAATATAAAATATGGAGATAATATGTTCAATTATTTTTCTGAACATTGAATGTGATCTATTTAATAAAAATGGCAAATAATAATCTAATACTTATGAGTGACAGACACTACGTAAAACACTGTTTATCAAATGTTTACTTATTTAATCTCCACAATGACTTAGTAGGTAAAAATACTAAAATAAATCTTAACTTTATAGAGGAATCAAGTGAGGCAAAAGTGGGTAACTTGCTCAGTATCACACAGTTATTAAATGGAAGAGCTAAGATTAATGTTTAAGCAATCTGGCTCTGGAGCCCTTGTTGTTAATCACCAAAAAAGCTATCTCCATGGTGCTTGGAATACAGTACATGCTCAGTAAATGGTAGCTAGTCTTTAAAACTGTTGGCTGTCACATCAAATGTGTATTTGCTCTTAGACATTAGTAAACCTTACTAAGTTTCAGTTTCTTTGTTCATGTAATTAAAAGAATGAATCATATGATTTCCTTATAAATCACAAATTCTATGATGATACTAGTATATTATGCTTATTCAATTATGTGCTAAGAAATAATTTTAATCTTTTTAAAATAACTTATCCTATGACAATTATCACTATACTGTGTCAGAATATGAAATACATATGGATTTTTATGGTTTTAAATAAAGAATGAAACAAGATAACTACACTAGAGTTATTATACAAAATAACATATATGCTTAAGGCACATTTTTAGCACAATTAGAATTTGTGTCCACCTGAGCATCCTATATTTAGATAACTAATTCAGGCAAAAAAATTCCAGATGATAGCATATTCACATACAAATAACTTGACCCTTATTTATTTTGCCTCTAAAAGAGTGCTTTGATACATAAAAGTGATCATTTCATCTGCTTATTTCTCCAAAATTCAGTCAAAATACTTTGGTGTGATGTTTTGAACCAGTCTTCTTAATACAATTGTAATTAAATTTAACAGATGTTTATTAAAATTTGTCAGGTACTATAGAAACTGTATTGGCAAATAAAAGGACCAAAATACATTATTCAGACTCTTGATTCTTATAGATGCAAACACATATACATATACACCTATATACAAAACAGATTGAACTAAAATAACTGTGTGTGTCTGTGTGTGCCTGTGTGTGTTAATGCAGAGGTGTTTGGAAATGTCGGTTATAAAAAGGAAGAAAACCAGAGTTTATAAATTGCTGACAAGTCCAAATAAGTGAACACGGAATTGAGATGGATGCAGCACATTATATAGAATTTTCGCTGACTGCAGCCCCAGTTGCGTAGAATCATACCAAGTAGACGGGAATAACAGGATTACTTTTGGAAAGATTTAAAAAATTTTTAAATGATTATTTTTTAAAGTTCTTTCAACTCTGTTGAAATGTAGGACCATGATTAAAATATTTAAAAAGGAGAAAATAAAACAGCAACAAAGAACTCTTTTTCAATCAAAGACTTTTGATCAAACTTTAAAAAACTAGTTTTGAGTCAAATCAAATTTAAGTATCTGACACAATTGCAAATTCTAAATACAGACCAGTGAGGTAAAACTCATGACTCGTTAGGATCCAGTTGTGGGCAGAGTTTTGACTATATAGACTAAGATGTTTATATATTCATGTAAAAAAATTTAAGTAAAAAATGTTCAACTTTAGAAAACTAACAAGGCTGTTTCCCTTGGAAAGTTGATCTTATCACACTATGGAAGGCAGTAAAATTTTCTTAACCTGCAATGTAAAGTTCCAATGGTGTTTTACATTTCCCATACTTTAAGGTCTTCCTGTCTATGATAGTCATTTTTATTGAAAATATAAATGCATTTATTTGAAACTCCACTGGGTTTAATTATAAAGATACAAATAGGCTGTTAGAACCTAGACCCAATATAAAGGTGGCTTAAATAAAATGCAAGCTTGGTTCCCTAGGGGTGTGTGAGTAATCCACCTAAGAATAATGGGCTAGCATTATGTTGTCATAGACACAGACCCTTTTATTTTGTTTCTCTGCCATTTCTATGGCCTTTCTATAGCATAGTCCTTGGTCATGTGGTCCAAGATCATTCACTGCCACACATGCACTCATAAACAAGATGGAGGACAAAGGGAAACGATGGTGAGGCTACTCTTTTCTAAGTAAAACTCAAAATTTCTACTCATCAATGCCTGTCACATTCCATTTCTCATCACTTTATGTGGCTATACTTACTTGGCTAAAGAATGTAGATTTCATGTGCTTGTTCCATGTAGTGGTGTAGGAGATGGGTGTTCCTCACTTTGAACGAGCAGACAGGAAATAGTTTGTCCTGATAACCACAGTTTCTCCTTCAGGGAGTTTTATGTCCCATAATACCTGGAACAGTTCAACCGCCATAGCACAAACAGCCTGAGACTGTCCTAGCCATCTGGCTTGCTGCTGGTGGCCAGAAGCTAGAGGGATATCTGCTGGGTTAGGGGTGAGGGAGCTGGACAGGACTGACTGCCATCTTCCGGGTCAAAAACCCCAGGTTTCCCCTCTAAGTGGGCTATGTGGGTCAAGAGTGATGCCTCCATCCTTTCCTGGAGGTTTGCCTCTGTGGCCTGAGAGCTGTTCTTAGGCTCTAGCAAGGTCAGGACTTGAGCACCCACCTCAGAGAGGCTAGCAGTGGGTTTGCCCAATTCAGCTTCACCCAGCTCTGTCCCCTTCCTCTGTGGTAAGAGAGCACAGGACTGGAATGATTGAAAGTTCCATGACCCACTTGTTGCACAGGACACTCCTGTACTTCTCCTGCATAACAAAGGCTAAGTAAAAATTCCACTGGCACCACCATAGCAACATCTCACCAGCAAGTGCTACCCATTGGGTGGGAGATAAACTTACATGGCCCATCACAACTTCCACTGACACCATTGTACAGTGCTTGGCTTGCTATTGCCCATAATCACCACCTGTAGGGTGAACTATAAAACCCAATATAGTTACTGCTGACATAAACGCACAGCCCAGGATATATGATAAGCTTCCAAGACCTCAGCCTCCTTCTCTGTTGAGGAGACAGTGAGCCTGCTAGCAAGCACTTAAAAACAACTTACAAACAACCAGCATTTGAAAAGAAACACCACACTAAGGCTGTCTATAACCAAGGAATTTATACAGTGACTTGGCTCCCCAAAAGCACAAAGACACAAAGCTAAAGGACCAATCCCAACATACACATGTTATACTCACAAGGGAGAAAAAATTCTCACACAAACAAAAGGAAATTTAAAAAGTCTTGAATCAAGGTGACATTATGACTGATACTACAGATATAAGAAAGACCATCACAGACAAATTTGAGTATCTCTATACACACAAACTAAAAACTTAGCATCAATAAATAAATTTCTATAAATGTACAACCACTCAGGATTGAACCAAGACGAAATAAAAACCCCAAACAGAGAATAATATATAATAAAATTGAAGCAATGATTACAAAGTCTCTTGACATGGAAGAGGTTGCAGTGAGCCAAGATTGTACCATTATACTCCAGCCTGGGTGACAGAGCAACACTCTATATATTAAAACAAACAAACAAACAGAAAAAGTCTCCTGACAAAGAAAAAGAAAAATCCAGGACCAAACAGATTCAAAGCTGAATTTTATCAGATGTTCAATAGAAAACTGGTACCAATCTTACTAAAATCATTCTAAGACACTGAGGAGAAGGTGTTTCTCCCTAACTCATTTTATGGTATCAGCTATCACCCTGATAGCTAAATTAGACAAAAACACAACAAAAAAGAGGAGTCTACAAGTAACAAACAATTAAACAGCACATTGAAAAAATAACATATCAAATCAAGTGGGTTTTATTCCATGGATGAAAGAATGGTTCCTCATACCCAAATCCACAAACTTGATGTACTACATAAATAGAATTGGAGACAAAAATCATACAGTCATCTCAATAGATGCAGAAAAAAAAATTTGATAAAATCCAACATCTGTTCATGATGAAAACCTCAACAAACAAGGCATTGAAGAAACATACTTTAAAACAATAAAGACATTTAAGAGATAAAGTCACAGCCAACGTCACAATGAATGAAGAAAAGTTAAAAGCATTCCTCCTAAAAAATGGAAAAAGACAATAATGCCCAATTTCACAATGCCTATTCAGTATGGCACTGAATATCATAGAGCAATCGAAAAAAAAGAGAAATTAAAGGCATCCAAATTAGAAAAAAATTATTTCTCTTTTATGATAATAAGATTCTACACCTAGAAAACCTGAAAGATTCTTCTAAAAGACCACTAGACTTGATAAATGACTTCAGTAAAGTTTCAGGATACAAAACAAATATGCAAAAAATCAGTAGCATTTCTATATATCACTAATGTTCAAGCTTAGAATCAAATCAAGAAGTCAATCTCAGTGACAATAGCCACAAGGATAAAATACCTACAAATACATATAACCAAGGAGCTGAAAAATCTCTACAAGGTGAACTACAAAATATTGATGAAAGAAATCATAGATTACACAAATGGAATAACTTCCCATGCTCACAAATTAGGAGAATTAATATCATTAAAATGACAAAACTGCCCAAAGCAATCTACAGATTCAATATAATTCATATCAAATAACCAGTATCATTTTACAAACTATTAGAAAAAACATCTGAAAATGTATATGGTATCAAAAAGAGCCACAAAGCCAAAGTAATCCCAAGCAAAAAGAACAAAGCTGATCATCACATTACCTGACCTCAAATTATGCTACATAGCTATATTAACCAAAACAGTATGGTACTGGTACAAAAATATACACACAGATCAATGGAATAAAATATAGAACCCAGAAACAAAGGTATATGTTGAACCACCAACTGATCTTTGACAAAGTTGACAAAAATATACAATGAGAAAATGACACCTTATTCAATAAATAATGCAGAATAATTGGATAGTCTATGCAGAATATTGAAACTGGACACCTATCTCTCACAATATACAAAAAAAAAACCCTCAAGATTCGATAAAGACGTAAATGTAAGATATCAACCTATAGAAATCCTAGAAGAAAATCCAGAAAAAATTTTTTGCACCCTAGACCTAGGCAAAAAGTTATATGACTGAGACCTCAAAACAAATGCAACAAAAACAAAAGTAGAAAAATGAGACTTAATTAGAGTAAAACACATCTGCATAGCAAAGATATCATTGAGTAAACATACAACTACTGAACTGGAGAAAATGTTTGAATAATATGCATCTGGCAAGGGCTTAATATCCAGAGTCTATTGGAAACTCAAAAAACTCAATGAGGTAAAAAACAAATAACACCATTAAAAAGTGGACAAAGGATATGAACAGACAATTTTCAAAAGAATATATACAAGTGGGCCAAAAAACTTATGAAACTACAATCAACATCACTAATAATCAGAGAAATGCAAGTTAAAGCCACCATGAGATACAATCTCACACCAGTCAGAATGACTATTAATAAAGTCAAAACACACACACACACACACACACACACACACACACACACAACAGATGTTGGTGTGGGTGTAGTGAACAGAGAACACATAACCCTGTTAATAAAAATGTAAATTAGTGCAACCTCTATTGAAAACAGTGTGGCGATTTCTCAAAGAAGTAAAACTAGAACTACCATTTGACCCAGCAATCCTACTACTAGTTATCTACCCAAAGGAAAAGATTTGTTATACTCAGAAAATATCTGTACTTGTCTGTTTATCACAACACTATTTACAATAGCAATGTTGTGAAATTAACCTAAGTGTTCATCAATGGATGATTGGATAAATATAATTTGGTGTATATATATATATATATATATATATATATATATATATAGAGAGAGAGAGAGAGAGAGAGAGAGATTTTTTTCTAGCTAGTGTTCCATGGTATATATATGAATATGTATATATATACCAATATATGCACACATATTGGTGTGTATATATACACACACACACCATAGAACACTAACTAGAAAAAAAATAATGAAATAGTGTCTTGTAGTAGTGTGGATGGAGCTGGAGGCCATTTCCTAACTAAACTCAAAAAAAAATTGAATACCACAGCTTCTCACTTATAATGGGGAGCTAAGCAATGGCTACACATAGACATACAAAGGGAAATAATAGACACTGCTGACTCCAAAGGAGAGGAAGGTAGGACTGGGTTTGAAGTCAAAAAATTACCTATCCAGGGCAATGATCACTATTTAGATGATGTGTACTCTACAATCCCAAACCTGATCATTGTGCAATATATCCACATATGAAACCTGCACATGTACCCCCAAATCTATAAAAAATAAAAAGCTGTAAGTGACAAAATTAGCTGTCTTTAATAAAATCAGGTAACTAAAGGAAGTGTAATACAAGTGATAATCAAGGGCTTCTGACATCCTTGCACTGTAAATTTTCTCAGGGTCTTGCGTGAGGAAGACCCAAACAGGTAGGTAAGTTTCCACCCAATAATCAGAATTCATAAAGATCTGATTAATATTCCTCCTGTAATTCAATTTCTTAAACTAAAAACCTAATTCTGAAAATTAAAACAGAAATAAAATATACAACAACAACAACAACAACAAACGTGTGAGTATGAGCTTGCCTGGTTGGTTGTTCATATTAACTTTACGCAGGCAAAATCCTGCATAAAGTTAAATTGTGGTGTTACTTCTTATAACAGAAGTCAGAATGATCTTTTTTTTATTTTTATTTTTACTGCATTTTAGGTTTTGGGGTACATGTGCAGAACATGCAAGATAGTTGCATAGGTACAAACGTGGCAGTGTGTTTTGCTGCCTTCTGCCCCTTCACCCATATTTACCATTTCTCCCCATGCCATCCCTCCCCCACTCCCCCTCACTGTCCCTCCCCTATTTCCCCCAATAGGCCTCAGTGTGTGGTACTCCATTCCCTGTGTCCATGTGTTCTCATTGTTCATCACCCACCTATGAGTGAGTATATACGGTGTTTCCTTTGCTATTCTTGTGTCAATTTGCTGAGAATGATGTTCTCCAGATTCATCCATGTTCCTACAAAGGAAACGAACTCATCATTTTTGATTGCTGCATAATATTCCATGGTGTATATGTGCCACATTTTCCCAGTCCAGTCTATCATCAATGGGCATTTGGGTTGATTCCAGGTCTTTGCTATTGTGAACAGTGCTGCAATGAACATTTGTGTGCATGTGTCCTTATAGTACAATGATTTATAGTCCTTTGGATATATACCCAGTAATGGGATTGCTGGGTCAAATGGAATTTCTATTTCTAGGTCCTTGAGGAAT
>CM052650.1:51761620-51826331 GCA_028533165.1 Leontopithecus rosalia | reverse complement strand
CGGGTGTTTTCCTCCTTTTTTACTGGTTTCTTCCCATCTTTGTGGATTTATCCACCTGTCCTCTGAGTAGTTACTGATTTTTTGATTGGGTCTCTGAGTAGAGGCCCAGATTGTTAATGATGAAGTATTTCTGTTTCTTAGTGTTCCTTCTAACAGTCTAGCCCCTCTGCTGTAAGACTGCTGAGGTGCACTCCAGGCCCTGCTTGCCTGGGGTACACCTGTAGCAGCTGCAGAACAATGAGGGATGCTACCAGTTTGTTCTTCTATCTTTGTCCCAGAATGATGCCCGCCAAATGTCAGTCTGATCAGTCCTTTTTGAGTTGATTCTTTGGGTATACGGGGGTCAGGGAGCTGCTTGAGGAGATGATCTGTACTTTATAGGAGCTCAAGTGCTGAGCTGTGAGCTCTGTTGTTCATTCAGTGTTGCTAGGCAAGTACGTTTAAGTCTGTTGCAGCAGAACTCATGAAACCACATTTTTCCCTCAGATGCTCCGTCTCAGGGAGTTAGGGCTTTATTTGTGAGTATCTGTTGCGCTGTCCTGCCCAGCTAGGAGGCAGTCTAGTCACTATTTGGCTGCTGAGGCTCCGCCTTGCTGGCGTGAGGTCCGCCCTTTTGCTGTGGGCTCTGTCCCACTGTTTTGGGCTCTGCCCTGCTGACGTAGGCTCCGTCCTGCTGATGTGGGCTCTGCCCTGTTGGCTGAGTCTCTCTGTTATTGCAGGTTGCCTCAGCAATGGCTGACTGTGTCAGCCATGTGCAGGTACCTCAGTAGGGGCAGATGCTCTCGGCAATGGCGGACACCCCTCCCTTACCGAGCTGCATAGCCATGGCTTCAGCTGTTCCTGGAGTGGAACTCTCTACCCCAGGCACTCCTGAATCGCCGTATTGCTTGTCCTTATGGGGGTGGGACCCGTGGAGCCTGATCACTTGGTTCCCTGCCTCTGAGCCTTTTTGCTTTTTTTTTTTTTTTTTAAAGTTGTTGGGTTGACTCTCTCCCAGGTGCCTCAGCCCCCAGCCAAAAGGGCACCCGGATCTGTGTGATTTCCTGTGCTGTGACCCGCTGCACTGGTTCACAGTTCACCTCCCAGAAATCTCCTGGTCTGGTTCATCGTCCAAAACCTGTTCAATCAGATGAACCTGGCCATCTGCCCTCCCAAGTCTCAAATTGCCAATTTAGCAGGGTGCCCAGACCTGTGTGTTTTGTGAGCCGTGCCGCTGCGCTGCGGTGCCGGCTGCCTGGCCGTGCCAGCAGATACCGCTGTGCTTGTGTCCTGCGTCCCTCTTACACCTGGGCTTTTCCCTGCTCTGTGGGCTATAAAGATCCATCTGGAAATGTGGTGTGAACTCACCCTCTGTGTCTTGACTGAGAGCTGCAATCGTGAGTTGCTTCTAGAGCGCCGTCTTCCCCTTTCCCCCCAGAATGATGTTTTAAAAACTTTTTCTGGGCCGGGCGCGGTGGCTCAAGCCTGTAATCCCAGCACTTTGGGAGGCCGAGGTGGGTGGATCACAAGGTCAATAGATCGAGACCAACCTGGTCAACATGGTGAAACCCCCATCTCTACTAAAAATACAAAAAGTTAGCTGGGCATGGTGGCACATGCCTACAATCCCAGCTACTCAGGAGGCTGAGGCAGGAGAATTGCCTGAGCCCAGGAGGCGGAGGTTGCCGTGAGCCGAGATCGCGCCATTGTACTCCAGCCTGGGTAACAAGAGCGAAACTCTGTCTCAAAAGAAAAAAAAAAAGAAGAAGAAACTAAAAACTTTTTCTGTCTGTCACTTTGCTTACACCTTCCAGTGGGTTTCCCCATTCATCAGTAAGAACCAAAGTCTTCTCATTTATTGGCCACTAAGCACTGCATGATCTTGTTTTCTGACTTCATCTCTCTTCCTGACTTTACTTGTTCTTTCTGCTATTCCTGGAATTCTACCTCAGTTTTTGAAACTGAATTTCAAAAATTCTACCAGAGTTTTTGAAATTGTTGCATCTGCCTGAAATATTCTTCTTCCAAATATATATAGGACTTGTTCTCTTACTTCATTATGTCTCCGTTAAAAACATCACCAAGTCAACGGAACATTCCTTGACTAGTCTATTTGAAATAATACATTATTGTCACTCTTTTCCGACTTAGATGGTTTTATTTTTTTTCCTGATAACTCATTCATCTAATTAATTCTTTTGTTCTCCATATTCTTTTGTTAAGCTGGATGTAATTCCCATGAAAGCAGAGACTTTCTTCTTTTTTAAATTTGTTTTTTATTTGATACATTGTAATTGTACACATCTATAAGGTATATTGGATGTTGTGATACAAGCATATGTTCTGTAATGATCAAACCGGTGTGTTTGGCTCAAACATCACCTCATGCATCTATCACTTACTTGTGGTAAAGATATTAAATAGCCTATTTTCTAGCTGTTTTGCAATATACAATACCTGTCTGTTAACCATCCTCACCCTACTCTGCAATAGAATCAGAACTTATTTGTCCTCTCTAATTGAAACTTTGTATCTATTGACTGACTTCTCTCTATTGTCACCTTCCCTATACTCTCCTCCATCTCTGGTTAATAGAGAGCAGGAACTTTCCATATTCATGTTCAGTGCTGAATATCGAAGGCTTAGGAGAGAACCTGATGGTTTATAGGCTCTCAATAAATATCTGTTGAATAAAAAGGTAAAATAATGTGACTGGTGCAATTTTTTATGGAAGAGAGCAAGCAAATGTTGGACAAAACCAGCCTTGATATTAAAGCCAACTAGTGAACACGATGTATTTGTTAGTTAAATTCATAAGTTTACCCAGTCAAATAAAATTTTCATCTTAAATTGGCTCTGTATAATCCCAGAGAAGGCTTCACCTATTGTTGTCTCACCCAGACAAACACCAATATGTCATCTATATGTATTGTTTTCAAATATGATTTGAACTATAACTAGATATTTTCATTTTATACTGATAAAACAGAGCTTTGTATCTGAGACCAGTACTCTGATAGAAAAATAGGTCCATGTAACTGTCAGAGTCATAAACAATTAAGAAAACGTAAGAAATAGAGTCCCCAGTAAGAAGTGGCTAGAAGCACACCACATGCAAAGACTTAACCTGAGACGATGATCCATTGGTTAACAAACTGATCCATTTCTTCCTCTTCACATTCCAGCACATCCTCATTAATTTTGATCACTTATATATGTAACCTTAAAGCATGAGCTACAAAAAGTCAATGCTTCAGAGTGTTATAACTTTTTGACTATGCTGTATCTTCGCTAACAGAGAGCAAAAGAAAATAGAGCTGTTTCTCTAGAGATGGAATTCATAGGAATATCAGTTGTGGGTTCCCTAGGGACATACTAGCAGAAAATTGCAAGATATCATTTCAGTAAGGGATAAAAGTAATTCCAAGAGGTTTGGAGAAGCCAAACTACCTCCTGATTCATTTATCAAAGTGCCTGCAGCTTCCATTTTAAGTCAGGTGAAACAACAATAAATATTTGCAAAGTAAATTAATCTGTACCAGGAGATTTTAATAAATAAAAGGTCAAAAGAACACAGTAGAGTGCATTTAACTCTTGCCAAATTCAGAAAGTGAAATTTGACTGCAGTGGTGGAAAAAATAACATAAAGGAAATAAAAATGCAAAGAGCTTTTGAATAGAAGCTTTTTGTATTCACTTTATATGCATTCTCTGAATACAATTTTAATCATAAAATGACAACATAATGTAAAATTGCTTCAGGTAATTAGTAACCAAAACATATACTTAAAGTTTCTGTTTTGATTAGTAATGGAAATAACAGAGACATTTAAAAATGCTCAGAACTAGAGTGTTGAATATTTATTTTGCTGAATTGGAATGGGAAGGTAGAGGAATTTTTAGCTGCAGAAGGAATTCTTCTAGAAAAGACCTATGATAATTTCTTTATTTCTGTATTTTATCTGCCACCAAGTTGAATAGGATCAAAACACATTTCCTAAATGCTCACTGAAACTTCTGACAAAAATATATATTTTGAAGCACTGCTTGCATGTTTTTGGTTTATTTATTTTCATTAAAAATACAAAGAGTGTCCATAATATAAATTAGAGGTTGGCACGACTCTAGTTAACAAAAACTGAAAAAGTTCCCATATGATATGCTCAACTTGAGATATTCCCTTTGTTGCAGAACATGTTTTGCACATATTTTATAAGTTAAAAAACGCATGAAACAAAAATCCAGAACCTGATAAATAGCTAACACCAATACAGCTTCAGGGTAGTATCTGTTATTCAAATTTGTACTGGATATCCATGCTCTGCAGGAATCTCAAGCCAAGCACATGTTAAGCTGAATTTGGCTACTGTTGTATTCTTTATTTTATTTTTTTTACATAATTGACTTATATCAATGTTAACTAAAAGCATAAAGGAATTCTCAGTTCCTCTCTTTCTTTTACACCTCACTGAAACATTCAAACCATTCTGTTTATATTTCTAAAATTTTCTCCTCACTCCCCTTTTAAAATTTGTATCTAATACTTTTGCACAAATGTTAAGTTCTCATCCTTCTCATCTGGATTATTACAGAACCGCCTTAATTATTCTCTCTAGTTGTGCTACACACAAAACAATTGTCTTTCCTCGGGGCAATGTATTAAAAACAGAAACACCACCAATGTCAAAACTTGAAATCTTTCCATGGTGTTCTAATAAAAAGTTGAAGTTTTCTAGGGCAGCATTGATCTCATTCTATGGATGGCAGCAGCAGACCATCTGGAGCAGCCACTCCCATCATGCCAGCTGTAGAGGACAGGTGCGGCAGTGACTCCAGGAGGGGTTGCAGGAGCGGCAGTGGTGGTGGCACGACCCCTGTGCCCTGCAACCTGGAGGCAGCCTGCTGTGCTCCCCCCAACCTCGCCCGGTCAAGCGGAACCCACTCCCAGCCCCAGGGCCTCCACTGCTCCAGACACTGGCCCTGCTGCCACTGCTGGGAGGGTGTAGAGAGTAGGCAGACAATCACCAGAGACTGCCCCTGGAAGCCCCCAGGAGCTGGTTGCCCTGAAGGTTGCCACGATGGGCCCAAGATGAGTTGCTGGCTGGTGGGGAACAAAGCATTCAGGAATAGAGAGGAAGGTAGAGAGAAGCCGAAGATGGAGCTGAGCCTGAGGCGGTGTCTTGCTTCATGGAGCCGGTGGGACCCAAGGGCAAGTGGGAGTCCCACCCCTTTCAAGTTGGTGGGGAGGGGGCTTCCAAGTGCTACTGCAGCCACCCAAGCCTGGGTGAGACCGGGGCACCCCGGTTCTCTTGGGAATCAGTAATATGCAGTAGCCCACCCTCCCGGGCACCCCTGCAGCCACCCTGCCACAGCTGTGGATTCAAGCTTCTCTGTACTCTCAGGGACCCAGGAAGGCCTCAAATGCCTGCCACTGCTGCCTGGCTTCTCCCTGCTGCCAGTGCCTGCTCCAATGTCGGAGAAAGGTTGGTGCCAAGCCTAAGCACTGTTGCAACCCAGATGAGTGTGTGCACACTCAGATCAGTGCGAACATGCCAGCACCCTGCCGCCTAGGCCCCCTCTGGACGTACCGTGCTGACAAGCATGGGGGAGAGG
The DNA here is from genome assembly GCA_028533165.1 of Leontopithecus rosalia. Lineage (NCBI taxonomy): Eukaryota > Metazoa > Chordata > Mammalia > Primates > Cebidae > Leontopithecus > Leontopithecus rosalia. Next base: position 51,820,740 of record CM052650.1, on the reverse strand, counting down.
CTGAGGTTGGCGAGGGCCTGAGGGTTACTTGGCATAGGCCTGCAGGGCCCCTCAGCAGAAACAGCCTAGACAGCAGGAACAGCAGTGGGAGGCAGACAAGCTTCTGGGGGGAAAGGGGCGGGTCCTTGTTGAAGCCCCACTTTTAAGCTGGGAGGGGCCTGACTCCAGGGCCCACTGGAGTGAGAGACATGTGCTGTGATGCTTTTATTTGGGTCCACCCATGGCCACTCATGGATTAATCAGCAGACACTTCTTCCCCTCTGAGGCCCATAAAAACCCCTGGACTCAGCCAGACTGGGTGGAAGGGAGGGGGTGTGGATAGAGAGAGGGTAAAAAGAGGAATGGGAGACAACATAGCTACTAGCTACAGAGGGGAACTACCCTCTCTGCTGAGAGCTGGACACTCATCAGGACAACCTGCTTAGCCGTGAAGCCATCCTTCCTTCTGAGAGCTGAAGAGAGGATGGGATGACCAGCTACAGAGAGGAGCTACCCTCTCTGCTGAGAACTGAACACTCACGGGGACACCCTGGCTATGGACAGGAGCTGCTCACTGTGGGTCTCCTCTGAGCTGTTCTATTTCTCAACAAAGCTCCTCTTATCTTGCTTATTCTCAGTTTGTCTGCTTACCTCATTCTTCCTGCTCACAGGACAAGAACTCAGGACCCACTGAATGGCGAAGCTAAAAGAGCTGTAGCACAAACAGGCCTGAAACATGCCCCTTTCTCACTATGTTACATGCAAACTGGAGAGAAGAGCTGCAGCCCTTCAGGCAGCCCAGACCTGGGAGCTTCCAGAGCCAGGGGTCTGACTCCCTTTTAGGGGGCCATGCGGTTCCTGCCATTACCAAGCTTCCAGATGCCCCTGGTGCCATCTGAGGAAGCTGCTTATGATGTGTCTGGTCTAGCTGTAGCCTTGTAGAGAGGTGGCACACATGCCAGCATGTAGAGCTGCTCACCCAGGGCACCAGCATGTGTGTCTGACTATGTGCAGTGGCTGGACCCCACACTCCTCATACACCCCTCACTGTTCCATGCCTGCCCTGCCCTTGGAGGCATGGGATCCAGGCTTACAGGGTGAGCCAGGCCAAGTGGGCAGGATGAGCCCAGTGGGCCAAAGCAAAACTCAAGCAAAGGTGGCACCAGCAACAGAGGTTTCTGGCCAGAAAAGCAACACCCCAAGGATCCTGTAACACTATGGCTTCAGCCTGTACTACCTCACCTTTAGCCCTGTTACCCACTCCGCATATTTCATGCACATTCCCTGAATTTCTTGTGGTTCTATAAATATAAGATGTTGTTTTTTGTTTTCCTCCTTGACTTCACTCAAATGTTTTAGTGTGTGCTATGAATTTACTGTACATCATGGGTTAAATAATAATAACCAAATTTGGTATTTCTTACTCTATACCTTACACCATTTGAAGCAACATGCATATGTAAATGCATTTAAATCTAACAGCAGGCCTATAAGAGATGTGCTATGATCCCCATTTTACACATAAGGGAACTGAGGCACATATTTTCTACTTAACTTAAACAAACCCACCTAGTGAACTGGGAACTGTAACATAAACCCAGGCAGTCTGGCTCAAGATTTCATGCTGTTAAACATTTTTAATTGCTTATTTTTACTCATTACTTTAAAACTAAGCTTAGAATCCTAAGAATATCTTTCGTTATCTGCAAGATAAAGTTAGGTGCATCTTCTCTCTACTACGGTCTTCACATATTGAATTTGATTTTCCTAAAATTGGAGCAAGCTGTTACACTTATAGGCTGTATTGGAGATGACATCAAAACTTTTATGTGTGTAACACAAGTATCTGCAAGGTTCCAAGTATATAGAATAATGGATAAACATTTGTTAAACATAAAATCCTTACAAATATACAAAACATATTTGTATAAAAATCTTTACATACTATATGTCGCTCTTCAGAATTTCTTGCTTAATAGTTTTCTTTCCTTGAGCCAAATTTCTCCAGTGTGAAAAAAGAGGATAAAGTGAAACTCACCTCACAATACTGCGTTGAAAAGCAATAGGTAATAAAAGCGTTTATCACAAGATAAACACTAAACTAACAAACAGATTGTCTGTGCTTACTTTATTCTTATTCTAAGCAATTTTCAGTCATGGATATCAATCGTGAGTTTAAAGCATTTAACTATCAAAATATTCCATTATCCATTTCAATGTACTCAACATTTTTTATACATTTAATTTTTCTTTTCTTTTTCACTTTGAAAAATGCTACCTAATAAAACAATATTTTAATCATGAGTACTGGTAACTTACATATGCCATATTTAGTTGAACCCAGAGAAATTGCTACAATAATTTGTTTTTTGAAATCAGGGTTGATATCCCAAAATCCCTAGTTGAAAAAAGTGCAAAGAATATCCTGAAAATGGGTACATATCAAAAAATAAATGGCATTACTTTGAAGGTGGAAATTACTGATACAGGTCAGTTTCAAGCCTACTCCACTCTTATTGGCAGCTACTCAAAAAATTTCTCATTTAAATGTTTCGGTCCATCTTAGGTATCTTATAGAAAGAATTGTTGGAAGACTTTAAAAAATGACTTGCATTTAATACATGTAAGTAACCTAAACTTTACAAACACATATATCCATGTGCACACCTAGATAACACACACACACGCACACACACACACACACACACACACACACACAACAATAACAATAGTTAAACTCTAAAATGAAGAGATGATTTGAACCAGAATTCCTGGACGGAAACTTGCTTTCGCTTTCCTTATTTCCAGCTCTAATATGTCAGCTTTGGAGAAGGGGTCTGATCATTTGCCTAGTGTCTGTCAGCAAGTTCTGGGTAGAAGGATTCGATCCAGACTCTTTCCTATGTATTGAAAGCAATTTCCTAATAAACGTCGCAGGTAGTTGAGTCTTGCTACTTTCCAAAATCTCCATCTCTATCTTCTTTTCTGTTTTGTTAGTTAGAAAAGCCAAGTATTATTAAGGCCATCATAGTTGGATGTGCATTTTGCTTATCTGGTTTCCCAAGTGAAAAAAATTGCTCCCTGCTGTCCCAGTGTTTGTCCTGTTCTCCTTTATTTCTCTGACTAGAGATTTTTCTGGACTTGTTCTAAGCAGACCTTGAAACTCATATTATTACACTATATTATATTATGGCATAGTCTTTCTTTCTCTGTCTCTCTCCCTTTGTCTGTGTTTCTGCCTCTTTGCCTCTGTGTCTCACTCTCTTTTTGTACTTACATGTACACACATACACAATGACAATGTAATATAACAAACAGTTTATTTTAGTTGTAAACCCAGATATTTTCAAAATAAGAACTCATATAATCACATGGAGTTATGTTTGACTTTTTATTTATTTATTAACAGCAAATATAATTTCTCCAGACATTTACTTATTTATTAAAAGTCTGTATCTCTTAGACCACATGGTTGCTGAAAAAACTTCTTAAGTAGCAATCATTTTACATTTTATGTCCTATCATTTAAATATTTCTAGAAAAAATATTAACTATTCACTTAAAAAATAACTCTCTAGAATGATCAAACTATTGCCATTAAATTGCTCTTATATAATGGCTATTGAGATTGTTATTATGCATAGAAGCAATGTGACTTCTGCTGAGCATTTCTGTTAATGTGACATAATTTATTAAGGATGTATATGTTCGTGTATATGTGTACATCCTTAGTTTTGAAACAGTTAATAATTGCTGTTTTGGCACTATACCAGTGTAGGAAATAGGCAGGCACAATGCCCACACACTTTCTCATCAAATGTTTCCTCATACCATCATGATATGGAAGAAAACAAGATAGATAAGCACTATAAATAGCAGAACATAAGATTGGGCAAGATTTGTCTAAGTAAAACGAGCATGTTTAAAATATATCAAACCAAACAATACATCTTTTAATCATTAAACATAGTACATATAACAAGAAATGAGTTCAAAAATGAGTTTAGATAGATATGAATGAGTGGATTTTTACTAGCAATAGACAAATCTCTAGTAAAAACACAACACAAAACTGATATTAACTTGCCAATATTCATGTTAAACGATCAAATTTAGTTAGATATTAGCTTTTGGTTATTAAAAATTCCTGTATCGTTGTCAGATTTCTTATGAGCAGAAACATTTCTAGCTGTCCTACTCTTTAACTGGATGAAGAAAAAGGTCAAAAAAAATGAGCATTGCTTCAAAAAAAAAAGTTTATTTTGAGATAATTTTTTGAGCAAACAGTTATCAAATTGCCTTAAAGAAAACTATAAGTAGAAATAAGAAGCTAGTCAGTATGCATACAAGATAAAATATCACCAAAAATAACTTATTCTGGATTAATTTTTTTCACTTGTGAACCTTCTTTTCTTTTCTCACATGATCCAATAATGCTATTTATCCAATCTAAACCCAGCACAATTATTCTGCCACCTGCAGGGCAAAGAGTTTTATAGACAGTAATAAAATTTAATTTTCTCTAGGTACTATTAGTACAGGAGAACAATTTTGTAATGTTGTTTTGTATCTCTGATTTTCTGTCTCTGTTCACATCATTTTCCAAAATTTTACATCAAAAAATAAACAATATTATTTTGTATTTATATATGCATCTGTTCACATTGGACAGAGTATTCTTCCTTTTTGGACTGCTCACCAAACTCAGTTGACTGTTTATAGTTTAACAAATAGACATAGATTCCGGGAAAAAATTGCTATAAAAATTATGGCAATTAAACATCATTCATTGAGCTGCAGAACCACTTTCTGATGAACTAGAATTCATGTAGCTTACTGAATATGAAATAGAAGGAAATTATTGGATGAGGATGAAAATTGTTAGCATCTGTGTTAGATAATACACTTTGGTTAGTATTGGTAGAAGCTATTTGGGAAATCTTCGAAATCAGAAATGTTGAATAGCAAGAGCCTCAACTTTGTAAATAATCAATATTTTATTGATCACTAGAGAAACCATAAAAGAGAATGTGAATGTATCAATTTATAAAAATCTCACAATGATTAAAAAATATATAAACTCCAAAAGTCTGACACTAGCTTTAAGCCATAAACTAAATACCCATTTATAGATGAGAAGACATGTATTATACAAATAAACTATTCTAAAATTCTAAACATTTGTGATTATCTTCAAGGAATTACCATATTTTCTCTCCACATTATTGTGTAAAGATGTTAACTTGATAATGACTTATGCTTATTGCTAAATTTTAAGCTAAAAATTATACAAGAATTTGATTCAAGTATATGTTTGCATGATTACCTACATGTTTATATCCACTCTTAATTTGGAAACAATTAAAATAAGAAGTTCATTGAAATGTAATTTCAATATCAAGAATATTATACCAATTAAAATTTATATATACATAACTTTGCCTAAATTAAAATTTGGAAGACTAAGCCATATTACTGAAGCTTGATGTATGCATGTAATTGTCATATGATGCAAATGCCTAGATTTTTAGCCATGACTGAAATGTGAAACAGCCATGCAATAAATACTCAAATGTTCCTCTACACATAATTATAATTGACCACTGAGTTCATTATTAATCAAAAAGTTGGTTTAATTTATTATATCTTGGGGGACTTCTTTGACAAGGTATAGATTAGTTTGTAGCTATTCAAGATATTTCTGACATAGGCACAATACTAACCTGATTATCAATTAAATAATTTCTTATGCCCCAGGAGAATAGATATCCAAGGCATAAACAATATTTTAATCCTGGATTTGGGGAGTTTTATTTATTTATAGTTTACTTATTTGTTTGTTGTTTGGTTTATTTTACACTGAGATGGAAATGGAGTCTTAGAAAACCGAATTCTGATTAAAAAATTGTTGGATTATTAAGCCTGAATGTTGAATGGAAGATCTGAAATAAAATGTACAAAAATACAGTCATTATATTAAAATAATTCAAGATGCATTGTTGTTTTGACAGTAATGATAGCAACAAAAGTTACCAACAACTGATGATTTGCCAGTGGCTTCAAGGAAAGAAAAGTACAATTTTTGAATTTTTATGACTTACATCACAAAATCCACAATAAATTTCAAAAGCAAGCCAGCTGCGATGGCTCACTCTTGTAGTCCCAGCACTTTGAGGGATCAAGGTGGGCGAATCACGAGGTCAGGAGATCGAGACCATCCTAGCTACCATGTTGAAAACCCGTCTCTACTAAAAACACAAGTGTGGTGGTGTGCTTCTGTAGAGACAACTACTTCAGAGACTGGGGCAGGAGAATGGCCGAGATAGTGCCACACACAGGGCACCAGTCCGGCGACTGAGCGAGACTCCATCTCAAAAGGAAAAAAAAAAGAAGGAAAAAAAGAAAAAAAAAGTTTCAAAAGCAAGGAAGATAAAGTACATGAATCAGCTTTATGGATAAACATTTAATGGTTTTAACTTTTATTTATAAGAGGCTTTTTTGTGTGTGTTCTTTTGCTTTGCTTTGCTTTGTTTTCATTCCCCAAGCATTTAAGCCTGAAGCACTTGAGCAATTTATATTGTTGCTGAGGCTCATCTCCCATTTTCTTAAGAAAATGTTTACATTAACTCCAAAAGAAAACATTAAAATTGCAAGAAATAGAAAAGGAAAGTATGATAGGCTTGATGAAGTTGGCTGCTATGATTTTAAATGTGATTTTAATTTTTCTGAATAACAAAATTCTGTATTCTAGCCTGCATTAAAAAGACATACACTTACCCTAAAGCTCTATAAAATATATATTAAATATTTTTAAAATACATTACAAGTATTAAATATAACTTTTTCTGATTATTTAAATAGAGCTGCACTGCACCAAACAGTGGTCATGATGTACATGGCTATGTATAATTAAACTTAAACAATTTCCATTAAAATTCACTTTCTCAGTCACACTAACCATAATTCAAGTGCTACATTGCCACCTATTGCTGGTGGCTGCCCTATTTGATATAGTAAATTTTCACTTGAACAGATCTAGAGAGTAACTTATAAATACAACACACTTAATTAAACATTACTTTCTTTAAGAGTCTCACATTGTTTATTTTTAAATACTTCTTTTCTTCCCTACCACCCATGTTACTTGGATAGGTACCCAATCAAGTAATACACATAACTCTTTTTCTTTAATACTGTGAAATGTTGAGTATGCTCCTTGATTTAACCTTCCTCACACATTGTTGACACTTAGAGTTTTGCTCCCATCAAATCTCATTATAATTATTGTAAAAAAGATTTTCTAAGAGAATAAAAGGAATTTAGACCCACTAAACTTGAAAGAAAATTCGGAGAGTTTGGGGTGAGGAAGGTGCTTTACACTATTTAAGACAGTATATTGAAGTGTCAATGAGTCAAAAAACATACTTTAATTTATCCACTTAAAAATTTATCACTAACATTCATATCCTTAAAATTTTCCAGATAATATGACAGTAATTGTATCACAGCTGTGATGTCTAGATAATACACATTTATTGCTTTTATCTTGTAGTAAAAATCCTTAAAAAATTATATGTACCATATTTCATACACAAAAAAATTAATAGTTAAAAATAAACATTTTTATAACAACATATCACTGCATGATGACAGTTCAGTCAATGATGGACTGCATATACAAAGGTTATATACCATATTTTTACTGTATCTTTTCTATATTTAGATACACAAACACTTATCATTGTGTATAATTGCCTACAGTATTTAGAACTGTAATATTCTGTACAGGTTTGTAGCCGAGGAGCAATAGACTATACTATATAGGTGTTTTTAAATACACTGTATGATGGTCCCACAAGGGTGAAATCACCTATCAAAGCATTTCTCAGAATGTAACCCAGAGGTTAAGCAATGGATGGCTATATATGTATGAGGTAGAACAATGACCCCCAATTATGTCAGCTCTCAGACCTGTAAAGCCAGTTACTATATAACTTCACATATCAAAAAAGGCTTTGCAGATGTGATGAAGGGTTCAGTCATTGATAGGTAAGATCCCTCTAGGTCAATCTTAATACAGCTAAATAGGCAATATTAATTTTGTAATTAAATGCATAGTTGTGAAAAGGCAGCCTAAGGAGGTTCACTCTGATATGGCATGGTATGAAAAATTAATACTTTTGAGAGTGCCTGTACCTTGGTAGTATCTAAATTTGGTAAATATTGGATAAAATCAATATAGAAGCAAATTAATATGGGTTTTAATAAAGAATTTCCCTAAACGGGAATACTGATTGAAGGCAAAAATATAATAGCTAAGAAAATATTTAGGCTGAAACTCTTATACATAAAAAAATACAATTGAGAATACTTTTTATTTAACAGAATTTGATCTGAGCTTGCAAGGTATATCAGTACCTGTATTAGTCCGTTTTGCACTGCTGTAAAGACCAACTCAAGACTAGGTAATTTATAATTGAACTGAGTCACAGTTCCACATGGCTAGAGAGGCCTCAGAAACTTACAATTATGATGGAAGGCAAAGGGGAAGCAAGACAAGTCTTGCATAGCAGCAGGAGAGAGAGAGAGAGAGAGAGAGAGAGAGAGAGAGAGAGAGAGAGAGAGAGAGAGAGAGAGAAAGGCGGAAACTGTTAAACAGTTTTAAACCATCAGATCTTGTGAGAATTCACTCACTATCAAGAGAACAGCATGACCGAACCACCCCCATGATCCGATAACCTCTCAATAGGTCCCACCCTCCACATTCAAGATGATATTTGGGTAGGGACACAGATCCAAACCGTATCAGTAGCAGTATCAGTATTTACTGAGTATTTTCTGAGTAAACACTCAATATTTACTGAAACGATTCTATGAAAAGTTTTTTTTCGAGTAAATAAGCCATAAATTGCAACTCATAAATATTACAGGTAAGTAAAAAGTAAGATATTGATAATATGTGTAAAATAAAGTGGTGAGATAAATACTGTCAACAAATATAAATGACTTAGAAATTAAATAAAACATAAAGATATTTTAATATACCCAGAAATACCTAAGACTGGGTAAAGAAAATAGGTTTAATTGACTCAGTTTAATATGGCTGGAGAGGTCTCAGGAAACTTACAATCAGGGTGGAAGGCATCTCTTCACAGGACAGCAGGAGAAAGAATGAGTGCATGCAGGGGAAATGCCAGACAATTATAAAAGCATCAGATCTCGTGAGACTCACTCATTATGACAGCAGCATGAGGGCAACATAGTATTTTTATTATATATCAAATAATTTATTTTTAAAATAAATAAATAGAGAATAAAATAAAATATTGTATTAACTCGTATTTCAATATTGTTAAAAAAACAATAATTTTAGCAGCATTTTTACTTTTCAATAGGTCTCAGATTGGACTGCATATTTTTTGGCTGTTCTGCTTCTAACCCACGAAGCTCACCCAGTATGCCGCAGGATACTGCTTGGAAGGTCTGTTCCAGACACACTCAGGTAGTTGGGCGATGTTCTGAAGACAACTTGTTCAGTGCAAGATAATTTTGCCTACATATATCAAGGACTGAATAGCTAACTTATACCTTAGAATAGTCCTTTGAAATAACATATTTCAGCTAAGATTAACTGATATTAAATAGCTGGAGATTCGATTCAAAGTAGTTGTTGATAAGCATGCTATTACTATTTGACCAAAGACCTACAATACACAGATCTCAATAGTCTTTGAAGTATCTGGGATTGTGGTTGGGAAAAATGGTACAGAAGGATCCTTGAATTCTGTCTGAAACTTCTGCTACAAGTTTAACTTTTAATTTATCCATTTAAAAATTATCACTAACTTTCATGGCCTTAAAATTGATTATCTTCATCAGATTTCGTTGTCCCACACTAGACTGAGTTTGAATAAAAATTAAATTCACAAATCACTTATAAGGTATGATTTATATTCTTTTTATAATTGGAGGCTAGGCTTTTTCACTGAAAAGAGTGGGTAGGAGGAATCCTGAACACAGAATCAAGACTTTCCTAAGGGAAATAGATCTGAATCTGCTGAACATAGCACAACAGAGTGTGAAGGGAATGACTTAACCAGGGCAATGTTGCCATTACATGTACATGTACATTTTCAAGTTTCCTGAGTATAAGATTAAGTAATTTTTAGGTCTTTCTGTTATGCATCTATGTAATTGGGTCTAAAGGGATTTAGATTAGTGTAGATTAGGAAATTGGCAGAAGGCACCGAAGACCTCTGAAGAGAAGAATAAACAGTCCCTATGAAATTAGACATAGTGTACTCATTATGAATTCTATTTCCTCCATGGTATGTTCCTCCTACATTGAAAAGTCGCCTTACTACTATTTCTTAGGCATTGTTACTCTGGTGCTTTTCCAAAAAGCACATATGTGTTCTGGGTTCAGAATTCCTACTCCTCATCACAAAGGAAAACTTGTTTTTTCTGGGTCCTGTTTTCTTCAGGCCATCTCCTGATTGCTAATTTGGTGGTCCATTAATTTGACAAATGAAGACGCCGCAATGCTCACTCAAATTCATTTACACTTTTGGGCATCTAAGCTAAGTTTATAACAAATCCTGTGGGGATTATAAAGAGGAGGTATGAATCTAATTTTCCAGTTGCTAAACTAACCGGATTGGTGACCATTTCTTTCTTCTTTCTCACATTAGATAAAGAAAGAACCTGGAAGGAAAGGCTCTCATTAATTTTTTTAAGGGTCAAAATGTCCCACTGTTTCTTCTCTTGGAGTTAATATAAATAGAACACTGTAATGTTGTAGTTTATGGCTCAGCCTTAGGAATTGGATAAGGCTAGGGCCTTGCTCCTAAGTATTCCTTGTTTAATGGAGCTGTTGCTAGAATGTATGTTTATAATTTAATGTTCTTTTTTTTCTGTTAATGATAATACACAGGCAAAGATTTACAGTTATGAAAAGTTGAGAGTTTCAATATTTGTATTCTCTTTAGGGTGAAAATGGCTATTTATAGATTTAAGCAGTGATTGTATATGCGTGTGCGAGTGTCTAAATATTAACATGTGAAAGTGTTCATATGCCTAGAATTCTAGTATGGAATAATTCATAAATATGTCATATGTCAATAAAAATTCAATGTATCATCTCTTACCTATAGTCACAAATGTGCCTAATGAATCCAGATTTAATTAAAGTATATTTTTAGCTTTGGTACTGTAGATGTAATCATGAACTATGACTTAACTAATTAATTCATATTGCTTAACTTAGGCATTATCTGAAAGTGTCTTTATACACGTGTGTACAGTTTTGAAAGATACAATTTTTTTTGTTATATTACTCAGAGTAGGCCATCACAGTTTTTAGAACTGTTGCTTCAAACTTTTTTATGTAAAGATTTATCAGTGTCATGATCAATTTATATGAAGACAAATGAATGCCTACAGCAGAACTTTGCTCTAAGGAAAAAGTAGTAGGCATACTTTCCTTTTTCTTTACATTATCAGTTTTGAATACAAGAGAGTAGCAGTAGAAACATTTAGCCCTGTATCCCAAATCACAATTAGATGGCTAGTGTGAAAAACTAACGAGAACTAATAATTTGAACTAAAATTTTTTCAATCTCATTCGCTGATATCAATGTTTAAAAATTCAAGGTTCATGGGTATATGTGCATGTCTGTTTTAGAGGTAAAGTGCATGTCACAGGAGTTTAGTATGCAGATTATTTTATCAACCAATTAACAAGCATAGTACCCAGTAGGTATTTTTTGATCTCACCCTCCTCCCATACTGCACCCTCAAGTAGGCCTCCTCAGTGTCTACCTGCACTGATATAGTTGGGCTTTGTATCCCCACCCAAATCTTACCAGGAACTGTAATCCCTATAATCTCCATGTGTCAAGGGCAAGACTAGGTGGAGGCAATTGAGTCATGGGAGTGGTTTCCCCCATTCCATTCTTGTGACAATGAGTCCATTCTCATGGAATCTGATGGTTTTATGCACACACTGTTTAGTTTTATTAATAAAATCATATGGAATTTGTTTTTCTGTTTCTGTCTTAGTTCACTTAAGATAATGGCCTTTGGCTCCATTCATGTTTCTGTAAAGGTTATGATCTGATGTATTTTTTATGACTGTGTAGAATTCCACAGTGTGTCATTAAAAAAAAAAAAGTCTACCTTTGATGAGCATACAGGTCATTTCCATGTATTTTCTATTGTGAATAGTGTTGTGATGACCATACAGGTGCATGTGTCTTTATGACAGAACAGGTTTTTTCTCTTCGGGTATATACCTAATAATGAAATGGCTAGGTTGAATGGTAGCTCTGTTTTAAATTATTTGGGAAATCATCAGACTGCTTTCCATAATCGCTGAACTAATTTTGATACACCTTTTAATATCTTAAGCACATGGCAATTTTGTATTAAAAGTAAGAAGAAAACAATTTGAAGTAGCTGATAAAACTGACAAGAAATAAACTTAAGATTTTGTCATTAGAAGTGACTGATAATTTACTCAAATTGTTATATTATTAAATGTAGTCAGGATAATTTACTAATTTATAAAGATTTGCCATTGTTAAATAACAGATAAACTGTCTTGATTTAAAACCTAAAACAATTTGCTTTTGCATTTGTTTGATGTAGGAGACTCTGGTCACTGCTGAATCCCTAAAGTTGTGAATCATTTAAGCATCACTAACGAGTACACTCACATCTTCTCTCCAAAGGAACAATATATACTTCCTGAAATATGTCACCAGGCTGTATCCTTGGAAAATTAATCTCATAAAAGGTAAAATTTCTGTATTGTTAAACTAGGTTGATCAGTACCCATTTCCTTTATTGTTTGGTCATTTCCAAATTATGACTTCTACTTCATTGGAAGGGGGAACTGGGGACTATTGACTGAGTTTCCATGATGTCAAATATTTAACTGCTTTTGACAAATACATTATGGCATCAGTTCTCAGATCTGCTGGTCACCAGTGTTTAAATTTTAAAAATATCTTTAAGTTTTAAATCACTGCAAAGTATACTCCAGTTATATAGAAAAGCATTCCCAGTGGAATACCATCATCACTAACTATTCTACTGCATCTAGTGTTACTATTATACGATACTACTGCATCTCTATTGCTTTTCTAAATAATGCCATGGTGATTATAAAAATGAGTTTAGACTTTATATGGGATATCTGAATGTACCACCAGGCCAAGACAGACTTGGTTTTAAAGTGTGAGATATAAATTTTAACAAATAAAACATATTATTTTGGAAAAATAATTTATATTATTTTAATTTTAGATTTGTTTTCTCATATTATTGAAATCATAGTGGATTCTTAAGAAATTTTAGATGATTAATTTATCTAGTGAGAAAGACAAGATCTTAAAATTATTCAACTTAATATTATTGCTTCTATAAAAGCTAATCTCCATAAAAGCTAACACTAGTACACTTTCAGGACAGTAGAAACACATTGCAACTATACAGAGAGGAAAGGAAAAGATTGCCTATCCTTGGTTGAGTGAGAAAATTAATGCTATTCTTAGACTTACTGCTAATGTCATGGCAAGATCATTGAGGAAGCCTCAGCTTCAAAACCCAGTTACACAGTGCCTGCCCAAGAGGCTTCATCTGAACAACAGAGAGTTTTTTCTAACCTCTGAAACAGGCAAAACGTGTCAACTAAAATCAAAGCAATCAACAGTTGTAAGAAGGGCTGAAAGACAGAGACAGATTGTCTCTGAGGTCAGGAGAAAAGAGGAGGAAGAAGAAGGAGAAAGAGATGGAGAAGAAGGAGAAGGATAAGGAGAAAGAGGGGGAGGAGAAGGAGGAGAAGAAGAGGAAGAAGAAGAAGGAGAAGAGGAAGAGGAGGAAGAGGAAGAGAAGAAGAAAGAAGAAGGAGAAGGAAAAGAAGGAGTAGGAGAGGAAGAAGAGGAAGATGAAGAGGAGAAGAGGATGAAGAGGAGGAGGAAGAGGAAGAAGGAGAAGAAGGAGGAGAGGATGAAGAGGAAGAGGAAGAAGAAGGAGAAATAGAAGAAGAAGGAGGAGGAGGAGGAAGCAGAGAAGCAAAAGAGGAGAAGGAGGAAAAGAAGGATGAGGAGGATGAGAAGGAGAAGAGGAGGAGGAGGAGAAGGAGAGACCTAATGCTGAGAGAAGGCAGACACTGAGAAAAATCCTTAGGCAACCAACTACTATCATAAACACGAGGTAACAATAGAGGAATGTAAAGTATGTGATGTACTGAAAGTAACCATACCCATAACAAACTGGTTCCATTATTCCCTAGACAAAGTACTCCACACCAAAGGCCTAACAGACAGATACTCCCATTTCCAGGCATAAAATACATTAGTTTCCACTATCCTACACAAGCAGATTATTTTATAACAAAACCAAACAAGAAATTATTTAAGACATAGAAAACATCAAAAAGATAAAATGAAGTATCAAGAGCCAAAGAAAATAAAACAACCAGACACAGAATTACCCAGATGTTGGAAGTATCAGAATAGCATAACTATGGCTAATGGTTAATATGTTAAATTCTAAAAATGATGAACAACATACATGACCAAATGAATAATTTCAATACAGAGATTTAAAAAAAGTAAGAATATCTGAAAGATTATTTTAAAAACTATAAACATGCTTTATAATTTTCTCAAAATCCAATTAATAGATTTTATCTTTTGTTGCTTTTGCTTTGGATGTCAAATCTAAGAACCTATTGTCAGATTCAAGGTCATGAAGATTTACTCCTTTGTCTTCTTCAAAGCTATTTACAATTTTAGCTCTTATATTTATGTCCTCTCATTCACTTTTGATTTTTATATATAATGTAGTATGAGGTAGAAGTCCAGCTTTATTCTTTTGTATGTGGATGTCCAGTTATTTGAGAACTATTTGAAGAGACTGCTGTTTGTCAATGTATTGCTTTAATACCCTTATTGAAATCTATTGGCAATAGATAAATTACTTTATTTCTGCACTGTACATTGAATTCCTATTGTGATATTGAGATATAGCTAACTTAGAGTTGGAACCTGTACACTGCCATCTTATAAAAGACAAAGATGTTTCCATTCTCCTCACAAGGACTGCTAATCTTGGTCTATGTAAACTGCTAGATTATTTGCAGGATGCCAAGAGAGGTAACCTTCTCTTATCTGCCAGAATTGCTGGCCTTTGTTTCCCAGAGTAAGCACCCCCAGATAATTCCATCCTGGTGCCAAGTAAATGAAAATCTATGGATCCCACCCCTACCCAGGTGATGTGTAAACGAATGTTAATCTCAGCATCTGTGAACCCCTTAAATAACAATCAGAATAGTCTCCTGGCCCTCGAAATGTCCGGAACCCCCTCACCCTCATCTCCGCCGGGAAAGTGATCTGAATCCACTGGCCCTTGGAATGACTGAAGCCCCTCACCCCATCCTCTCCCCTCACCCCCAAGGTGATTTTACGGGTATAAAAAGGTCTTGTCACCCTTCTTTCTCGGCCACGGGTTGGAGAGACGTGAGTCCTCCGTGGTCGCCGGCAATAAACCCTGCAATTTGGCACACTTTTGTTCTGGTGTTGACTTTCTATGCTCTCAGTTCATGCAACACTATGACTTATATGTCTGTACTTACACCAGCAACAGAGTTTCAATTTGTATAATAATACTTTGTAAGAAATACTTTGCAGTAAGGTCTGAAACTGGAATGCACAAGCCTCTCAACTTTGTTACTGTTTTGCATTTATTTTGCCCTTTCAAGGCACCATGAAATTTTATCCAATTAGATTATTATTTCACTCTGAATGAATAGACAACATGAAAGAACACGGGGTGGGGGTAGGTAAGAGAAGTAAGGATAGGAAAAAAACTCAGAGAAAATAAAGACAACACAGAAAGTGGAAAAAATTTTCCAAAATGTTTTATTGAATACTCTTAGAGAAGAATTTAGATAAGGCACCCATAAAGCAATAGTAGTTCACTTTAGAAATGGATACTTATTAAAGTTGTTATACCGGACTGAGCATAGAAAGTCAACACCAAGACAAAAGTATGCCAAATTGCAGGGTTTATTGCCAGCGACCACGGAGGACTCACATCTCTCCAACCCGTGGCAGAGAAAGAAGGGTGACAAGACCTTATTATACCGGTAAAACCACCTTGGGAGTGGGGGTGAGGAGCTGGGATGGGGATGAAAGGTTTCAGACATTCTGAGGGCTAGTGGATTCTGCAAATCACCTTCTGGGTTGAGATGAGGGTGAGGGGCGGGGATGGGGGTGAGGGGATTCCGGAAATTCGGAGGGCCAGGGGACTATTTGACATTCTGATTGTTACTTAAGTGGTTCACAAAAGCTAAGATTAGCATTCCTTTACACATTGTCTGGGTAGGGTGGGGATCACAGTACTTAATTACTTTTTCACATTTGGGTTATAGGGAGCAGTTTCAACAGAAAGCTGAGGTATGGTTGAGGTATGCAGTTTTATGGGGCTTTTTACCATGTCACAAAGTGACTAAGATGAAAAATAAAATAAAACGTTAAAAATACTAAGTCAGGGTTGAGTGCAGTGGCTCACAACTGTAATCCCAGCATTGTGGGAGGCTAAGGTTGGTGGATCAGTTGAAGTCAAAAGTTTGAGACCAGCTGGGCCAACATGGTGAAACCTTGTTTTTAATTAAAAACAAACAAAAAAAATTACGGTGGCTCACGCCTGTAATCCTAACCCTTTGGGAGCCTGAGGTGGGTGGATCACCTGAGGTCAGGAGTTCAAGACCAGCTTGGCCATCATGGTGAAACCCCATCTTTAAAAAAAAAAAAATTAGTCAGGCATGGTGGCAGGTGTATGTAATCCCAGCTACTTGGGAGGTCAAGGCAGGATAATCACTTGAACCTGGAAGGCAGAGGTTGCAGTGAGCAGAGATTGCGCCACTGCACTCCAGCCTGGGTGACAAAGCCAGACTACATCTCAAAATAATAGAAATAATAATAATAATAATAACTCCTTTCAAGAAGGCTTGATGACTCAAACTAATAAACTGCTGGTGGAAATGCAAAACATAAACACACTTTGGTAAACAGTTTGATTTTCTTATAAAATATTATATGACCCAGCAATTTAATGCCTTGATATTTTCCCATCTGAAATGAAAATCTATGCTTTCCAAACTGTAATAAAAATCTATGGTCTCACAAAAACATGTAAGTATTTAAAGCAGCTTCATTTATAATTGCCCATATCTGGAAATGGCCCAAATGTCCTTCAACTGGGACATGTAAAAAACAATATAGTAAATCTATACTACAGAATTTTACACAAGAATAAAAAGGGAATAAACTAATGATATACCTAGCAGCATGCATGAATCTAAAATGCTTTATAGAGAGTTTAAAACTCACGTTCAAAGGCTATAGACTATGTGATTTCATTGTTATTACATTCGTGGGAAAGCAAAATTACTGAAACACAAAACAGCTCAGTGATTCCTGGGGGCCTGGAGTAGACAGTTGATTACACCAAGTTAACCAGAAGACCCTAACATTCCGCTTAGCCTGACTAAATTTTATTTAGGTTTCTTCCTGACTTTAGGCCTCTTTTTTCTTAGCGCATTTACTTTTAAAAGGTGCTGTTGTAAATTCTTTCTCTGTCCTTTTGAGATGTAAATCCTCTCCTAGCAGCCTGTTGCCATTTTTACAACCTAGAATATCTTTCTCAAGGACCTGGGAGCTATTTCTTTGAAATGTAATCAGCAAGAAAGATAGAGCTCCAATCTTCCAGTCCCTGTGGGAGGGCAGGAGCCTAACTTTCTTGAGTACCAATTAGCAAACACAGATGGCCCAATCACATTGATCAACCTCATTGACCAACTTTCCCCCTAATGTCCTCCAGCACTTTTCCACTAGCTCACTCCAGCTCTTATAAACTTTTCTGCTTTTTGTTTCAGTGAAATTGTGTTCAATCTTTGCTTTCGATGCAGTAGTCTTTACCCCTATTGCATGCAACAATCTTGAATAAAGTCTTCCTTAACTAACACTGTACAGTGAAAATTGTCTTTAATAAAGGAAAGAACAAATACTTGAGGTGATGAAACTATTCTTTATCTT
Organism: Leontopithecus rosalia; assembly: GCA_028533165.1. Taxonomy (NCBI): domain Eukaryota; kingdom Metazoa; phylum Chordata; class Mammalia; order Primates; family Cebidae; genus Leontopithecus; species Leontopithecus rosalia. The sequence continues at coordinate 51,802,657 of CM052650.1, read as the reverse complement.
GATTATGGTGACAATTTGATGACTATATACATTTGCGCAAATTTGCATAATTGTATTGCAAAAGGTGAAACTTTCTGTGTGAAACTTGTACCTTAATTTTAAAATGTGGGGTAGAAACAATACTAGTGCAATTTACTATTGTACAATATTTATCTGAACCAAAAGGAATAATTTCTGTGTACGTTTTGCACTGGCAAATCACAATTTTAAGTTAGTAAACATAAAGACAAGAGAGAAAGAAGAGAACAGGGGGCCGAGCACAGTGACTCACGCCTGTAATCCCAGCACTTTGGGAGGCCGAGGTGGGTGAATCACCTGAGGTCAGGAGTTTGTGACCAACCTGGCCAATGTATTGAAACCCCATTTCTACTAAAAATACAAAATTATCTGGGTGTAATCCTGGCTACTTGGGAGACTGAGGCAGGAGAATCACTTGACCCAAGAGGCAGAAGTTGCAGTGAACCGAAAACCCGCCTTTGCATTCCAACATGGGCAACGAGAGTGAAACTTTGTCTCAATTCTGTCTCAAAAAAACAAAACAAAAAAAAGAACAGGCAGAGGAAGAAATGGGAAAATGGGGGACATCTGGGAAATGTGATATCCAGGTTAAGCTAAATACTCAGTTGAAATAAGATAGGGGTCAAGGACAGAGAAGAGTACTCAAAAACATAAAAAAAAAATGCAATGTGACTAGATCTTAGAGTGAAAAGAAAGTCTTGAGTGACACTCAATTCAAGTGTCAGAAGAGAACCCATAAAACAAAATTGATTGCCAGAGTTGGGGGACAGCAAGGCATACTCTTGAAAGAGCAGAGAAAGAGCACATTTAAAATTGTAATATTCCTCAAGTTCATTTTCACTCAAAGATAGTGTTTTATCTGTATTATAAAAGACAAAGGATCCTTAATATTTACTAGAAGACACAGGAAAAACCTGAGATCTTACCTATGTATTTGATAGCATACTTCCTTGATCTATGCTTTGATCAGGGAAAAAAGAGAAGAGACTAATGTCTCTTTCTTCCTCTGTATATTTTACATTTTCAAATAAAAGGGAAATTTATTTAATAAAAGCTATGGTAATTAGCATTAAAAAGTGGGAGAGGACAAACATGTTAAATAAATACAGTTCCTGCAGTGACTGGGGCAATTTCCTCTGTGCTCTCTATAATGCATATGGATGCAAACGGGGAGCCTCAAATGAAAACAGAAGTTTCTATGTATACGTATGTTGCTCAACTGTTTGAAATTTAGTACAATATATGTCCTCTAATGTTATTAAAGAGACAAAGCTACATGTTCCACTAAGGTTGCCTAAGAGCAGAAAAATGGTTAAACTTTGAAAACTACTATTACATAAGGCCAGTATCCTTTCTTATTCTACTTTAATAACCACTCTGTTCACATTTAATGTTTCTAAAAGATAGTGCATCTTATAGATAAGTATACAACTAATGTACAGTAGTTCCTCTTCATCTGCAGTTCCGCTTTCTGCAGCTTTAGGTACCAAGGTCAAATGTGGTTCAATAATATTAAATTAAAAATCCATAAATAAATAAATGTATAAGTTTTAACTTGCATGTCATTTTCAGTAGTGTGTTCAAATTTGTGCCATGCCCAGGATGTGAATCACTCTTTTATCCAGCATATCCATGGTGTATATAGTACATTCATTACTGTATACAAAAAGAAAAATAATATATGTAGGATTTTGTTTTATCCTGAATTTCAGGGAGTCACTAGGGGCCTTGAAATATATCCTTCCCAAATAAGGGCTAACTACTCTATTCGTGTTCTTTTCTGTTATGTGTAATTCACTGATGATGTATATAATATTATATTTGATTGTGTCTTATGATTGAGAAAAATAGTATTTGCATCAAGTCCTTTGTTAAAATTTGGGCTTCAGTGATAAATGCGATTTTTAAATCTATATTTGTTATGCTTAGAGTCTTATGGAGAAATAGATAACAAAATAATATAATAGATGGAATATAATACTTTAAATATAATTATATTAAGGATCTTTCATCCAAGATTTATTGATGAAACATGGAATGTCTTTGGGACAAAATGATGAAAAAGACAGACTATGCCTTCTCTCTATTGGACTTATTATCTACCACAGGAGAAAAACAACATAATGAATAAAGTTTTAAGTAAACAAAGTAAATTAAGGTAATAATATTATGAAGAACATCAAATAGAATGTGGAGGTTAAAAGTAACTAGGGGAAATAGAACTTTGAGAAGAAAACTTGATCGTGTTTTTTAAAGGCTTCAATAGAAAGGTAAATTATGATTGAAAAGCAACAAGCCACAAAAATGTGTAGATCCAAGAATGACAAACTATAACCTGTGGGCCAAATCTGACCTGCCATCTGTTTTCTAAACAAAGTTTTATTGAAGCACAGCTTTGCCTATTTATGTACATTGACTATTGCTGCTTTAATGCCAAAACTGAAAAGTTGATTAATTATGAGAGAGGTCATATGGATTGCAAACTGAAGAATGCTTGCTATCAGCCCTTTGTGAAAAAAATCATTGCTGATTTCTGATGTAGGGCAGAGCTGTTCAATTAAACTATCTATGACAGAAATATTTCTCACACTATGCAGTCGTATGTTAGTTGTTAGTTATTAGCCACTAGTGGCAATTGGGCATTTACAACAAGGGCAGTACGATTAAGTATTTGAGGTTTTACATCTATTTATTTAATTTTTTAATAGATTTCATTTTTTTAGAGCTGTTTTAGGTTCACAGCAAAATTGAACCGAAGGTACAGAGATTTTCTGTAGCTCGTGTTCCCACATGTGTATAGCCTTACTGACTATTTACATCTTCCACACAGTGATGCATTTGTTACAAATGATGATCCTATGTGCATCATAGTCACTCACCCATCACTATTACCCAAAGTCCATAGTTTACTCTTGGTGCCTTACATTCACTAGATTTAGAGAAGTGTGTCATTCTCTAAGGCTAGGAAGTAGTTACTATTTTCAGACTGGGTTTGGCTTAGCTAAAGCATTAATAAGAGTCAGTGTTTCTCAATGGAAAGTAATAATTCAAAAATGATTCAGTATATTTTACTCTAGGTGCACTAGCTTTTAAAATATTCATTTTCTTTGTACTCATAAATGACAGTGTTTATATAAGTGTGAGCCTCAGTAAGTTTTCCAAAATTATCTGTTCCTTGGAGGTAGTTTATTTTCATCTGACTGACATGAACCCCTCAGTACAGCTATTAGAGTTGTGACCAGGTGATTTTATTCCAAAGATATCTCCATCTCTCTCTATCTCTGTCTCTGCCTCTATCTCTGTGTCTATCTCTGTCTCTATTTCTCTATGTCTGTCTATTTATCTATCATCAATCAATCAATCTATCTATCTATCTGCCTACCTACCTACCTACCTACCTACCTACCTACCTACCTGCCTATGTATCTGTCTATCTAATCTATCCATGATGTTTCTGGAGATAGGATTTCTGGAGATATCCATGCTATTTCACAGCCTGACTGTGAAATCACAGTCTCTCCTCTCTTTTGCCATTTCAGGAAATGGGGTACAAAAGACTCCTCCAAAATTCCCAGACCTTATAAAATAATTCAGCAAAACTTCCACGTACAAAATTAATCTACATAAATAAGTAACTCTTCTATATACTGACAGCAGCCAAGCTGAGAATCAAATCAGGAATTCAACCCCTTTTACAATTGCTGGAAAAAAAAGTACTTAGGAATATAGCTTATCAAGAGTTTAAAAGACCTCTACAAGGAAAACTACAAAACACTGATGCAATAAATCATAGACAACACAAACAAAAAAGACACATCTAAATGCTCCTGAATGAGTAGAATTAACATTGTGAAAATAACCATATTGCCAAAAGCAACCTACAAATTCAATGCAATTCCCATCTAAATACCACCATTATTCTTCACAGAACTAGAAAAAACAATCCTAACATACATATGGAATCAAAAAAGAGCCCACATAGCCAAAACAAGACTAAGACAAAATAACAAATCTGGAAGCATCACATGACCTGATTTCAAACTACACTAGATCTCCAAATATATTATTAGTCTTATTATTTTTCAGAGACTGTCTTTACCACTGCAGGGAGAAGAAAGTGCTAATTCCTGATTTCATGATAGTTTCTGACTTGACTGGTCCATCATGAATGGCGTGAGGGTGGTTCGGTTCCTTTTTCCTAGATACAATTGTGTGTTTGAGGTTTTAGAGTCTAGCAAGTCTGCTGCTTCAGCCATCGCTACTGTGTAATTTCCTATTTTTTCTGTCCATAAAGAAGTTTTTAAAAAACATTTCATAGTGCTAATACATTTGATATTCTTGATACTCATCATCAAAGTCTTAGCAATTTTCTTTCTTCTATACATAACAAAATTGTACAAAGCAACGTTGCCATTTCTCTTTTAAACAACTTAAAGTGCCAGAAATTTTCAGACCTCTCCAGTGAGATAAAATGTATTTACCTGGAAAAGTGTTCTACGTTTCAACTATAGATTTTCTGAAAATTTTCTCTTCACTAATTTTTAGTAAATTCTAAATCTCTTGGGAACTTTCTAGCTGGGGAATCCAATATTAAAAATAATGAGAATGCAATTCTAATAAACCCTATTCATTTAAAAGACTACTAGACAGTTATTTTTGTTCTTCACACTCTTGTTCTTTCTGAAAAATTTCCAGATAGAAATATTAAGGTATCTCTTATGCCTTTTATTTTCCTCTTTATTCTTTCTGTGTTAAATAGTCTGTATTGTACTCTTAACACAGATGCTAAATATTTTATATTGATTAGAACCTATACTTTTTGACAATAACTAGTAAAGACAAATGCAATATGATGGTAAATTATAGATCAATTGAATTAGAACAAAGACAAAATATCTTTATTTTAACATCTATATTAGAATTTCCTCTTTAATTCAAAACTGAATCCCACTGCCTATAAAGTAAATTCAGAATTTGAAACATATCCATATTGTCTAGAGGATCAAAGAACAGAAGAAATATTTGTGCTAAGCCTTGAAATTTAAGTAAAATGTTGTCAGGAAGAAAAGGAAGATGAAGAGAATTCCAAATGGAGTTGTCAGATAACATTACAGCGTGCTCAGTTACATTTGAATTTCTTTTAAAAAGCTATTAGGAATTCAGTATAATTCTCTATCATGAAATACTTGACAAATAATTGTACTAAAAATACAACTTTTTGTTGTTGTTGTTAGGGTTGGTACGCTAAAACTAGAGGAAGTTTGCAAATTAATTCATGAAAGTATACTCTTCTTTTTTTTTTTTTTTCTGAGACGGAGTTTCGCTCTTGTTACCCAGGCTGGAGTGCAATGGCGCGATCTCGGCTCACCGCAACTTCTGCCTCCTGGGTTCAGGCAATTCTCCTGCCTCAGCCTCCTAAGTTAGCTGGGATTACAGGCACGCACCACCATGCTCAGCTAATTTTTTGTATTTTTAGTAGAGACGGGGTTTCACCATGTTGACCACGATGATCTCGATCTCTTGAACTCGTGATCCACCTGCCCCGGCCTCCCAAAGTGCTGGGATTACAGGCTTGAGCCGCCATTCCCGGCCATAATTCATGAAAGTATATTCTATAGATTACTTCTTAATTAGCTAGAGTAACCAAAAGAACGGCAATCCACATCCCAACAATTGGAACTGTGCATTAAATCATTTGTGTTTTTCAAAAAAACAAAATAAAATAAAACAAAATTAGATATAGAAACATAAATAGGTATCTCCATTAGGCAGAACAATCCATGAAAGAAAGAGGGAAGAGACAGAAACAGAGTCCTTACAGTTCCCATCCTTCCACCCAGTTCTATGAACACAGTGATGACATTCTTTGTTCAACAGATGTATCCCGAAACTGTTGTGTGTTTTTTCCTCTTTTCTTCTTAAATTGTCATAAAATATACATAGCATAACATTTATCATTTTAACTATTTTATGTGCCTATTCATTGTCATTTACTATATGCACATTCGTGTGCAACTATCACCACCATCCAGCTCCAGAATATTGTCCCCCCTCTCAAACTGAAAATCTGTGTTCAGTAAATGAGACCTCTCTTATTCTCCTGACCCCCATTCACTGGAAACCACCAGTCTCCTGTCTGTCTCTATGATTTGACTATTTTAGCTACTTCATAGAAGTGAAATCATACAGTATTTGTTCTTATGTGTACTGCTTATTTCAGTTAGTATAACATTTTCAATATGAATCCACATTATAATATGTATCAGAATTTTATTCTAAGTCTAAATAATACTCTGTTGTATGTATATATCAAATTTGATATTTTCATTCATCTGTGTGTAGATGTTTAAGTTGGTTCTATCCTTTGGCAATTGTGAATAATGCTGTTATTAATGGCAGTGGCTGCTACATAACTCCAACTGCAGTGGGGAGTTCTATCTGGGGCTGCAGTCTCCGTGGAGCCAGTAGGAAGCTCTTTAGGACCTATCCTTCCCTGAGTACTCTCTTTTGTCTTAGGGTATCCTATAGAATTTTATTGTATATTGGAATTATCCTCTTGTTATACTTAATAATTTCTATTTTAAGCTTTCCCTGGTTAATCTACTGTGTGAATTATGTCTTCTGATTGGACCAAAACATAAAGCCAGAGTTGTAATTCCTATCTATGTAGAAATATATTTTGGGAGTCATGCCAAGTTACCCAGCGCACAGTCCCTCAGTATAACAAGGTTGCTGAAACATGCACCACCCCAAATTTTACCATATTATATTAATAAAACCTGTATTTTAATTTTATGTGCAATTATTTCTGTTACATTTGAAAATGCTGCCTATGGCTCACAATTTAAGAATATGGTATCAAAGGTTAAGAGATAAATTCCCATAATAATGAAACCATTTCCTAATAATCCATGCTTTTCCATGTCTCTCTGACATCAATTGAGAAAATGTGGATAAACTTCTAAACATCCAACTTGCCAGTGGATGCTAAGGTATATGCAATTACTTTTACTTCAGTATTACTACAAATTAATGAATGAGAAAATGAGGTTCTTATATTTTTATTCTCTGTATATTATGCTAGGTAGTAAAGAGTGCAGGAAAAGTTATTTTGGAATTCAGAAAGACAGTCTTCCCTAAAGGTAACTGGCTCTTTCACTTAAAAGAACAATATTTTAATGAGTGAAGTGTAACAGCAGAGAATTCACTGAGTGTTTCCTTCAGGGAATGTTTTCAATTTAATTAGAGTGTATAGGATTGCAGACTGAGAGACAGGAGACTTAGTCCATCACTGGTTCTCAATGGTGACAGTGATTTGCTCTGTCAGTCACATATACTTTTGGGCTTTTTGAGCTATAAATTGAGATAATGAACATTACTGCTTTAGGGTATTCATGGGTTAGTTCTCTTAAGTTTCTAAAATACGAGGAAATCCTATCAATTTAATAGAATAGCTAGCATCCATCCTACCAAAGAGGTAGCTATAAACTATGGTGGTGTGAAGCATGCTTTTGTCACCAGGTTGGAAACTGCCTTCAATTCTCATTCTACAACATACAAACTCTTTGACATCAATGGCAGATATCTTAAACTATTTGAATATACACTTCGAGTCACTAGGGTTATAAAAATGAATTGAGTTGAATCATTCTGTAAACTCCTAATGCCATATCAATGATGTCACATGAGATGCCAGAGTCACATGAGAACTCCATGTATATGGTGAACATTTAATTCTTATATTCTTAAAATTATAAGGAAAATCCATAGAAAATAAAGCAAAGAAAAGTGACTTTTTAAAAATCTGGAGAAACCCAAAATGCCATAAGATACTGACTAGAAAGCTCAGCAACACAGTTTTAGAATACCACATAAACAGGATGGGAGTTTTCCAAGATACAACAGGAATACAGTAGGGAATATTTGATGTCTCTAAAAAGTATTAAAATGAATCAATGGAAACTATCTTTTTCCAAAAAGCAGTGAAGTGAGGACAAAGTACTGGGAATAAAGTTCAAATCCAGCAGCACAGGAACAATTGGGACAAAGGAAAAGAGGGGTTAGATAAAGTCAGGGAGAGGAAGAGGCTAACATGTTTAACCATTGGAAAAGGTAACAGTGAAACAGGACCTCTGGATGATTAAAGTAAGGGGACTGTTTTGGACTATCCCTGCTTCTGCCTCTATTGAATATAATATATATAGGATTGAATACTTTACAGTATTGAATATAATTATAATAATTATATTCAATTCAAATTATAATTATAATAATTATATTCAATTCAATTATAATTATAATATATATTATATATACAATATATAATTATAATATAATATATAATATATATAATTTGAATACAATATATATAATATATATTTAATACTATATAGTATTATATAATATATATTTAATACTATATAGTATTATATAATATATTATATACATTGTATATATAATATAAATTTTATATATAATATATATAATATTACATATATTATAAATAATATACAATATATAATATATTACATATATTATATATAATATACAATATATATATTTTATTTATAATATATATAATATATATTCAATACTATTTTATACTGAATATGCTTGATTTCTATATATAGAACTATATATATCATATAGATATCCAACTATTTGGATATTTTTATTTGTGAGTGCATTCTTCTCAGAGTTCTATATGATATATAGAACTTTTTCTAGAGTTCTATATATTATGTAGTTATTTAACATATTTTATTATTCACACAATCGAGTACTATGCAAATGGATGTATGTACTTATACATATGTATACATAATTATTCATTGAATGAAAAAGAACAATGGAACAACAAATCATAACATTGAAGGGGAAATATTGTGGGGAAGGACAGGTCAAAAAACTAAAATCTTCTCAATATATATTTATTGCTTTGACTTTGGAGTTAGTGGACATGTTTGACATTAAAATGGTTATCTTCCACAATAAAAAGTAAACTAAGACAAATCAACTTTATTTTAATTTAGTTATTGTAGTAAGAATACAACATGAGATATACCAGGTAACAAATTTTTAAGTGTACATCACATTGTTGTTGACAATAGGCATAATATTGTACAGCAGATCTCTAGAGTGTATTCATTATTCATCTTGCCTGGCAGACTTTACACTTGCTGGTACCCCACAGAAAAAAACGCTTCCAAGTTACTTTGAAACACGGTAGTCTAACTGCATACCTTAACGTGAAATGGATTAAGAACAAAAAGAATTTTCAAGCAACTTTTAAAAAAATTCATCTCATTAGAAATACATCTATAATTTTCATCTCAGCCAGTTTGTTTGCATTTTTGGAAAAATAAAATGAGTTATTATGGTGGTATTATTGAGGAATAGAATTTTTATTCAAGGAAAAAAAAAAGCAACATTTATAAGATAAATGAGATTAGGTAAAATCCTGATAGTCCCAGATTTGCACTGAAATTATAAAAGTCTAGTTATCTACTATGTTGTCATTAAATTCTATCACATACATGTGATTGTATGTGCATGTGTTTTTGTGCGCGTGTGTGTGTGTGTGTGTGTGTGTGTGTGTGTGTGTATTGACCAAGACAGCCTTAATGTTTCCCTTAGTTTACCTGAACTTAGCTAGGTTTCTTCCTGGCTAGAGACTCTGACATCCCTTTGCTTAGACTATTTACTTTAGAAAACTTTCAGTTGTAGATTCTCTCTCTGACTCTTTGAGATGTAAATCTCCCAGCCTTGTGCAAGTTTTATAACACAGGAATCTTTCTCAAAGATCTGGGAGCCATCCATTTGAAATGTAATCATCAAGAGAATGCCCCTATCTCCCAGTGTCTGTAGGAACCTGGGCATAACTTCCATAAGTACTAATCTGAATTTGCTAAGATTCAGATTTCCTAATGACATTGACCAACTTTGCCTTTAATATCCTCTGGTACTTTTCCACTAGCTCATTTCAGCACTTAGAAATTGTTATTCTCCATTTACGGGAGTTGTATTTGATTTATTTCCCTGCTGGATAGCCCCTGATAGCCTCGGTTAACCCAGTTTCTTCCCCACTCTCCTTCTTGTCTGTAGCTCTCACTATAATTGTAGAATGTGCTTGGAATGCAATCTTCTGAGATAGGAAGGAACTGCCTGAAACAGCCTGGTCTATGTTTCTGTCCCTCCTAAGGACTGTAACATCTTGAGTTAGTGAAGAACTGCCCAGAATAGCCTGGGCTTCCTTCCTCTGTACCCTGGAAGCAGGAGGTTCTTCGACATTTGCTTAGTGATTCATGTTGCCACCAAGGCATAAAACCGGGTATGGGTTGCCTTTTGGGATTCCTCAGCTATGGTGCAAGTGGAGCATGAACTTGAGACTGTATCTGCCTCTGACAGCTTTCCTGAGTCTTGGGGGAATAGCTCACAATAGATCCTGGGTTTTTGTTTTTGTTTTTCCCTTGCTGCCTATATTTGAGTAATAAATCTGCTTCATGTAACTTGTTGCATGTGAGTGTGTTTGATTTTGATTTTACTAGACTTCGGTAATTGATAATATTGCAGTTCAGGAAGAAGTGAGTACTAGTGTGGAAGTGAGAGTACTTTAATTCCTTGTGGTTGGCGTAGTGATGATGTTTGTTATCCTCCATGTACTGGGAATCTTCCCTTTGTGGTGGTTATTAGTGAACTGGTTTCACACTTCCTTGTTTCAGTAGGCTTGAATATAGCCTTCATTTACTGTTTAATTTGTGCATTGTTTTTTCTTGACAACACACACACATTTATTTTCGAATATTTTTGTTTTCTATCTCTAAAGACCTATAAATAATGCCTAATCTGGTGGCAATGAGTAATAGGTATATTGCAGTCTCTGAAGATCATAGTCATTTAAAAAGCAAACAACAACAGCAGCAACAAAAAACAGAGACCCTTGGGGAAATGGTGGATATCAAAGCAGGTGATAAAATAAAAGAAAGCTATTAAAGATCATAAGACCATATTGAAATGGCTTCGGAGTCAGCTTGATGGGGCCCCACTGGCCAATGATAAAATAATTTAAGTATGTAGGATAATTATGTGAAACACAGCAAACAGATTTAACTCAAGAATCCCAAATATACACAAAAGCAAAAACAAACACAAGAACAGACAAAAACCTGCACATTCGGTGAATACTAGAAAAACACCACACTGTTTTAGAAACTGGCCCAAAGTAAGAAAGTATCAGAATTTCTTTATCATTTATAAAACATACCTCGGATTAGTTAACTAGTTGATTAAGGAGAGTTTATTTATGTGTTTTTGCTGCTATAACACAATACCCAAGACTGGGTTATTTATAGAGAAAACAAATTTACTTCCTCAAAGTTCTACGGGATGGGAAGGCCAAGATCAAGGGGCTGGCATTTGTCTAGGGCCTTCTTGTTGTGCCATCATATGGTATAAAGAAGAAGGGCAAAGAGAGGATGAGAGAGAGGGAAAGGGGGACTAAACTCATCATTTTATAAGAAATCCCCTCCCAAGATAAGAAACACACCCCCATGATAACAGCAATAATCCATTCATGAAGGCAGAGCTGCCATGGCCCACTTTTCATTAGGCTTTGCCTTCCAACATGGTAATATTGGGGATTGGGGACACATTCGAATTATAGCAGTGGCTATTTATAGATATATTCGAGCTCATACATGGAAAATAAATTGAATAAATAGAATAAACCCTTGCAATCTCTAGTAAATTCATCAATCTAGGTGGTGAATATCATTGATTTCAAAACTCATAGAAACAGACAGCCTTATGTGACACTTGATGAAGTACCCAACACAGCTTATGAAACATCTTTGCCAAAAATATTGAGCCTAAACTTGATCAGCTTTCTAGATTTAATCTTTAGCTTACGAGAAATACTAGAAATATAAACATACATTTAATGGCAATATAAAGTTGCTGTCTACAAAGTGCAGATTGTGGAAAAAACCCTACATAAATATGTGACAATCTTTCAGCAAATAAATTGAAAGAGACAACACAGTATTGGAAAGCATGCCTATATAATAAAAGTCCTGAATATATATTAAGTAGTCAATTATATATTTATCAATTAATGTATAAGAATACTATATGAATTTTTATAGGAAAGGATTGCAAAAAGTTATGAGACAATTACTAAATAATAACTGTAGATTCCATAAAGAAGTAGGGTTAAATATTGGTGTTTTTTAAAGCCTTTATTTTTTATGTTATAGATTAAAATACTCTTGGATGATACAATATGTGTCTGGCATTTGCTTCAAAAAAGAAAAAAAACAGGAGTGAAGGGAAATTCATAGGGTTATACTTAAAGCAAAACTAGCCATAGATAAAAAAAAATTGAAGCTGTGTAATGAGTGCATTTTTATACACTTTACTTTTTTGTATGTTTTAAATTTTCTGAAATAAAAATTTCAACATATGTACATGAAAGTTGACTCTAGAATGGCCAAGTGAGGGTCTTGCTAATGACTTTCCATAAAAACAGTACTGTCAAGACAGCTAAAATCAACCATTTCAGGACTCTAGAACTTAACTAGATCCACAAAGTGAACTGAAAGGTTCCTATCCAAGACACACAGTCAAATCTCAATGAGATAGCAGGGTCTGTGACATTTCAACTTGTGGCTATTCCCAATACATTCTGTTTACAGCTCTTTATTACAGTAGCCATGAAAATCAGCAGTCTTGCCGCCAAATGACAGGATTAATCTCTTTTGGAGCTCCATGAAAAGCTCTATCCCCCGAGCACAGTAAATATTTTGTCCAACTAGCAACAACCTGGAAAATCTCTGTTCCCAAGGTGTTGTGGCTATTTGATTTGACTTAGCGATCACCTCTGTGAAGAAAGCTCTATTTCTAAGGCATTGCCAAAAGCAATAGCAAACTGCTGACAAGATCACAGCATCCACAGCAACCAGAATCCACATGAGGAAATAAAGGGCAGAGCACCAGTAAGCGAAACTGTGGGTATATATAACAGATAGCATAAACATATTACTTGTTTGTAAATATTTTCTTTTATCTGATATAAAATGTAACTGTATATGAAATTACAGAAATATTTATGAAAATATGTTGATGGGTCTAATATAAAGATGTAATTTGTATAATAATAGCACAAAAAAGAGGAGAGGAAACAAAGATATCTTAAAGTTTCTGTAGGTTTTTTTGTTTGTTTGTTTTAGAACAACAGAAATTGGTTGTTTCACTGTTTTAAAGGTTAGAAGTTCAAAATTAAGGCATCAGCAAGGTCATACTCCCTCTGAAGCCTATAGGGGAGAATCTTTCTTTGCCTGCTCTAGTTTCTGATATGTGCCTTAGCATTTCTTGGTTTATACATGCAACGCTCCAATCTCTGCCTTTATCAAATGGACATCTTCTTCCATTACTCTGTCTCTGTATCAGTTATTCTCTTTTTATAAGGCTACCAGTCAAATTGGATTAAGTGCTCAACCTACTCTGTCGTGTAAATTCATCTTAACTCATTATATGTACAATGGTTCTATTTCCTAACAAAGTAACATTTACAGGTATTGGAAGTTAGCATTACATATCATTTTTAAAAACGTGGTAACAATATGTAGCGTGAGATTTACCCTCTCAACCAATTTTTTTTTTTTTTTTGAGACGAAGTTTCGCTCTTGTTACCCAGGCTGGAGTGCAATGGTGCCTTCTCGGCTCACGGCAACCTCCGCCTCCTGGGTTCAGGCAATTCTCCTGCCTCAGCCTCCTGAGTAGCTGGGCTTACAGGCACGCGCCACCATGCCCAGCTAATTTTTTGTATTTTTAGTAGAGACGGGGTTTCACCGTGTTGACCAGGATGGTCTCGATCTCTTGATCTCGTGATCCACCCGCCTCGGCCTCCCAAAGTGCTGGGATTACAGGCTTGCGCCACTGCGCCCGACCCCAATTTTTAAGTATAATATACTACTTGTCCTTGTGTGACTGACTTATTTCACTTAGTGTAATGTCCTCCAGGTTTATCCATATTATTATATATAATAATATTTGCTTCTTTTTAAAAGACAAATAATATCAATTTTTATGTGTATACCACTTTATTCATTTTTCCATTGATGGACAGTTAGGTTGTTTCCACATGTTGGCTATTGTGAACAATGCTGCAATGAACCTGGGAGTACAAATATCTCTTTGAGATACTGAATTTATTACTTTTGAATAAATATCTAGAAATGGATCATATGGTGGTTCTACTTTTAGTTTTTAGAGGCATCTCCATATTGTTTTCCATAGCAATGACATGATTTTATGTTCTTACCACAAGTTTAAAAGAATCTCACGTCCTCCACAACCTCACCAGAATTTGTTATTCCTTGTTTTGTGGATAATGACCATTGTAATAGGTTTGAGGTGCTATTTCATTGCAGTCTGTATTTGAATTTTTCTGATGATTAGTCATGATGAATACATTTTCGTATGTCTATTGCCTGTTTGTATATCTTTGAAGAAACACCATCCACACCCTGTGCCCATTGCTTACGTTATTATTTTTTGTTTGTGCTTGTGTGTGTGTGTGTGTGTGTGTTTACTGAGTTGTAAGAGATTCTTACAATTTTTAAGACATTAACCTCTTAGCAGATATATGGCTTTGTAAATGATTTCTTCCATTTCATAGCTTGCCTTTCACATTGTTTATTGTTTTCTTTCTGTGCAGAAGCTTTTGAGTTTGATGTAGTCTTACTTGTCTTTTTGCATTTGTTGCCTTTGATTTTGTTGTCAAGAAATGACTTTCCAGATTAATGTCAGAAAGCTTTTCCTCTGTTTTCTTCTAGGAGGTTTTACAATTTCATGCCTTAATTTTTAAGTATTTAATCAATTTTGACTTAATTTCTGTGCATAGCATAAAAAAGGCTTGAATTTTATTCCTTTGCATGTAGATATCCATGTTTTCTATCACCTTTTGTTGATGAAATTATAATTTCCTTATTTTGTTTCTTAGCATCTTTGTAGATCAGTAGACCAAAAATGTCTGGTTTTATTTCAGGGTTCTCTAGTCTATTTCACTGGTCTAGATGACTGTTTTTATTCCAGTATCATGCTGTTTTATTTACTACAGCTTTATCATATATTTTGAAATCAGGGCATGTCATGCCTCCAGCTATTGTGTTTCTCAAGATTGTTTAGGCTATTCATAATATTTTTTACCATGTATACATTTTTGGTTTGTGTTCTCCGTTTGTGTTATTGGAATTTTGATAGAGATTGCACTGAATCTGTAGATTGCTTTGGATACTATGGGCATTTCTAGCAATAGTAAGTATTCCACAGGATGAACATAAGATGTATTTCCACTTACTTTTTTCTTATTTATTTTTTAAAAATCTTAATTACTTTGACTGACTTCTCCCTAATTCTTCTTTCCCTTATGCTTTCTGTAATTTTTTTCACCAATGTTTTATACTTTTCAGCATTCAACTATTTTATTCTTTTCAGTGCTATTATAAATGAGATTGATTTATTATTTTCTTTTCAGGTAATGTATTGTTAGTATAACTAAAAGTAACTGTAACTGACTTACTGGTACATTTATTGTTAGCTACACAGACTATAAATTATTTGAAAAATGTAACTCATTTTTGAATGTTGACTTTGTATTCTGCAACTTCAGTGAATTTATTAGTTCTGACCTTTTTTTAAATTTTTTTCCATATAAAAGTTTATGTCATCTGTGAAGAGGATAATATTTCTTCTTCCTTTCTGATTTGGATGGCTTTTATATTGGATTTTGGATAGTATTCCAGTACTATATTCAATAGAAATAGCGAGAGTAGATGAACATATCCTGTTTCTGATCTTAGAGAAAACATTTTCAGTTTTTTTCCCTTCGAGTATTAGCTGTGACTTTTGATATATTACCTTTTGTGTTGAAGTTATGTCTCTCTATTCATAGTCTTTTGAGAGATTTTATCAGAAAATAATTTTGAATTTTGTCACATGCTTTGCCAGTATCTATTAAGATGGTTATGTGATTTTATCCTTTAATCTGTTAATGTGGTATATCACATTGACAGGCTTTTATATTCAGAGACATCATTTAATCCTGGGGGTAAATACTACTTCATCAAGAGGTATGATGCATTTAATGACCTACTGAATTCAGTTTTTAGTATTTTGTTAAGGATTTTTATTTCTAAACTTACAGGAAATACTTTCTGTTGTTTGTTTTAGTGTCTTTGACCTTGGTTTTTGGGTAATCTGGTCTCATAGAGTGAGTTTGAAAGTGTTCCCTTCTTTTCAGATTTTTGAAAGATTTGGATAATATTGATGTTAATTCTCCTTTAAATGTTTAAAAGAATTCACCAGTGCCATTTGGTCCTGGGTTTTTCTTTGTTATGAATTCTTTGATGACTGACTCAATATCCTTACAAGTTACAGGTTTATTCAAATTTTCTATATCTTCAGTTTTGGTATTGTGTGTTTTTAGGAATTTATCTATTCTTTCTAGATTATTTTTTATTATACAGTTGTTCTTAATATATATTATGATCATTTGTATTTATGTGACATCAGAAATAATGTCCCATATCTCATTTACAGTTTTACGTATTTGACTTTTCTCTTTCTCTTAGTCTAAGAGTTGGTTAATTTTGTTTATCTATTCAAAAAAGGACTAACTCAGGTTCAATTATTTGTTTTAATATTTCTAGTCTCTCTTTTGTGTATTTCTCACCCAATCTTAGTTATTTTATTTCTTCCACAAACTTGGATTTAGTTTATCTTTTTCTAGTTTCTTCATGTCTAATGTTAATTCATTTATTTGAGACCATTTTTTTTTAAATGTGGATGTTTATTATTATGGACTACCCTCTTAGTACTGCTTTTATTGCATTTCATATATTTTGATATGTTATTTCTTAATTTTCATTTGTTTCAACATATCTTCTAATATTCCTTTTGATTATTTATTTGGCCTATTGATTATTCAATGGGGTGCTCTTTAATTTTTACAAACTTTGAAATTTTTTAGATTTTTTTCTGCTATTGGTTTCTCATTTTATTATATGATTGTAGGATGTTTAAATTTGCTAAGACATTTTTTGTACCCTAACACACGATTTATACCAGAGAATATTCTGTTTTCTTCAGAAGAATTTGTATTCTGCTGTTTCTGAGTAGATGCTCTATGCTGAGACATAGACGTTCTATATCTGTTGGGATCACTTTATCTGTAGTGTTCTTCAAATCCTCTTTTATTAATTTTCTCCCTGGGTGTTCTATTCATTATTGAAATTGGGTATTGAAATCTCCTAATATTATTGTATTTCTATCAATGTTTCACTTCAGCAGTATCACTCTATATATTTAGGTACTCAGATGTTGGCTGCACATGTATTTATGTTTGTTGAATTTTCCTGCTGAATTGACATTTTAATAATTATATTTCCTTATTTTGTGAAAATTACTCAGTTAAAGTCTACTTCTTTTCTGATCTACATAAAATCACCCTTGCTTTGTTTTTGTTATCAGTTGCATGGATATTTTCTCTATCACTTCAGTTTAATTCTAGCTGTGCTCTTAAATCTAAAGTGAGTTTCTTGTAGACAGCATTTAGTTAGGCCTTTTTAAAAATTATTTTTATTATATTTTATTTATTGAGCTACTCTGCGTGTGTGTGTGTCCTTTATAGGTATTTTCTTTATAGTTATTATGAGGTTTACACAAAATATTTTATAGTTATAACACTCTAAGCTGATAACAAAATAAATTTAATCACATACAAAAAGTCTAATATTTTACATATCTCCCCACTGTTTATTATATTGGTATTACATTTTCCATCTTTTTAAAATTATTCATGCCTATTTTACAGTTTTAGTTATTTTATAATGTTGTGTTTTAACTTCTACATTAGAATTAAAGGTCATTTATATACTTTGTCTGCAGTATTACAATATTCTGCATTTGTCAACATATTTAGCTTAACCAATGTGTTTTATTTTTCTATGCGTTTTTCTTTACCTTTAGCATCTGACTCCCTTGAATCCTGCAAGGTTTCTTCTGATAAATTTGCTAATATTCTTACAGAATTTCTGTTGTGTGTTACAAGTCACTTCTCTCTCACTGTTTTCAAAATTTCTTGTCTTGACTTTAGAGAATTTGATTATAATGTGTTTTGGTATAAATATCTTTGTGTTTATTTTAATTTCAGTCCATTGGGTTTCCTAGATCTGGATATTCTTTTCCTTTCCCACACTTGAGAACTTTTTGGTCATTACATCTTTCTATGAACTTTCTGGTTCTTTCTCTTTATCTTCTCCTTATGAACTATATACAAAGAGAAACTTTCATAGTGTGTATAAGGGTCAACCTGATGGTATTATATAAGTTCCTTAGTCTTCTTTGCACTTTCATTCTTTTTAAACTTTTGTTTCATGACTGCATAATTTCAAATGACCTGTTTTGAGGTTTGTGTATTCTTTCTTCTGCTTAGGTAAATCCACTCTCAAAATCATCTAGTAAATTTTTAAATTCATTTATTGTATTATTCAGCTCCAAGATTTATAATTGGTTGTTTTTGATATTTTAAGTAACTTTTTGAAGGTCTCACTTTGTGCATGCATTATTTTACTCAGCTTCCTATCGTGATAAACTATCAGCTCAGGAAGAGATTATAGGGCCCTTTCAAAACTTCTTTATATATCATTTTTAGAATTATGTGTATTAATTCCAAGTGAGAGGAATTTGATTGTTTCTTTTTCAGGTCTTGCTCTCTCTGGTGTCTGTCTGCTGGTGTGGATCAACTGGTGTAGTAGCATGCCATGAGATATATTTTGGTTCTCAATAGCCCTCAGGCATCTTGAGTATGCCCGGTCCTATCAGTGCTCTGACAAGTGAGGCAGAAACTAGTCTCTTGTGCACTGCTCCACACTGTTACAATGTTACATGAGCAGTCCAAGTCTTTTTCTCTCTCAGGATAAGTCGATAGCTGGATAATTAGGTACACTTACTGTGAGCTGAGATGTGAGAGAATGCTTATAGCAACTGCATGGATGGTAGGTCAGACTCCCACCTTATTCTC
Organism: Leontopithecus rosalia; assembly: GCA_028533165.1. NCBI lineage: Eukaryota > Metazoa > Chordata > Mammalia > Primates > Cebidae > Leontopithecus > Leontopithecus rosalia. Next base: position 51,783,558 of record CM052650.1, on the reverse strand, counting down.
AATGACCCTCAATCTAGAGTCTTTTCCTGTCAGTGTTCAGATTCAGACAAAACAGAAAGTAGTTTCTTGACATCCTCCAGAATACTCAGGATGATCAACATATAGTCCTTATTTTTCCTTCTCTATTATTGGAAAACCCAAGAGTTTGGTATCTCCTCTCAATTGTGAGGCTTTAGCTGGGGGATAAATATGGCAAGAAGATGACTCAAATATTACAACTGACTCAAATGCAGCTTATCCATGGTGTGGTCCTCAAGCTCACCCTTCATGCAGGAAACTTTTTACTTGTTTATGGATTTACCACAAAAGAATTCAACATCTGTGAATTGATGATGAATCTATGTGTCCATAGTGAGAAGGATGATCCAGAGTTTCACATTCTGCCATCCTGCTGACCTCACTCCTGTGTACATTATTGAAATTAGGTTAGTAATAGAAAGTAATAAATTTATTGGAGTTTAAGATCGAATTGTAATCTGCAAGGTAACCAGCAATAAAATAACCCTGAAAACATATAATGGCAAAAATAAAAGAATACACTACAAAACATTGACTTGAGAAAAAGTCATTACGTGAAGAAAACAAGAACAAAAATGATATAAGGCATAACGATAACAAAATGGCAAGGCTTACCATATTAGTAAATATGTAAAATACAAATATGTTGAAAATTTAATTAAAAAATACTGATTAGTAAGTTGGGTAAAAAACATGATTCACTTATATGTTGTGTATGAGAAAAACACTTTCCCAGATAGAATACAAAATCATCAAAAAGATATATAATATGTGTTAGTTTATTTTATCTGTTATAAAAACTGCCACCAACTTGGTGGCTAAAAACAACCAAATGAAAGCCAAAAGTGTACAAATCACAATTATTGGTCAAAATCAAGATGTCTGCAGGGCTGCACTTGCTCCAGATACTCTGTATGTAAATTTGTTCAAGTTTCTGGTAATTACTGGTATTTCCTGCCTTATGTCTACATCACTACTCATCAGGATAAACATCTTCAAAAGTCTTTCTGCTTTATCTTAACATTGCCTTCTCTCTTGTGTGTGTGAGACATTTCCCTCTGCCTTTTTAAAATAAGGATACTTATGAAGGCATTTACAGCTTGTCCAGATAACCTATGATAATCTCTCCCTCTCAAGATTCTTAATCACATCTGCAAATTCGATTTTTTCTTTTTCTCATAAGGTAACATTGACAAGTTCCAGGGATTTAGACCTGATAATTTGTATGAGGGCATTATTTTACCTACCGTACCACGCAAGCAATAACCAAGAAATAATCTGAGTGGCTTTTATAATATAAAATGAAGTAGAATTATTATAGAGATCATTTACAGAAAGTAGTTTGAAAAGGCAGAGAAGGTAATTTGATACTGATAAAATATTCAATATATAAGGAAGTTATAATTACTATATAAAGTATTTAACATATAAGCACATAAGAGAGCCCCCAAATACATGAAACAAATAAAGTCAAAATTTATGTGAGAAATAGTTTAATAGTGTTTAGACATACGATATTTCATTTTCAACCCGGATAGAATATTTGAGATCAATATGAAAATAAAAAGTATGAATATATATAGGTATCTATTAGCCAATTATATATATTAAGTTCCCTGCTGGCCTGAAGTAATAATATTCAATAATAGTATGTAATAATGTAATATTACATACTCCCAGGGTCTCAGGGGTCACCCCATTTCTCGTGCTATCATAAAACCTGACTTTCACAGCTGCCACCAAAGTAGCTATATTATTTTCTATTTTGGTGAAATACATTGGCTTACAATGCCCAGTAGTTCATTCAACTATTATAAACACATAAACCTAACATTTTGTATCTAATTACAATTTGCAATATAAGAGATTACTTTCTAATTTTAATTTTAATTTTTATTTTAATAACTTTGATAATTTGGTAATTTTTAAGTACCCTTAATTTGTTTTGAAGAAGTAATAATAATATTAAATAACATTTATAATGCTTATTATGTGCTAAATGCATCACACATAAAGTAGACAATATTAAATGCACAAAAGCTGTATGTTTGTTGAAATAAATCATGTATACTTAAAAAAGAACATATTGTTATACAATAAATGAAGTCAACCACATACTATTAATTTATATTTATTATCTGTATTTTCTCTGAATTGGTAAATATCTTTCTAACTATATAGTATATTTTTCTTGTTTATGTCACTGTATTAGACACTCTGTCCAAATGTTGAACACTTTTCAAATCTTACCCACACTGCTGTACTTAGCAAATATTATTTAAGCACCATGTAACATTAGTAGTCTGTGTTATGCAGTCCCATTACCAGTTTGAACAGTACATCTGCCATTTCTTGAATGTGTGAATTTAAGCAATTTACTTTAATTTAATATGATATTTTGTCTTTAAGAAAGGCAAATGATAGCTTACCTCATTAATCTATATGAAAACAAAATGAGTCAAAGTATGGAAGACACTTGATAATGTTACTTGTTAAATAAGAACTTCCTATTTTTACCTCTGCTTATAGTTAGATTTTCGGTTCCCATTTGATACACTCTGCCAATCTCAGGCTACCTAGAAAATATACATTATTCATTACAGATTCCTCCTTAGCATAGTACTAACCCCTAAATGTCCTTTACCTACTCTCCCTTTATCTTTCAGCAAGTATATATTAAACAAGCACAACAGTAATGATAGCAAATAATTATCTGACATACTTTGACTCTTCTGTTCTCTAACCCTCCTCCCAGGTTTTTCTGTATCTAATTATCTCTGACAGGCTTTAATTCACATGTTCTGTAACTAAAATTTTTGAAGAACGACAAATTATACTAAAGCAATCTGTCCTTAAACACATTGGACTTCACTTTAGGAAGGCTACATTGGAGAGCCATTATAGTATACTTCAAAGCTTATAAATATATTTGACTATGTAACTTGCTATGTAATATATCTATAGGGTAAATAATGCTATTTTACATCTTAGATTTTCACTATATTTTATGCACATTTGTAGTGTTCATTAGTTTAAATGGTTACTGAAACTTCATCATTTCTTTTTTTTTCCTTAAAGATGATAATATTTGAACAAGTGTAACTTTGAGCCTGTCAAATGGAACTCACTAATTAGAGGGAAGTATTTGCATTTAATAGTAATTATACATATTTTATATTGAGCTTACACTATGGATTAGATTGTTAATTCACACATACAGAATTCAGAGCTCTCAGGTGGTATCAAAATTTATTAATAATTTCAAGGGTATAGGAAGTTAGGTGGAACAGACAACACAAGGAGAGGGCTGGACACTTACAGTGGCTCTGCATGTTTCTCTTTACTGCTTCATACATGAATTTTTGCCCCAGAATAAAAGAGATATCTAAGTGTATATATTTTTTTGGTCTAGGTATCAGGAAACATTTATGTTCTAAAATCTGTCTATTTATAGCCAAACTTACATAACATTTTTCAGAACCATGCCCATATATACTTAGTATGGGATTATTTATCTATAAGCAATTTTTAACAAGGTTATCTTGTTAAGAATATTCAAGGGATAAGTAACCTGTTTCTGGGTTTTTTAACTGTACCGACAAAGAGGTTAAACTAGGTGATTATTCTTGCCAGAGGCGTCCCATGATGCAGCGAGTGAACTGATCAGGTTGTCTGTTTTAACTCTGTTTTCCCCTTTTATATTTCCAATTGATATTAGAAAAAGGGAAGGCATTAAAGGATATTTTACAAGACTACTTATCTGAGGAGAGCATGGTCATAGGTGCTGCAGTAGTTTTGCTCTAAAAACGTGTCCATATAATCTTGTTAAACCATGTTGCACATCCTTTACCCATTTTTCAGTGTGTCCTTTGTCTCTCTTAATTCAGTCTATGACCGTATAGAAAATTGTATATCATTTTGATCAAATATATTCTAAGTAGTAGCTGCTAAGAATAAAACTGAAAGAAATAAATACTCAAAAATTTTGCTGATCTCAAGTGTTGGTAAATTAGGCATCAAGAGCATAATATTTTATATGCTTTTATATTTTTGCTATGTGTTGTTTTATTGCAGAATATTTTATTGTAATGGCACTCATTTTTGAGAGCACACTTACTTTCATGACATCCATGTGATTGGAATACATTAAATAAGTGAAACTTGGTTTATTAGTTGAAATAGATGTGTGTGTATTCTAAATGTCACTTTACTAGAAGTCTATATTTTATATAATTCATGGGAATGGATCCCTACAGACAAATCTCATGAACTTTCATTTGCACAAATCTTTTTTAACTGAAAATATAATAAGACATTATGTCTGTGCAGACTGCAAAATTCTAAAATGTGGGACAGAGTAAAGATGAACAAAACAGAAAGCCAAATCACATACACAAGTAAAGTTATTAAGTGGAATATGAATGTGAAAATAGCTAGATCGTGGATTCTCAAAGCTACTAAATGAATGATTGTGGTTTCTCTTTGATTTTATTCATTTTAAATGTAAATGCTACATAGACGATGATAGATTAGATAGATGATAGAGAGATAAAATATCATTCCATTTTATAATTTTTATTTACTTTATTAACATTCAACTTCAGAAAATGAGACCTGAAAAATTATGCAAGATTATATCCTTCAGGAGATTATAAAAAATCTACCTATGCAAATGCTTGTTTAAAAACAGGTCATTTATGTGTTCCCCCATTTAAAAAAATGTAATACGCATATCACAAAACTCACCATTTTAAAGTATACGCATTAGTGGGTTTATTTTATTATTCACAATATTGTGTGAATATTTTTGCAGAACATTTTCATCATCCTCAAACTAAATTTGTATCTATTAGCAGTTACTTCTCTTTTATCTCTATCCCCATCTCCTGGCGACTACTAGGCAACTCTTTCTCTCTATGGGCTTGCCTATTGTGTGCACTCCATTTATAATGAAATTATACTTTGTGTCTGGCTTTTTTTTTTTAAATACGGGGGCTCAGTCTGCATTTAGGCTGGAGGGCAGTGGTAAGATCATAGCTCTCTGCAGCCTCAACCTTCAGGGCTCAGATGATGTCTCTCACCTCAGTTTCCCAAGTAGCTGGGACTACAGTTGTGTGCCACCATGCCCAGATATTTTATTTCTTTTTAATTTGTAGAGATGAGATCTTGCTATTCTGCCTAGGCTGGTCTTGAACTTTTGGGCTCAAATGATCCTTCTGCCTTGGTCTCTCACAGTGCTGGGATTACAGGTGTGAGCCACCAAGCTCAGGCTGGCCTCTTATTAAGCACCATGTTTTCAAAATGTGTGCCTTTTTTAGTATATAAAAGTATTTATTTACTAATTTTTGGCTGAAAAATATTTTCTTGTATGGATATATCATATTTTGTTTATTCTTTCATCAATTAACAGACCTTTGTGTTATTTTCACTATTTGGCAATTCTGAATAAAACTGTAGGTGTTTCTTGAATTCCTTAGTAAATTCTTAAACATAGATGGTTTATTTACATTTGTTCATATATATAAATATATATATATAGTTTATTATTTGATTTATTTGATGGCTAAAGCTTTTTTTTAATGTTAAATAATTCAATTCCCAAGAACAGAATATATTGTAGTTTTATACAGTTGTCATATTTACATTTTCTAAAATATCATATATTTTGAAAAATACTATAGTTATTGCTACAACATTCATATGAGAATATAAATATGAAAATGTTATGATATGATATTGAGATCTTATAAAATAAAAATACATTAAACTATTTCTTTCATTTCTATATTTCCATTCTCAAAATAGGAAAGCCATATTACTTCATAGAAACAGAATTGTTTGACTTGCACAGTTATTTTATTACATGAGATTTGAGAAAGAAAAAATAAGTTATTTGATTTATGCAAATAAACCTGGAAAAATGGCAAGAAGAAGATGAGTATAACAGTAAAACCAGTGAAACAAAATAGAAAATAAATATTACTAAATAATTCTGAATTTGCTTTCTTAATTTTAACAACAAATACGTATTTTATAAATACACACACACACACACACACACACACACACACACACACGGTATTTTTGTATACACCATCATTCCTCAGTATCTATGGACGATTGGTTTCAATACCCCTCACTGACTCCAAATTCCATGGATGCCCAAGAATTCCTTATATAAAATGATATATTTGCACATTACTTACACATATCCTTCTGTATCCTTTAAATCAGCTCTATGTGCAATACCTCTTACAGTAGAAATGTTACGTAAATAGTTGTTATGCTTGTTTTATATTGTTATATTGTTATTTTTGTTGTTTTGTTTTATTTTGTTCAGATATTTTCCATCCGTGGTTGCTAAAATCTGCTGACATATGTACATTAAATATACGATGTTCTTCTCTTTCCTCTACCATTAACTTCTCTGGACATTCTCAACGGTTTCTTTCACATCAGTATCTATACATGCTAAAGTAATTCCAGTTTGAGCCCCCACTTTATGCCTGACCTCCACACCCAAAGCAGCTTTTACTTCTACCCATTACGCTCTTAAAATTTTCAACCCTCTCACTTTTTTAGCATCACCAACTTATAGCCCACAGGAAAAATATGGCCTGCCTCCTGTTTTTGTACAGACCATAAGCTAATTATCATTTTTACAGTTTTAAATAATTTAAAACAAAAATGGAAGAAGATATGATGTAGACCATATGTGGCACTCATACAAAGCCTAAAATATGTATTGATCTGGTCTCTTATAGAAAAAAAAAATGTGTCAATGCCCAATTTAGACAAGAACAAAACTAGTGGTTGATACTATTTCCCCATAAATCTAAGCACCTTAAAATGCTTCTTACCTCAGGAAACTGGTGGAAGAAAACAATCAATTTAGTAGCACATGGTAGCAATAAGTAAAGCAAACTATTGTGCTTTCAAAACATGTGTTTTAAATATCTTAGACATTGGGCTACAAAGAATAGTGATCAGTCATCATTGCAGACATGAAGTAAATAAAGAGGGCTCAATTGCCCATTTTTAACTCCTGAAGAGAATTTTGGATCCCAGAACAGGAAAGAGACACTCAGGAGGAATGTGATATTCTCATTAAGTAGAAGAGAGGGAGCTGGGGCTATGGAGATAGGACAACAGATTGGAGAGTTAAGAGCTGCCCAGTGAGGGAACAAGGGAGATTCACAGGGGGTCCCCTCAATTTTTCAACAGGGGATACCTGTGAGGAATCTACCAGTGGACAGAAAAATGTCATACAATAGAAGCAAAGTAACAATCTTAGACATTTACATAGGGCCTGGAAGAGTTCTTAATTAATGAGGCACTTGTCAGAACACTGAAAATGTTTTGCCTGAGTAGCACGGAAACAATTATGCATGGACAAAACACAGGTGAGGTCCTGTGTATCAGATTTTAACAGTAAAAACTGAAGGTATTAAAAAAAAATTCCAAGTAACTTAACTGTATTCCAGACCAAAGCTCAAGAATATTTACAGGAATAAAAATGAAAATGTCCAGATTGTAATACGGGAAAATTTACAATGTCTGGAATGTAATAGAATTTACCAGGCATGCAAAGATGCAGGGAAATACAGCCTGATGAAAGAAAAAAATATATATCAATTAAAACTGACACATAAATGACATAAATGGTAGAATTTTAGAAAAGGATATTAAAGCAATGATCATAACTATATTCTATATGTTCAAGATTCTTGGAGAAATTGAGCACGCTAAGTAGGGGAATGCTAATTAAAAAATTAGTCAAATCAAAAATCTAGAGACGTCTAAATATCTAAACAGTGTCTAAAATGAAAATTCCACTGAATATGATTGACAGAAAGTTAAATACTTCAGAAGTAAAGGTTATTGAGCTTGATGCCATAGCAATAGAATTTAGACAAAATAAAATATTCAGAAAAAATGGCTAAAAACTAATATATTAAAGACTTTTCAGACATACAAAAGCTGAAAAAATTGAACCTCAAAAAATCTTTACTTCAAGCAATTTTAAAAGACACAGACAGAAAGGAAACAATGCTCCACAGAAATCTGGTTCTACATAAAGTAATAATGAACACAAGAAAAAATTCTTTTTCTTATTAAAAACTGTGTAAATGAAAATAGAATAATACAAATACAAAAATGAATTGTGTAGTCAAACACATGTGAAAGTTAAATGTACCCAGAATGTGCAGAAAGGCTAATAGAGAGATGAGAAACATGCAGTTGGCAGATAATGTTATATTCAGTTAAGTGTCTTTTAGAATTTTATTGCCCAAGAACCAAAAAGAAATGATCATCCAAAATTTTATAGTTAAATTATTTTGCTAAATATATTTCTACATTGGTGACTTAAGGGTTCAGAGTTGTAATATACATACATATATCAAACTCTGAGAAGTTCTGATATAAAATAATTTAACGTGCTTTAATCCATCATTCCCAAATCATCTGACCACTAAACTTCTTTATCATCATGTTAAGAGCGATTAATAGCCTAAAGAATGCACTCAGGAAAACTTTAATCTATAATTTCACCACTTAGTAAGCTATTGGAATTTTATTGATACCTCCTTCTGTTAAACACGTGTCTGAAACATCACGGGCTTTAATGTCAAGTAGTTGTGGTTTGGAAATCCGCATGCACTAGTTGCTGGCTGTGCAGGTTTGTACAAGGTAATTAATATCTCTGAAACTAATTCTCCTCTCCTGTAAATTAGATAAAAAAAAAATCTTCCAAAAGTTATTATAAAGATTAAATGTACCTTCCTGTGTAATGGTGTAATGAAAAAAATTCTAGTAAAGCATATTATTTATTAACAAATTTTACATACAGCAATAAAAATATGGTAACTAAATTTATCAGAAAAATAATCTGAAATTATTTAATTTTACTTTCGTGTTTGTTTAGAGTGGAATTTACTTACCAAAAGTTCAATTTGAAAAATGAATGTTTCATGAGTTGCAAAGAAAGTTGATGTGAAATAAGCCATTTATCATTTTCGCTAAGAGAGAATAATATTTTTATTGGAGGATATATTTAGCTCATATCTTATAAAATGGAGCACTCTATTTCTAAGCAAAATGGCACGATGATAACCAATAAGGGAAGCAAATATATAAATGTAAAGAACAGTGGCTCACGCCTGTAATCCCAGCACTTTGGGAGGCCAAGACGGGTGGATCACGAGGTCAAGAGATGGAGACCATCCTGGTCAACATAGTGAAACCCCGTCTCTACTAAAAATACAAAACAACAACGAAAAAATTAGCTGGGCATGGTGGCGCGTGCCTGTAATCCCAGCTACTCGGGAGGCTGAGGCGGAGAATTGCCTGAACCCAGGAGGCGGAGGTTGCAGTGAGCCGAGATCTCGCCATTGCACTCCAGCCTGGGTAACAAGAGCGAAACTCCGTCTCAAAAAATAAATAAATAAATAAATAAATAAATGTAAAGAACAATTTTTTTCAAAGTACTTATGTTTGTCCCCAAAAAAAGCAAGATTGGTGAATACACGATTAAACCTCATAGAAATTTGTTATGCTGACATGTAAAAAAAAGATTAAAGTCATCATTAATCATTAAAAATTATATCAGATTAAAAGAAATAATGTGAATTTTTTTCTAATCTTTTTCTTTCATTTTTTTTCAGAGTAAGTTTTCTTAATGTGTGGTGCTTTAAATTTGGTACATAACTCTCATTCATAAGCATTCATTTGGGTAAATATCAGGCAAAATTATGCTGTTAATTTGAAATATGGCTGTAGACTATTAAAATAATAATATTATTATTATGCCTATTTATTTCCCTCTTCTTAATTTAGACGTAGAAGGTAAAGGTCCACATTTTTCCTATATTTCTGCAAAGCATGAAACCACATCCCAAGCTTAGCAGGTCATGTTTAGGTAGTGAATTCTAATTATAGTGATCCTGTTTCCCTAGCTTATGACTAGTTGAGAAGGAGCTGACCCAATTCTGACTTGCTAAATATGTGAGTATTCTACTTACTGTTGGCAGGTGCAAGGAACACATGGTTTTCTTACTCCTTTTTTTTTTTTTTTTTTTGCCTCTAGATATAGTTGTATCCAGACAAGTTCTGTTTCAGTCGTCGTGGAAGGTTTGAGAAGAGTAAGGCTCATAGCAAAAATTACTCACTTAGGACAACAGACAGAAGAAATGCAAGGAACTTTCTGTTTAAAATCATTAAATCACTAAATCAACCAGTTTTCATACTCAGTCTGGCTTTGGAGGTTCTATTCTATTACATGATAAAAATAAAACTGAAAGTGTGTGTGTGTGTGAGAGAGAGTATCTATTTGTCTACATGAATTAAAATTATCTTTGTTTGTTCTCACTCTTTTTCTCTCTTTTGACAGGATCATTCCAAATGTTTGAAACAGTGTGTTCAATGCAATACTAATTTTAATGCAATACTGATTAAGCCTGAACTCAAAGAAATAGTCTGTAGTTCATCTGAAAAAAAATCTCAGATGAATATATATTATTTTAAATCCATATTTGATTATCATTTTGTATGCTACTATATTTACTGATAATATTAATTCAAACATAGTCAGTCACTAAGGTTACCTAGATGGATTAGTTTTAAGAACTATTAGTTCTATAAACTTTCTCTTAAGAGTCATGTAGTAAATATTTTTTGTTTTTTCAGGCTACACAGTATGCTGTAACTATTAAAATCTGCTGTTATAATGAAAACAATGAGACAATATGTAAATAAATGGACAAGACTACTTTCCAAAAAACTTTCTTTAAAAAAAAACAGGCTGGATTTCATCAATGAGTAGCACTGTGCCCATCCTTGCCATGGAGTCAAATAATGTTCAGAAGTAAAATTTCAAACACTGGTTTCCTAATCATTTATTTTTATGTATATTCATGTTATTGAGAAAGTGAACTCTATTAAAAAAACATACCTGAAATTTTAGTGTTGGTATGATTTTCCTGTATCAAGTGGTTTATGAAAATAACATAAATGGGTATAGAAGCTGCAAGCTCCAACTTGGACTTTAAAGTTGACTATATTCCCTGAAACATGAATGTTTTTATATTCTGCACTGTTCTATACTCTAATCTATAATAATATTTAATGTCAGTTTTTCAAGATCTTCTTTCAAATTTGCCACAATAATGTAGTATGTATACTCACATAGATTAGATGTATCCGTTTTCCTTAAATGTCTGATAGCTGCCAAAATGAAAATGCCATAAGGAATTGGAAGTTTTCCCTTTTCACATAAAATAAATCATAATATTTTCAACAATTACAACAGCAGTAGTTATGGCAATCTGGGAAAATTGACACTGAATTTATTTTTACTATCCAGATTGTACATATTATCTTCATGTAATCAAGACATTTCTAATCTTGTCTCTTTTTTACTGAACCAAGCAAAGAAGACAAGAAAATTTGAGAAATACATGTATGAAATATTAGAACATATTATCTGTCTGCATTCTTAGATGATGGGATTGTATGAAATAAAATTCAAAAGTACATTTGCATGTGTTTCTATGCCTCTTATTTCCATATAAATATTTTTAGAGGAATTTTTATACATATGAAAGTCTAAAAATTAATTAATGCATTGAAAATTATATGAAGTACTACTGGCGAGCAAAAAAGGGAGAATAACAAAAGTTCTCATACATTCATTAAAATGGCATAATGTGCCAAGAGAAAGGATGTCAGTTGTAGGTATTGAGGACAAAGATTCAACTTTAATCCTAAATAGAAATCTAGTTTTAAACCTTCATCTTAACCAAATGCCTATGCACAACGAATTTTGCTAGGTGTATCTCTATACATTATCCATTTTACATTCTGTAATTATATAATTTTTATATCAATGTAAGTACATAAATATTAAAAATATGGGAATGAAAAAAATGGATTTTAAAATACAAGCCAAAGTAAATTAATTATGTTAGTAAATTGTAAAGTCAATCTTCCTACAGTTTAATCTCTAGCTCTTTATATTTAATAAATATTACACATAAAGGGCTACTTCCTCAATCTTTCAATTCAGTATTTCTTTTGAAGTGATTTATTTTGCTTCCAATTAAGTGATCTCATTTACTTTGTCTCTGCCTCTTCTATTGAGGAAAAATAATTTTTCACGTCTTCCTTAGGGAATCATTCTCTTCAGCCCACATCACATCTCACACCTGACTCTTCCTTTTAACTGGTACACACAATTTATTTACATGGATTCAATGATGTTAAATGACTGACGGGCTAACCTGAATGCAGTTTTTATCCAGATCCCTGGGGTATCGCCGACCGCAATACTTTTTTTTGTTGATTTGCTTTATGAGTGAAAAATAAAAATATCACTGTAGCAATTCACTGCAAACTGCATTCAGCAGTAAAACTGCTCCATGTAGTTTTGCTTTGTTTTCCAATCTGGTGTAATCGTTAAGTACAGATTTATTAAGAAAACCAGAATAAAAACTCGGTCCATTAAAATGCAATCAGTTTGTAGAACCTCCTTTGTTGAAATGGTAAGATAATTTGTAATATTGTTACAGATATCAAGAGATTGCCAATTCATCCTAGTAATACAACCTCACTCTTCCTACAATTACTCAGATTGGAAGTTGCATCCCAGAGCTCTTTGTAAACTCAAAGATCTTCTACAAATATATAATGAATTATGTACATTATTACTATTATGATTATTTACTATTATTTTCAGTAACACTAACTTTCCTGCAACGAGTAAACGTCTATGCTTCTTTTGAATCTAGAACACAAATTACTTAGAATCTAGAACATACCAGGAAGCATATTTGCAGACTTGTTTATCTCTTAACATAGTCTGACATTTATTCTGTCAAATAGTTTTAGTCATTTGTATTTTATAATGCCTTCTGAAGAGAGAAAATAACACAATTTAAGCTGAAAATGTTGAAATTTACACTTAGCAGTGGCTGTGCTATGCTAATAGGAGAATATCACTTCCCTATTTGTGGGAATAGAAAAAGATTCTAACAGCAGATTTCATTGTGTACACTTCTGTAGTACTCCACAATACCTTCAGAGTTTAAAGAGGAAACATTTTCTTAAAGACAAAAGAATGGATAGATGCAAACAAAATAATACGTAAGATATTTAACTAAAACGAAAAGTCCTTAAAAGTAAACTCAGGATCCTATTATCATTTCTCCAGAAAAAATATTTATTTCAGAAATTTGTACCAAACATAGTTCTAGAAGTTCGTAACATTTATTTGAATTTTTGGTGTTGCAAATATTTCTATATTTGGGAAAGACAATTAAAAAAAATATCAATGTAAACATTTAAAAATGTTAAAAATATCTAGAGTAGTATAAAGAGGATTTAACTGCTCACCTAGTTGACTTAATCAGCCAAGGTAAGTTTTAAAAAAAGAAACTCTGGTTGTGAAGTTGCACACATCTGTGATCCCAGAAATTAGGGAGGCCGAGGTGGGCAGATAGCTTGAGTCCAGGAGCTGGAGACCAGGTTTGGTGACATAATGAAATCCCATCTCTACAAAGAAATGCAAAAATTAGCTGGGTATGGTGATGCACACCTGTAGTTCCAGCCACTCAGGAGGCTGAGGTGAAAGGAGCCCAGGAGGTTGAGGCTGCAGTAAGATAATGTAAGTCCACTGTACCCAACCCTGGACTATAGAGTGAGACTCAAAAAATAAAAATAGAGAGAAAGGGCAAAAGAGAAACACTTATAGTAACTTTAGGTTTTCTTTTTTTTTTTTTCTTCAGACGGATTCTTATTCTCTAGCCCAGGCTGGAGTGCAGTGGCGAGATCTTGACTTACTACAACCTTCGCCTCCTAGGTTCAAGCAATTCTTCTGTCTCAGGCTCCTGAGTAGCTGGGACTACGGACATGTGCCACCACGCCCAGCTAATTTTTGTATTTTTAGTAGAGACGGGATTTCACCATATTGGTCAGGCTAGTCTCGAACTCCTGACCTCGTGACCCACACACTTTGGCCTCCCAAAGTGCTGGGATTCCAGGCATGAGCCACTGCACCCAGACAAACTTGTGGCTTTCATATAAGGTTCATAGAAAAACACATTTCCAAGATATAGTACTGTGTAACAGGTTATTTCCATAGACTGGACATTGTCCGCTAAGAAATTTAAAGGTATGGACGGTGGCTCACGCCTGTAATCCCAGCACTTTGGGAGGCCGAGGCGGGTGGATCACGAGGTCAAGAGATCGAGACCATCATGGTCAACATGGTGAAACCCTGTCTCTGCTAAAAAAAAACAACAAAAAAAAACAAAAACAAAAAAATTAGCTGGGCATGGTGGAGCGTGCCTGTAATCCCAGCTACTCGGGAGGCTGAGGCAGGAGAATTGCCTGAACCCAGGAGGTGGAGGTTGTGGTGAGCCGAGATCGCACAATTGCACTCCAGCCTGGGTAACAAGAGTGAAACTCCGTCTCAAAAAATAAAATAAAATAAAATAAAATAAAATAAAGAAATTTAAAGGTATGGAATAAAATTCAGAATGACAATAGCATGCACAATGCAATACTAAGCAGAGTCAAGTAGTTAGCTTATTCCATGTTAGCTTTTTGCCAGAACATTCATAAAATAATTCAAATCACATTTAATTTTATTTAATTCAGGGGAAAAATATAGATGTTCAAAAGATTGATGGATTTGATTAACAATTAGCTAAGTGACTGGCTAGAACTTAATAACTTTGACAATGCTTTTGTCTAATGAAAGTTAAAGAGAAAACATAAAATTACCCCTAAAAACATCAAGCTACAAATGGTTGGTATTAGCTCCTCATGATATTCACAAAGTTCCTGGTTAAAAATGATATGGATTGATTATGAACCTCTCTGCTATATAAACATATATATATCAAAATTATTTCAATGTAATATAGGTAGTCTGGTTCAATTACAATTTATGGTAATATTATAATGCTAAGATTAATCAACTCAGATTAGGTATTTACTTCTAATAATAGCAAATTTTTAATTTTTTATCAATCAAAAAGATTCAGAATGCATATACAAATTAAATTTCTCCACTTAGGAAGGAGGAAATAAACTTGTAAAAAACAAAATTACACCGTTGTATTTATTTTTTACTTACATTTTAAATCTTCTGACTCAAAGAAAGAATCACAAATCTAGAAAGGGACTGAATATTTATTAAGCACCTGTATATTGCTCAGAATATTTCTTGTTTAATTAGTAACTACATAAGGTGAACTCTCTTATCTCCGATTCTTGAGAGGAAAATAAAATTCGGACATTAGCATTGAAAATGGTAGTTAACAAGCAGCACTTTGCATAGCATAGTTTTGAGACCAAGCCTGTTTTAACAGATCGAATGTTCTACAAATGTTTTATATAATTCATAGTATGGGCAGATTGATACTGTAAATAATAGAGATTTAGTCCTCAATGAATGCTCTATTTTGTTGACTAAGTGTGATCTGAGTAATGATAATCTATTAAAGTAAACCTAAAAATTGACATTATAAATATGGAGTTTTATTTTTCATCACTCCATTAGATAATTGACATCCTTTCAGCAATTTAAGTTATCTGTTCTCAGCTTCTTAAAATATATGTTGTGTAATTACATTAGTTTTAAAAATGATAAGTTTAAGATATTATAAACTCTAGAGTAACCGTACATACATTTCAAACACAGAATTATAGCTAGTCAATGGACAAGATATGGTGGAACAGTAAAATATAATCAGTTTATATATATATTAAAAAAAAGAAAACAGAAAGAAGAGATAAAAGGCTAGAGCAGAGCAGATAAATATAAATAGAACAGACAAAAACAAAATAATGTGTTTAAGGAACTTTAAAGATTTTGAGGAAAGCCAGACATCAATAAGGACGTTTAATTGTCAATAATAGAGTCTTTCACGGAGGTGACAGAGAAAGCAGGCAGTGAAAGGCCCCCTGAGAAACCTTACTTTCAAGCTTAAAACAGCCTGAAGGGTGAAAACCTAGACTGCCGGTGCTGGATGAAGCCCACCCTTTTCGCGACTGATTCTTTTTGAATAATGTCACCTTCTCTCTGGGAGCACGGCGGGGGGGGACTGAGTTGAGCTTTGGTCAGTTCATTCCATTTGCAGAGGGGAGGAGCTTGGCCTCTCCTGTTCCCGTGTGGTGACCTAGGATTCAACCTGTGAGATGGGGACTGTTAACAGGAACCCTTCTCAGTTTGTTGAGATTTTTCCTTTCTGTCGAGTAAATTCCGTTCCCCCCTTACCCTTCAAAGTGTCTGCAGGTCTAATCTTTCCTGGTTGTGTAGCAAGAACCTGGTCTTTTCTACAACAGAGGCAGCTATTTGTTTGTTCAAGATGCTAATTCCAAATGAGTCCTCACTGGCAAATGAACTACTTTCATTGTGCTAAGGGCAAAGGTTAAACACATAAGCTTAGCCAAAGTACATGTTTTTGAAACACAATTTTTTTTTTTTTGAGATAGGATTTCACTGTATTGCCCAGGGTGTAGTGTAGTGGCACAATTTCGGCTCCCTGCAACCTCCGTCTCCTGGGTTCAAGCAATTCTCTTGCCTCAGCCTCCCAAGTAGCTGGGACTACAGGCATGCAGCACCACACCCCGCTATTTTTTTTTTTTAGAGATGGGGTTTTCACCATGTCGGTCAGGATGGTCTCAAACTCTTGACCTCAAATGATCCCCCTGCCTTGGGTTTCCAAATTGCTGGGATTACAGAAGTAAGCCACACTGCCTGACTGCAATGCAATATTAAGAAAGACAAAATCAAGCCAAAATATTGCGGTCAAGGTGTTTGAGCTGTTTACCTCTTCCTAAGAAATAGAGAACTAAGATTGCAGTGTGAAAATGTAGGGTGGAGAAAGGGCGTTAAGCTGAGTTCATTTGTGATTTGTTAGGCTCTGTTATGCTTTGACTTGGAGGTATTACAGATAAGAGATGAAAATTATATTTCAGAATGTTTTGTTTTCCTTTTTGTTTTTGAGACAGGGTCTAGGGTTTCTTTCTGACACCCAGTTGGAGTGCAGTGGTACAATCACAACTTATTGCACCTTCAACTTCCTGGGTTCCAGTAATCCTCCCACCTCAGCCTCCTGAACAGCTGGGACTTCAGGTGTGTGCCACCATGTCTAGCTAATTAAAAAAAAAAACAAAAACTTTTTGTAGTGACAGGACCTTAATATTTTTTTCTAGGTTGCTCCTAAACTCCTGGCTACAAGCAACCCTCCTATCTAGGTCTCCCAAAGTGCTAGGATTATAGGTCCTATTGAAGTGCTATTTTAGCAATGCTAAATTAAGAAGATTACAAAAACTTAGCAAATTCATTTCCTCAAATGACTATGCAAGTTGTTTGAATCAATCTGCTTTTATACCTCCACCAGGAATATGGAGCTCATATTTTTATATAGGAAATCATCTGGCTTAAAGATTGAAAGAGAGCTTAGCTGATGTCAGAATACCTTATTTGAAAGATAAGACAAAGATGCAAGCATTAAGCCTTTAAGCATTTACTGTGATAGCATAATCATAGATTTTCCTTGTTCTGTTTTCTTCCATTAAACAGAAGAATTTCAGACGCAGGGGGTCCTCTCACTTGAGGGAACCCCAGACAAAAGGCTCCAGCAGATTTATGTACTTTTGGGTGGGAGAGGGTCAGAGGGAAGGGCTAGAAGTGGAAAAGTACTGGGTACTGAGTTAAAGGGGGAAAGTGTCTTGAAAATCTACACTCCCACCACCATAAGGAGGTGTTGGCAGACATATTTGAAAAGGACATTGACTAAAGTCCTCAGAGACCTACGAGTAACAGTGCCTGGCTGGGAATACAAATATGCTAAAAGCATAACTGGCCAGTCCTAGCCCCACAGGTCTTGACTGCAACTTTCTTTAGATACAGCAGTTCATTGGCTATGCACAAGCCTGTTACGTGGGGAACAGCTTTTCTCTTGAGACCTGCTAGGTGAAGCTTTTGCAGTTTCTCATAACCTGGCCAAAAATCATACAAAGTTTTTTATCTAGGAGTCAGACTCCCCAACCAGTTTTATAATTTAGAAAATAAGTAGATTGATTAGCCCTATCTCAGAAGACTATTAAAAGATTTCCGAGATATAGATTTGATTGTAATAACAAATAATGTCTAGTAACTATTACTATTTTTGAAAAGACATAGTTGTAATAAAAGTGTTCATAATATAATTACAAATTAGAACACTTTTTGTTTCACTCACTAATGGTTTATTTAAGTTTAAGAGTTAAGAGTCTACAAGAAAGTCAAATATGAATTTGTCAGCCATTATGGGACCAATTTCAGAAGTAGTGAGTACTATAGAAATGAAAAAGATTATCAGTGAAATAGAAAGCAGTAGATTAGAGCAATTTTGTCTTTTCAATAAACACCCCCAAAGCAGAGAAATATTTAAATTGTTTGACTAGATTTTGCAGTGTCTGACTGTAAGATGAATTTACTTTCTGAGTATGTAGCAGTTGAAGGAAAGTGTATATAATTGAAAATAATCTGTCAAATTTTCGACAAAACAGAACAAATCATAATTGTCTATTGCCTATTTTTTCTTTACTTTTAGAACACTTTAAAAACAAATTAGAAAGAAAGCACATGGGAAAAATAAATATGATTTCTGCATATTTTTATGTATATATAAATATATCTCCTAATAGGTAAGAGAGAGAATAATTTATTTACGCTTCTGGATTTCCCAGCTTTAATCTCTCTTATATCTACCTGCTGCCACAGAAAAAGACCTGTGATCTGTAGAAATTTGCCTTACTGAATAGCTTAAGCTTGAAGCCAGAGAAAGAAAAGTCTCATGGAAACATTTCCCAAAGTATGTCTAATGTACTATGTCTTTCTCTGGAAACAAACTCAGGCCAAAACCATTTTACAGAGAAAATCATTTACTTAAAATTTCTGAGAGTAAAAGTTAAATGAATGAAGTTCAACAAAAAAGATAGCATTTTCTTCCTGCCATAGCTTCATCTATGCTTCCTCAATGCTCTTTAAGTGATACTAAATTTTGAATATTACATACTATGATGTTAGTGTTTAGATTTTAATGAATTAACAAAACACTAGAGAAAGGAAATAGCATCAAGAGAAATATTTTGGATCAAACATAAAGAAAAGAAAAAGGGGCAGCAGGAAAATAGTATTAAAGATCTGAGGTGATTATTGCTTAATTGAGGGTGGAAGAGAAAGTTTGAATGCTATTATGGTAAATGAGATGATGCTAGTTGGAAGTGCTTTGTATTTTGGGGAAAAATGTATCACGTTCTGGAAGCAAAGATTTATACTAAATATCACAGGCAGAAACCAGATTTAATTTGTGTTAAATGAATAAAGTCAAAGTTTACTATCTTTGATGAAACTACTGCTTGTTAGAGATGAAGATTTAGATAACATGACTCATTCAACTTTCGTTTTGTTAATTTAAATAATTAAAAATATATGACTTATTTAGATATTTGTGCTAAGACAATAAGATATATAGTAGTAAGAAATATGTTTTAAGGAAAACTACACTTTTTTTTAATTGCCTCTAAGACATTACATTCAACTTTCTTTAAACGACCTACCATGCATTAAAATCTTTTTGTTACTGCAAACCAATTATTAGGTATATAAGCTATTTTTTTTAAATGTAACCCAACTTTTCTATTCTCTTTGTTAGGAAAAAATAACCGGGCCTGATATCTTTGACATCTAGATAAGTGTTGTCGTCAGGGATAACACTAAGCTGAAGGAGAAAATTTCCAGAGGTCAATCCAATAGTGGCAGATTGGAACTGGAAGACTTCCCGTTAATTAAATATCTCCTTTTTTTTTTTCACCAAATGAGAATTTCCCTAACAAGCATCATATTGTATTCTCAGCAGTATGGTCATGATCTGACAATTAAATTCTGCTTTGGGTGATGAGTATTAAAAGTACTCAAGTAAATTTTCATTTACCCCAA
Organism: Leontopithecus rosalia; assembly: GCA_028533165.1. NCBI lineage: Eukaryota > Metazoa > Chordata > Mammalia > Primates > Cebidae > Leontopithecus > Leontopithecus rosalia. The sequence goes on along the minus strand of CM052650.1, from coordinate 51,763,547 downwards.
GCTGCCTCTCTGTCTCTCTTCTCTCTCAATATTTACACAAACACAAAAACACAAGCATACACACACAAAACACACACACACACACTCATCGCAGTTCAAGGGGTAAATAAAAATATATATATATATATTTATATTATAAAATATTTAAAAACTGGTTCAAAGGATAAATAAAAATATTCATGTAAAAATATACAAGGAAAGACCCCACAGGAGGGCTTCTTAAAAATCCATGTACTCTTCAATAATATTTATTGTTCATCTGCCTAGTATACCAGACCCTGAGATTACAGCATGGCCAGGATATACCTCCATCCTCTAAGAATATTAGTACTATATTTGAATGGATGTCTTGTATACCTCAGTCTCTTTCTTCTTAGTCTTTCTCAAAATTTTTATTATTTACCAAACAACAAAGTATTTGCCCAGTATTCACATTCTATCTTTTCTATAGTAAAATTTTCCCTCTGTAACTACATTCTGCACATTCTCATTATTACTTTGATTTCAGTTGTAATTAATAATGCTAATTGAGGAGTCTCAGATATTTATCTCAAAATTAGACCTCCCGTCTGCATTACACAATCAAATCTTAAATATTAAATGAACAAAACTAACATTTCCACTCCAAGATACCTCTGAAGACGTAATTTTCTTTAACAATTAGATGTGTATTTTGCTCAATATTTTCTGTGCATGAGTTTATACGTAAAGATAAAGAAATATTTAGATTAAATAGAATATGCCTATAATTACAATGTTAAGTGAATTAGCAGGTACAAAATTATCCAGCAATTTAAATTATTCAATAATTTAGCACATGCTAAATTCAGTTAACATTTTATCTTACAGGTTGAAAATCCAAACTAAAATATTTTAAGAAAATGAGAAATGTAAAGTAATTAATGTTATATAATTTTTGAAGTATTTATTGATTTAAAAATTTTACTATATCAATGGATGTATATAATTTATTCAAAATAGATTTTCAAATATGTAAATATTTTACTAAAATGTAATACTTTTTTTTGAGAGAAGGAAAAAAAGGAGTGAAGGAGAGGAAGAAAGAGGAAGAAAAAGAGGGAGAGAGAATGGAAACATTACTTCATTCTAAAAAATGGGTATTAATAATGGCCAATCAATATTTCATTTAAACCTATGAGTAGGCATGCTGTGGTATTGACAGGAATGTATATTTTGTGTATTTAAAATGGAGAGCTCTATAAATATTTATTAAGTTTACTTGTCCTGGATCTGAGTTTGAATCCTGGATATCTTTATTAATTTTCTGTCTCATTGAGTCTAAGTCTCTATGTATCTGGGTGTTAGGATAGTTAGCTCTTATTGTTGCATTGATCTTTTTAAAACTATATCTTTGTTGCTTTAAAATCTATTTTATCAGATGTGAGAATTGCAACTCCTGCTTTTTATTTATTTGTTTATTTATTTTTGCTCTCATTTGGTTGGTAAATCTTTCTCCATCCCTTTGTTTTGAGTCTTTGTGTATCCTTGCATGTGAAATGGGTCTGGATGTAGCATACCCTTGGGTTTTGGCTGTATCTTTTGATTGGGGGATTTAGTTGATTTAAATTTAGGATTACTGCCATTTGATGTTAGCTGGCTGTTTTATCTATTCATTGATGTAAATTCTTATTTATGTTGATGCTCTTTACTTTGTGGTATATTTTTAGAAAGACTAATATTGGTTGTTCCTTTCTATGTGTAATGCTTCTTTCAGAAGCTCTTGTAAAGCAAGCCTGGTGGTAATGAAATCTCTGAGTACTTGCTTGTTCATAAAAGATTTTATTTTTCCTTCAATTGTGAAGCTTAGTTTGGCTGGATATGAAATTCTGGGCTGAAAGTTCTGTTCGTTAAGGATGTTGAATATTGGCCCCCACTCTCTTTGGGCTTGTAGAGTTTCTGCTGAGAG
>CM052650.1:51743497-51761520 GCA_028533165.1 Leontopithecus rosalia | reverse complement strand
TATTTCATTAAGTTGATCTTTGACCTCTGATATCCTTTCTTCTGCTTGATCAATTCGAGTGTTTAAACCTGTGCATACTTCTTGGAGTTCCCGTATCGTATTCTTCAGTTCCATTAATTCACTTATATTCCTCTCTAAATTGTCTATTCTCATTAGGATTTCATCAAACCTTTTTTTCAGAGTTCTTAGTTTCTTTACATTGGGCTACAACATGTTCTTTTAACTCACAGAAGTTTCTTATTATCCATCTTCTGAAACCTGATTCTGTTAATGGGATGCACTCATTCTCCATCAAGCCTTGTTCCCTTGCTGATGAGGAACTGTGATACTCTTTAGAGGGAGAGGCATTCTGATTTTGAGTGTTCTTAGACTTTTTATGCTGGTTTCTTCCCATCATTGTAAATTTATCCACCTGTCATCTTTGTAATTACCAACTTTCAAATTAGGTCTCTGAGTGGATGTCCAAGTTGTTAATTCCCAGGGCCGAAATATGAGCAACCCACTGCACCAGCCGAAACAGCAGTGTTAAGACTGATGGTGCTTTTCTGCCCAGGAATCTCCAGTGTGGCTTCCTTCTTGAGTTTGTAATAGGTGACTCTGACTTCCTGGAGCTCCAAACATCGGTCAGAAGGGGAACCAGTCCTGTTTACTCTGCACCAAGAGCTGCCGTGCCGAGGTGCCAGCAAAATCACTGCACTGGGCACAAGAGTCACGATGGTGACCTGGGGGCTCCTCCACTGGGAATCTTCTGCTCCCTGAGTGACAAAAATTTGTCTGAAAGTGTGGCGTCCTCTCATTCTCTGTGCTTTCCCTGGGAGCTGCAATCCTGAGATGTTAGTGATCAGCCATCTTGGATATTCCTAAAATGTAATACTTACTTGCATAATTTAGAAGCAATACAATTAGTTTTTACATTAGTTTTATGAACAAGAAAATATAACCCAAATAATTATTCTTGATGTATAATCATAAAAATTCATCATGTTTACCATATATTTCTGCATACTATGTCACTGATATTCCTATTAAATGATTTTTATAAAAACATGTTTTTGTATTGTATTATTTTGATCATTTTTGTAATATAGTCTATTCTCTTCAAAACATTTATAATTATACCTTTCCTCTGAAGATATGTTTTACTAGAATAGAAATTGAGAAGAAATTGAAATAGTTTAATTTCAGATTAGTTTTGTGTTTTTAATTAAATTAAGTTGTGATATGTGGCCGTGTGCCAGTTTAAAGTATCCTCAGCAGAGTAAGAGGATACCCTTTTCAGCACTGAAAATATGAGAGTGAATATTTTCAATGGATGATGATAATAGCATCTCATATTTGTTTTAATGTGCATTCTTCATTTGCATTATCCGTGCAGTGACAGAGCTTCTCAATCTTGCTGTCCTATATTGCTTTATTGTTTTTTGAAAATGAAATTTCCTTTGTGAATAAACTGAGAAGATATTTCTTAGATCTTTCACACATTTTTATTCACACAGGCAATGAATATATATAATCTATTTTGATATATCTTTATATTATTCTTTCTCTTTCAATACCAATAGAAATGTTTAGGTTTGGGTCTCCAGGTTCCATTGATATTTTTTTCTTCCTACTTTATATTCTCCTGTTCTTTGTTCCTCACACAATCTGTCCTTTCTGGAGAATGAGGGAATTTTCTATGAATTGTCTAAATTCATTCTCTGCTAGGTTGAGTCGAAATATATGTACACACACACACACACACACACACACACACACACACACAAAGATGAGTTTATTATTAACTGACATAATCACAAGATCTCACAGTAGACCATCTGTAAGCTGAGGAACAAGGAGAGCCAGTCCAAGTCCCCAAACTGAAGAACTTGGGGTTCGATGTTCGAGGGCAGAAAGCATCCAGCCAGGAGAAAGATGTAGGCTGGGAGGCTAGGCCCATCTCTTCTTGTCATGTTTTTTCTGCTTGTTTTATATTTGCTGGAAACTGATTAGAGAGTGAATCTGCTTTCTTTAGCCCACTGACTCAAATGTTAATCTCTTTTTGCAACACTCACACAGACACACTCAGGATTATTACTTTGTATCACTTGATCCAATCAAGTGGACACTCAGTATTAACCAACACAAAGGGCTAAGATGAAACACTGGATAAGTAGGAAAAAGCTTGGTTAGTGATTGAAGGTTGCTAACTACTGGTAGGCATTTGATTGGTGTACATAGATAGATAGATAGATAGATAGATAGATAGATAGATAGATAGACAGATAGATAGACAGACAGACAGACAGGAGAAAAAAGAGAGAGATCCAGATAGAGATCGAAGAAAATACCAGCAGGAAAACAATTCTGATTTGGGAAGTTATTCAATCAGGGACCATTTTAAGTGGTAATTAGTAGAAAGTGAAATGGTTCAGAACTCTGCCTGCTATTTATAAATAACAATACTAATCAGCACAGAGGAAATGGATTGTTTCCTCATTCAAGTTATAAGTTTCTTGACAATCTATATAATGTATCTCTGATCAAGTACTAAGTCTAAAACCAAGATTTACAAATAAAGAGAAAGTAATTAAAAGTTATATAACAAGAAATACTATAAAAATCAAATAATACTCAATAGAAGTAAAAACTACAAGATAAAGGAGTAAGAGAGACTTAAAAATACTAAATATAAAAGAGTTAAAATCAGACAAAAATAAATAAAACTAGAATTTAAGATATGAGATGTAATTATTTCTATAATTTTTATACATAACATATAATTTTATGTAACGTCTAAAATTTGTTATTAAAATATATTTTGTAGGTAAAAAACAATGGGTTTAAAATAATAATGAAAAAAATATAGAGTAAAACAGACAAGAATACTTAGAGATAAAATACGTAAACCAAAATCTCAGATATTTGATTAACATGTTTATCAACCTAAAATAAGTAGAATGATATAATAATTTCTACTGAATTGCAGATGTGGCAAAGGATTAAAAACAGGGCAACATAGTTTCAATATGTGTAAAAAGGAGAAGAATTTAAAGATAACTTTCAAAAAAAATGCACTTCCAGAAATCAGAAAAGTTTAACAGAAGAAGCAAACAATCAGAATTTTTAAGATAGCAGGGGGAGAAATGCCAGATATAGCTGAAGGGGAGGAAGGCAGCAAATCACACTGCCATGTGTGTACCTATGCAACTATCTTGCATGATCCTCACATGTACCCCAAAACCTAAAATGCAATAAAAGAAAAAAAAAGGTCTTCAAAAGCCAACAAACAAACAAACAAACAAACAAAAACCAATATCTTGCATGAAACATCTTCGTGGAACAAGTCTGCATTATCTGGAACACAAAGGTAAAGATCAAGGTATTCTGTTAGATTTTTGTTTTTTCCTATCCTCAAGTCAAATTTGGGGTATTGAAGTTCCGTTTTATGACTCTCAATATTCAAGCTCCAAAGTTCCTCTAGGTGTTAGCTGTAGGGACAGCCACTTTGCAGTAAGTAGGAACTGAGGAAATAATTGTATAGACATGTTTATATATAATATTATTTTACTTAAAAGTAGATTAATATAAAATTTCAATAATAAAAAATGAAGTCTGATGATAGGAATCTTCAACATCCCCTTGGTGCTATTTCCCCAAACCTCATTCTAGTTCTACCACTGACACCCAAATATTTGTCAGTATCAGGAAGGTTTGCCTCAAGAAGCAGGAAACATTTGGGGCCAGCTTATACTCCTCAGTTAGTATAGCTAAAGGCAGATATATTTAAAGTCAGTAAAAAAAAAACAAAAACAAAAACAAAAAAAAACCTTAATTGGTATAGCGTACAAAATAAATATATCTGTAGGTAACTTGAGGAAATCTTTGCAAATTTGTGTTAAGCCAATAATTAAAACCCTGATTTTCTAAGTAGCTCATAACAAAATGTTCACATAAGGGTAACGAACTATTAATTTTGTTTTAAAACCATCCTAATGTTTTCTGGCACATGCTAGCTAGATGTATTTTATTTTCTTGGGGATATATAACAGGTTTATTTTCCAGAGTCCCTTGATGTTAGATGGACCACTTAGTTGTGTTCTGGCCAATAGAAAGAGGGCAAAAATGATGATGCATACCGCTTCCAAGACTGTCCCATGTTTTCCCATGCTAACGTTTCCCCTTCCAAAGCAACCTGAGAGCTCAGGGGTTGAGCATATCTGAGTTTTACGAAGCAAGGAGACTAGAATTCAAAGAGTCATTTCTTGCAGGAGGGTTGTTCTACCACAGAAATCCACACTGAACTTGACTATCAACAACTATTTTATTAAATCCCTGATATTGTAATTCCTTGTTACAACAGTTAGACTTTGTTAACTTGCTTTGATTTTTTGTGGCCCAAATTCTGCCATCACCTCAGTCTTGCTGCTTTATCTGACACTGATGATTTTAATTCCATTCTTGTCATGTTAATATTATGCTTAAAACGTTTTTTCTGGAAAACAAAAATTTACTTTTGCCCAACTATGAATGGAACTCTTGCTACTTTTTCCCCAAAAGTTAACAAATTAAATAGGAAACTATTTTTTCACTAAAGATACCTCATCTGTTCTTATAATCATAATTTTCTTTCCATTTTGTTCAGTATATTTTTGTCTTGAAAATCATCTTCTCCCTATGTAAATGTCAGTGTTGATTTATATGTAATAGGAATTTACATAGTGAACTGCCAGTTGTCAGTAACTGGTTTCAAGTAAAGACATTTTACTAGTCAGTTACTAAGAAATCTCTGTCATAAAAAGGACAAATATAACTTAAAATGGAACATTGTACAATGATAGCAAAGTGTTTAATTAATGTCTTGTGAATTAAGCACACTTTTATTGACTACATTCTTTTTTATATGATCTATATTAAATATTGGAAATGCAACACTAAGAATAATGTAAATAATGATTAGCAAATAAAATACCTTTATAAAGAAAAAATACAGGATGACCTGAGAGCATATAACAGGGGTTTTAATTATGTCTGAAAATTTGAGGAGACATCTTCTGAGATGAGGTTTAAGTTGAGTGCTAAGGTATGAATTTTCTACGTATTCATAAGAGAAGATAGTAGAAAAGTCCTAGAGCAGAGAAAAATCCTTTATGAAGTTTCTAAGATATAAAACAGTTTATTAACCGTAACAACAGATTATAACTGAAGGAAGAATAATGAGAAATAAGACAAAGTCTACATCATCAGGGACTTACCAGCCACAATGAGAATTTTGGAATTTATCACAAGAGCAAAGGCAATGCATGGAGTAATTTTTGATATGAGAATGGCATCATTAAACTTGCATTAAAAGTAGTGCATGCACTGATTTTAAAAAGTGAGAATAGAAATCAGAGAATAATTTAGGTGGTAGTCTACATAGTCTGGGAAAAATACAGCAATATCTTATGATAATTTTAGTTTCTTTTGTCTTGTAACATTGTATTTTTAAAAACCATGACATTATCTTGTTTCATTCTTCTAATTTATCTACCTTCAGACATTTAATTTTTTTGGTATTTACCTTAAGTAGACTTAAAATAAAAAGCTAACCATCAATCATTTATTAATTTGTTTTAAGCCTCATGTTGCCACCAATTTGAATTTATGGAAAAAATTATTTAATTTCAACTCTGGTGTAGGAAAGTGAATGACTTAGAAGAATAAATTAAAATAAAATGAAGACATTAATTAATGTATAAGCTACTGGTGAACTTCTGCCAGCAGTGTAAATTGAAAGAGAATGATGACTTCATTTAACAGTCAATCCGCTAACATAAATCTGAATTCAGCACCTAAAATGGAAAATAAGTATATGGGGAGTTAAGATGTTTTTGGCATAAAATAAAAGCACCAGGGACATTATTTTGATTTCTATATTTTCTCTCATATATAATCTTTACATTTCTATTTTAAAATTCCTATTTTCTCTCTTCTGAATTCTGTCTTCCTCTTTTTTTTTACTCTCAAGCATAGCTATTATTTCATGCTGTTTCATAAATTAATGATAAGCAAATGAATAAATGTGTCAGAAATATTCGTAGAACTGCCTAATAGATTTTACATAAAAGCCAGTCAGAAAACATGTTTGTTTTTCTCAGTTTTTCAATTATTGCTCCACCAGAATGTAGAAATTTGTTTAAATTTATTTGTAAATCAAGAAGACCCTTTTTGAGTTAAAACAAAATGAATGAGGAGAACTAAATGTTCTCATTAACTTTTAGAATTTAAGTTTATTAATGCATATTTATTAGGACAGTAGGAAATGGATTTCCATTTTGCATTAGATGAGGATGTCTACTTTCTGACAGTTCTTTGCCCATAGATAATTCATATCTGGAATCAAATAGAGCAGCAATATTATACTTCAAGTTCTTTGGCTTTCATATGAATTTTCAAGTAATATCGCTAACTCTACACTTTTCAAATAGTGAGATATAATATTCAAATTATTTTTTAATAAGTATAGAAAATTAATATAATTTTATTCCAATGTTATTTTTTCTCATAATTTCAAGACCTTCTACTCACTCTCTCCACTCCCAGACTCTGATGGGGGACCTCTCCTATATGAATGATCCAGTTTGTTTGTTTTTCTTTTTTAGTTTTCTAGAGTAAAATATAAATTTTATCTGGAATAGAATTTATGTATGTATTCATACTCAAAAGAGTTTGATCGACTTACACACTACGTTTCTAATAGCATTGCAGAAATAAATATAAAAGTTTTTCCAGCTTTCAATCACATATAGAAGACAAACGAACTACATAGTGTATACCTAAATCCCAAATAATTTAAATTGAATATTATATCTATTACATAAAATAAAAAAACAAATAATAATAGTTTCAAGGCAGAGGGTGAAATAAGTTATTTTAAAAAACAAAGTGGATTCCCTCATATGGAGGAGAGTGTGTTGACTCTACGTAAACAGACCAGCTTGAGCAGAGTTGTAAAGGCATGTTTGCATATGATGAATGTAGAGTTTTAGTAGCCTAAAGTCACTGAAGGAGACCTCATTCCTTACTGGATAACGAAGAATGACTCAGTGCATCTTTCAATATCCAGTCAGAGAAAAAGAACAATAGGGTTTGACTCTAAGTAATTTGGGAGTTGCTGAAAGAGTCTCTACTAGGCTGCTGTTTCTGAGTCCCAGAACCTGTAGTCCTCAGGAGAGGCTGTGGGAGAGGAAGACAACAAGAAACCAGGGAGAGCAAGAATCTTCTGGACCTTGCAAGGATAAATTAGAATCCATGATGATGACCCGCAGTCTGAAGGAGTCTTTTCAATACCTCTCAATAGCGATTATGTAGTGATGGGTGGCTCTGTGCGGAAAATTGGCATTCTTTCTTCAGGAGTTAAACATTCACACGGTCTAATCATTGAGGAAGCTTAAGAGGGATCCTGGGCAACTGCAAAAGGTGTGGTCCCAAGTGTTGTCCATATCAACCACAAAAGCAGATGATAAGAAACAACATTCATGACTGCAGCTTGACTGCAGTCTTCTGAACCACCCAGGAAAGGTTTTCTGTGAGCCCAGCTAACCTGGAATTGCCAAATGAAGAGAATTCTGGACACATGTGTTTAGTTTACATAAGTGGGCAGTGTACAAATTCGTCAACAATTCATATTACAAAAGAATTGAAAAGCTAAGTGGAGGAATTTATGCTTAATACTGTAGGCAATATTTAGCCTTTGTAAAATCCTGAATCATGAAATAAAAATAGTGTGAATGATATACATTTGCATATATGTGTAATTTCGTACTAGATATGTGTGTGTATACCTACTCACTGTATATTTATTATTGCATAGCATGTTATGTATTACGTATAATATATGGCATATTATAGTATACAAAAAATAAAAATTTATGGAAGTGAAAATCTTACGTTATTTAAAAGACAGTTTACATGAAGGTGAATATTATACTATTTTGCATATATTCCAACATATTAGCACACTGAGGTATATAAATTGATATCTTGAAATATGTATTCTCTCATGACACCAGCACCACAATAAAGACAGAGAACATGTTCAACATACAGAACATACCCTAACATTTTCTCATGTCTCTTTGTAATATTTTTTCTCTTTCCTTTTCATCCTTTCTACCCAAGAAACCACTGATATATTTTTCATCACCATAAAATTATTGCAATTCCTAGAGTTATATAAAAATTTAATAATATAGTACATACACATTATTGTCTGTCTTATTTAACTCAATGTATTTTTTTGAAATTCATTCATGTTCTATCTATCATGAATTCACTCAATTCTCTTCTTGAAGGTACTTCATCATATAAATAGATCAAAATGTGTTTATTTATCCCTATGTCATTGGACCTCTGTGTTTCTAGTGTTTTGCTACTAAAAATAAAACTTATCTGAACATCACGTGTATTTCTTTGTGTGTACATATGCTTTTATTCCTCTTTGGAAAATAAGTAAGAGTAAAATTGTTGGATTGTATAGTAAGTAAATGTTTAATTATTTTAAAATCTTCTAACTTATTTTCAAAGTCATTATTTTGCATTTCTACTAGTTTTTCAAGGTTTAGTTCATTCTTTATGTTCACCAACACTTGCTTTGGTCAATATTTTATAATTTCAGCCATTCTAATAAGATTATAGTGGTAACATACTGTCATTTTGTTTTACATTTTTTTCTAATGATATGATGCTGTTATGCATCTTTACCTGTGTTTATTTGCCATTCTTTATTTAAATGTCTTCTAACATATTTGGGGGGAAGGATATTTGCTTATTGTTTTATTTTGAGTATTCTTATTTAAACTATAAGTACTGTTTCAGATAGCTGGTTTGAACATGTTCTCTGCATTTGATTTTTGCATTTTATTAAAAATGTTTTTTGGATCGTGCTTTTCTAAGAACTCTTAATCAAATATTACAACAAGTTATCTCTCTTCTATTTTAGTTTGACATTTTATATTTCAGTTCTATGATCCATTTTGAATTAATGTCTGCATATGTTGCATGTTATGAATTCCCTTTCATTTTGCTATTGCCTGAAAACTCGTTCTAGGCAGTTTTCCAGCATTTTGGGTCATAACATTGTATCCCATCTTTCAGGGATCACTGTTTTTTGTTGGCTAATAAACAATATATTGAAAATTTTTCCCATTTATGTCTACACGTTTACTTTTTTCCAGATTTTTTTTGAGATGGAAGGGGTACGTCTTGCTACAGTTACTCCATTTTGGGCAGAAGGAATTTTCTATAGCTCCATCTGAATCCCACAGCATCATAGAATATTGAAAGTTGAAAAGAACCTTATAGAAGTCAAGAGATACATATCCCAGTGAATACATCAAAGACATCTGGGGAATTTTTTCAAAGTGTATATATATGCAAATCTCACTCAGTCCAAATTAATTAGCATAATCTCCACGACTATTTGAGAGAGAAGGGAGAGGGAGCATGTTGAAAAATGTAATAGTGATTTAGTTATTATTCCTAGTTAATCAACTTACTCCAAATCCCAATTTTCAGAAATAGAAAATGTAAGATGTCCAAAGGTGAAATGTCATGATGTGTACAATAAGCCACATATTAATTAGTGATTAAGCAAAGACTAAGAACCTGAATGAAGTTCTTTTACTGTAATAGAACTTTTGTATATGCTGATAGCGTTTTATTAATTGTCCGGTTTATTTTTGTTTTGTTATTATTTTAGCTCTAGCAAAGCCTGGAACTGAGAGGAATAAGAGACATGGGAAAATATAAACAGAGAAGCTACAGTTTGTCCCAGATTTTTAGGGAAATAATTCAAGACTATGTACTCCAATCTCAGGGTCCTTTCCTCCAGACTGCCTCTTTTCACATTGAGGTTATTATGAAAAAAGAAATAAATTGTCAATGAAGTTAAGCACTTTCTCCAGAAATTTTGAGTATTCAAACACTACATGAGTTAAATTTCAGGCACATTCAGAGTTGCTACCAAGTCTAACTCAGTACCTTTCACTTATTAGAATTTCTATTTTCAGAGAATGACAGATTAATTTTGTATTGAAAAACTTGCTTTCTTTGCCCTTCCATGCATTGTTTTCTCTCTGTTTTTTAAAGTGCCTTTGTGTGTTGAGGTGTGTGTGTGTGTGTGTGTGTGTGTGTGTGTGTGTTCTTCTCCGTAACATGCTAAAGCCATAGAATTATTGATTTTTGGATATATGTTCTTTGAAAAGTTTCCCCAGGTGTCTCTGGTATACTTGCTGGGTACAAATCTGTTGCCTTTTCTCATCAAGTTTACTTACAGCGTTCAAGCAGTGCTTTGAGTGCTTTTCTTTCTATCTTTGGTTTTTTTTTCCACTCGACAAATAGCCAACATGAGTTGAATTATAATTTCCACTGTGAACATTGTTTGTATTTTCCGGGAGAAACATGCAATTTTGTTTCATGTGTGTGTTTTAAAAATGGTAAATCTATATTTTGCCAGATGATCTTTTACTAAAAATTTTTGTCATAATTCTAACCTATGAAGCAATTGGCATATAAAAATGAGTTATTAGCAATCAAAAATCATATATTCACACCCAAATAAAGAACTATTTTCACAGAAAACACTCAAAAACTTGAGTGACATTTTCAGGTATTCTTGGTAAAATAGTTGAAAATATTTTTGCCTGTATTATAATTCAGTTTTGTTAAATAAGGTGGCAGAAAAATATGTATAAGGAATAAATATTATATTGTAAGTCAAGGTAACCTATAATAACATTAACCTGAATATCAATTGAAATACATTATTTTTTAAAAAATTACATTTAAAGCAAGTTTCAAACTCTCTTACAAGATCTAAAATTTTTACTTTCTTCTTGAAGATCTTTAATTTCCAGAGATTAATAGGAGTGATTCATTTCACTTTCCCACGAAGAGCATTTTATAAAATATGCACTTAAAGTACAACAAGATAATAGAATGAATTCACTAGCAAAATTTACATTTATTTCTTTTGTGTTATTCAACCAGAAAAAAAGAAACTCAAAAGTATTTACGATGGGAGACAATAATTTTCCTCAAGACAAAATCTAAATAAAAGAAATATATGCTGAATAACCTAACAGTCTTATTTAAACCTGAATTAATATCTGGTTCTTAAGAGTTTGTTAATGCAAGTAAATAATTCTTGATGTAGTTATTTTAATTTAATTGCTCTAAGTGATTGAACATAAAATATGTAATTTCTATAATATCATATCCAATTGTACTTCTGGATTTCACACATGGGATCTAAGTGTGAGTTCATGGACAGAATGTTTAAATTATCCTGTATCCTGAGCAAGTATGAACTCTACATTCAGAGGAGTGAGGCTCTAACTTTGCCTGTGGCATATAGCAGCTTAATTGTTGAGACCATGAAAAATGGAGTTAAATAACACCTACGTTTATATTAATATTAATTGAGAAGTTGAGACAGTGAGAGTTAAAACAGCGTAATTCCAAAATTATATTAACTGTTCAACTTGCTAGTTTTCCCACAATTGTAGCAGAGTCACATTAGCTGTATGACCATGGACATCAAGTTGCTATAGGTTCAGATGTGTACGTGTTTGTATTTTACTCTATGAGTAAGGAATTCAGTGTCTACAGTAGATAATTTTGAGTAACTAATGAGATAATACATGGAAAATGTCTGATATATATTTTGCATTTTTATTTGAGATACAGTTGTTGTCTTAGTCCATTTTTGTTGATTATAACAGAAAACCTAGAACTGGATAATTTATAAAAAAAGGAATATACGTTATACAGTTATGAAGGCTGAGATTTTCACTGTCATGGGGCCACATCTGCTGATAGTCTTCTTGCTTGAGGAGATTCTACAGTATCCTGAGGCAGCACAGGGTAACCCATGGCTAGAGGGCTGTGTGTGTTCATACGCTGGCTCAGAACTCTCATTCTCTTCTTATAATGAATGCTACCAGTTCATCTCACATGATGACCCATTTTTCTATTAATCAATTTTCCATTAACCAATCTATAGATTAATTAATTCATGAGGTCAGAACTGTATCAGGGATGCAGGTTTATACACTTGCTGTGTAGCCACAGATCAATACACTGATAGTGGAGTCTGCAGTAGAGAAGGTGTTTAATGATCACAAAGCACTAAATAAGGAAAAGGGAAAAATTCTCAAGCCTCAAATACATTCTGTTAAGAGGTGCTGGGCAATGTTTTTTTTGTTGTTGTTTGTTTTGTTTTTTAAGTTAAATTTCAATAGTGCAGGTGGTTTTCAGTTACATAACTAAGGTATTTAGTGATGATTCCTGAAATTTTGGTGCACCCATCACCTGAGCAGTGTACACTGTACACAGTACATAGTATTTTATTACTCACTTTCCTCCCACATACCCCACTGTCTCCAAAGTCCATTATACCATTCTTATGCCTTCTGAGCAAGACTGTTTAAGGGGATCATTAAGGGTGAAGTGTTGGAAAACTGGGGTTTTTGATCAGTCATAGTAGAGGGGATGAAGTCATTAGGATGTGGAAGATACATTCTTCCATGAGTCAGTTTTCCTCTGGGCTCTTCAGATCAGTTGGCATGTGTAAATTTATGGTATACAGAACCTAAAGGAGAAGCTCGATGGAAAACTTATCATCTCACAACATCTTACATTTTATCTATAGAACAGAAAAAGAAGAAGGAATTTTGTGACAAGAGTTGTTATCCTAGGGTAGTAAGCAACTACCAACTACAAGAAAGTGGATCAAAAGGAAAACTGGGCTAATGGTTACTATTAATTATGCTGCAAGCCTAGATACATATTGTTTTCTTTTCTCCTTTATCAATTTTGTAAAGTTTTTGGAGGACAGTTTTAGAACCCTCATTTTTCAATCACCTCTTAAAAGCCTCACCTCTCAATATAGGAAGCATAAAGCTGGTATCTGCTTCTGGGGAGGAATCAGACAGTTTTTACTCATGAAGGACTATGAAGAGGAAGCAGAGATGGGATCCAGGCAGGAGAGGTGCTACACACTTTTAAATAGCCAGATCTTCCAAGAACTCACTATGGCAAGGACAGCACCAAGAGGATCTGTTAAATGATTTATGAGAAATCCACCTTGATGATGCATTACCTCATGAAGCACACCTTGAATAATAGAGATTTACAATTCAACATGGGATTTGGGTGGGGGCAAATACGCAAACTATATCACTCAGGTAATTTGAAAGGGAAATTGTTAAAATTTACTTATTTAAGTCAAAACAATAGTTAGCTACTCTTTAAACAGATATATGGCAAATTATATCTAAAGTAATCTTATGATAATTTTGTAAAGCATATATTTTATTGTTAAGAAAAAGACATTGATAACTAAAGAAGACCTGTGATTTCCTTTGCACTTTCCTCTATTTGTTGCCTCATGTCATAAGAGCAAAGCGAATTTTGAGAGAAAGAATTTCCTGTTATCTCAACCTAATGAATGTAAACATACTTGGTAAAAAAGTAAATACCTTTTAAGGATGAGAAAGTAAGAAAGGTAGAACTCTTTTGCCAGTTCAAATGGTTCAAGAGGTGCTTGTAACTCTATATTCTCCAAGTCAAAGTAAAAAGATAACTGCATAGATATTTTGATTGCCCTACCACTAACTAATTCTGTCTATAATTTTGACACCACCTGCTAATGCTAATACAAGGTACAATGCATTGTGAATCTATTTCTATACACAATTACTCATTAACTTTTAAAAAACGATCTTGCAAACTTGGTGTAATTGTCTGCAATGATGAGTATACACAATAACTAACAGTGAGTTGTTGGGATTAAATAAAGCACATATGTGGAAATTTACAAAGCTGGAACTTGAAGTTTTGTCCATCACTCTCAACAATTGGTAATGTTTTGAAGTCCATCAAAGATTTACTGAGAGTATATAATTAACAACAGAGAATTAAGTTCTGTGTTTAGAATACACAGTACTAGTGATTGTTCTGCTTGTAGAATTTATTCAAACTAACCCCAAGGGTACTTCATCGCAAGATCAACGCTGGCATTTCTAAATGATACAAACAAGCTTAACAGAGGGTATTCACAATACTTCTGGAAGGTTTTATTATAGCCAGTTGAAGTTCCCAAAAATGTAGAAATAAAACAAACACCAGATACCATAGAAAGAAAACACAATCTTTAGAAAAAATAAAAATTAAAAATCAGGTTGAAATGTTTAAAAGTATCTAATTTAATTTTTTACTTATGTAATATTAAATATGTAATATGTAAAATAACTATAAATTAATGTAGAATAGAAAATACATTATAAAATTTGTGTCATATATAATTATTGTGTTATACACATGTCACATTCCCATTGTTAAAATTTATGATTACTTCATTAGTTGAAATTGTTTTCTCCAGAATTATAGATCCTACTTAATTAGTTTTAAAAATTATTTGTGTTTAGTTTTATCTTTCAGCAACAAGAACTTTATTTTCCTTCTCTGTTTAAAATGTGAGTAATTTATTTGGAATAAAAAATTAATCGAAATAAATTTATCATACACATGTAAAAATATATTCACAAATATTGGCATTTTGAGATATGTGTTATTTATATATATATATATATATTTTTTTTCCCAAAATAACATAGGACATTATAAAGAAGATCTAGAATGCATGCATTATATTAAGGTAATTCTATTCCTCATCCATCTCTCTCTTCCTATGTACATACACACATATACTACCTTCATGAATACTACTTGCGATCATACTACAAATTAAGTCAAAAAAATCTGGAATGCCCAAAAAATTTACACAGGTCAGGTACATTTATGCTTTTAAAAATTAAATAATTATATCATTACAGAAAAAAATACCCTATTGCAAATATAATTTTGGTAATCTTGGGTAATCAATCTACAATATTTACTGTAGCATTTGAGAATAAAATTTAATTATGAGCTGAATGGGAATCATATAATTTTGAAAAATGACTTACTAAGTATAGCATGAGCTTGATAATTTTATGGATTTTCCATTGGTTTTGTCATAAGCTGTCAAATGTATTGAATGAGTAAAAAGTAACAATTCAGTGCAAACCTGATAAAATACAATTGCTTCAGAATAAAATTCCACTTTATGAACATTTTTCATAAAATAAAATATCTCAACTTTGTGCAGGTACTTTAAATATTCTGTCAAACTGATTAAGTGGTTTGGCCAAATAATTACAATCTTAATGAAGATAAATATGAATTAAACTACTCCAAACTTATTTTTTAAGCTTCCAAAATTCTTTCCCCTGTACCATCTATAAATCTATAAATCTATCTATCTATCTATCTATCTATCTAACTATCTATCTATCTTTCTATCTATCTATTATCTATCCAATTGGATTTCTAATTACATTGAAAATTATTTGACATCTCTAAAATCATGCTCAGAATGCACATATCTTTCTTTGCTTATATGGTAAATATTTGAATTTCCTTCATGTTCTTAGAAAATAATTATATGTTGTCATACACATCTTTTCTTAATTAGGTAACATAAACTGGATTTTTAAATACTAAATTCAGGGTCTATATTTAGAATACTAGTTAACAAAAGTGGAAAAAAATACTGAGTTTTCAACCTAAACCCTAGACAATCAATATGTTATGACAAAAATTTACATTAAAAATTTTTTTCCCACTCTGACTTTATATTTATTTTTATTATTTTCTTACTCATTTTACTTGGCACTCCATCTGAAGGAATTGTCACAACTGTCATCCTTAATACTTTTCAAATGGCAATATGTAGTTTACATTATCTTTGTCTTTTTTTGCTTGAAAATGTGTACTGACATTAAACTTCAGTTCTGAGGTTTTCTAGACTTAAGAATGATAAATGTCCAAGAAAAATTTTTTGTTCATTAGCTGCGAAAAGAATAGATCTCGTGTTTTAAAGGGTCTTACTGAGTTTGAGATAGAAAATGATTGGTCATATACTTGTAGAACTTCCAAATTCTAACATAAGTAGAATATATCACATGTGTCAAGATTTTTAAAAAATCTATTATAAAGGGAAAATCAGGCTGTCACCTGAGTTCTCAAAGCAGCACTACAATCTGGAAGGTGAGACAAGAATAATAGTAGCTTATTTAAAACAGAGAAAAAAACATAAAAAAACCCACTCGAGTTTCACCAAAAAAATGAAAGAAAAGGAAGCAAAGATCGCAACATACTGGCATATCAGTAGAAATTCTATTCCAAAATTGTGAAGACATATAAATGTAATGTCATGAAATAACAAAAGGCTCATTTTTCTGAGCCAAGTATCATAGCAACACAACATGCAAAATAAAGTTAAGAGAGATATCATGATGACTTGTTAAACATATAGTGATGGAGCTAAATATCACTCCTTTGAAAGTGAATGAATTCCACAGAACAAACATAAGTAAGAGTATTGGGAAATTGCATAATTATCTACCTACTTACCTATCTGTCTCTTAATCTGTCATCTATTTATGCCACATTTATTTGGATGTCTGTGGGGAAAAAAATCTACAGAAGCAATAGTGTATTGGCACACACACAAAAACACTAAAATGTTCAAAACATAGATATTTGGCAGTCTCTTTTCACTGATTCACATACAAATAGAAATGTGAAGAAAGTATCAGTACAATTTGTAAATAAATACATTTCAGATAAGCTGTATACTGAGAGGAAACTGATGTGATACCATAATATGCAGAAAGCAGTATTATGGATTCATAACATACAAACAACTATGAGATACAGCAGAAGCAGTTCTAAGAAGGAAGTTTATAGCAATTAATACCTACGTCGAAAAACAAATGATCTCAAATAAACAACCTAACATTACACATCAAGGAACTAGAAAAAAAATTTTTGATTTGATAAAAGTATAAGGAACAACAACAACAAGAAAAAAAAATCCACAAAGATCAGAGCAGAAATAAACAAAACAGAGACAAAAAAACAAAAACAAAACAAAACAAAACAAAAAAGCAGATGAACAAAAAAGAAAGGTGATTTTTTTGAAAAGATAAAATTGACAAACTTCTAGTTTAATGAAAAACCCATGAAAACTCAAATAATATCAGAGACACAAAAAGAGACATTACAATTGATACCACAAAAACAAATAGGATAAGACACTACTATAAACAACTATACTCCAATAAATTGGAAAACCTAGAAGAAATAGGTTAAATCCCAGACACATGCAATTTACCAAGATTGAATCATAAAGAAATGGAACACCTGAACAGACCAGTAATAAGCAACTAGATCAAAGCGTCTCACAACAAAGAAAAGCCTAAGACCCTATGGCTTCACTACTGAACTATACTAAACATTTAGGAATTAATATATACTCTATTCAAGCTGTTATAAGAATTTGAAGAGGAGGAAATACTTCCAAACTCATTCTATGAAGTTAGCATTACACTGATATTAAAACTAGACAAGGACATGACAAACAAGGAAAACAATAGGGCAACATCCCTTATTAACACAAAAGCAAAAATTCTCAACACAATACTAGCAATTCATATTCAACACAATTAAAAGATCATTCACCATGACTAAGTGGAATTCCATCTCAGGGAAGTAAAGATAGTTCAGCATAAACAAATCAATAACTGATGTATCACATAATCAGAATTAAGAACAGAAACCATATGATCATTTCAATAGATGCTTAAAAACATTAAGTACAATTCAACATTCCTTCATGATAAAAGCTCTCAACAAACTGGGTATAGAAGAAGCATATCTCAACACAATAAAGGCTATATATGATAAGCCCAGAGCTAACATGATAGTAAATAAAGTTGAAAGTATTTCTTCTAAGGTCTGGAACAAATCAAGAATGCCCACTTTTATTACTTTAATTCACCATATACTGGAAATTCTATCTAGAGCAACTAAGCAATAGAAGGAAATAAAGGACAGCTAAATTAAAAAGAAGGCAGTCAAATTCTCTCTGTTTTCAGATGACACAAACTATTATA
>CM052650.1:51681236-51743397 GCA_028533165.1 Leontopithecus rosalia | reverse complement strand
ACACACACACACACACACACACACACACACACACACACACACATCCCTAAAGCTCCACCAAAAAGCTGTTAGAATAAATAAATTTAGTAACGTTGAAGGTTAAAAAAATTAATATACAAACATTAGTAATATTTCTACATGCCAATAACAAACTATCTGAAGAACAAATTAAGAATGTAATCTATTTAGCGTAGCTTCAAAAAATAAATACATAAAATGCCTTGGAAAATTTAATCAAATAGACAAATCTCTTTAATAGAAAACTATAAAACAATGATAAAATAAGTTGAAGAGGACACAAATAAATGAACAGATACCATGTTCATAATTTGGAAGAATCGGTATTGTCAAAATGTCCATATTACCCAAAGTGATGTACAGATTCAATGTAATCTCTATAAAAATACACATGAAATCCTTTATAGACATAGAAAAGACATCCTTAAAAATGTATAGGAATTGCAAAATACCCAGGATATCCAAAGTAATCTTGAGCAAAAAGAACAAAGCTTAAGGTGTCACATTTCCAGACTTCAAAATATACTACAAAGCTATAGAGAACAAAATAGGATAATCCTGACATAAAAAGAGGCCAGGGAAATGAAACAAACTGCAGAAATAAATCCATGTTTTTACATGCAATTGATTTTTGACAAAAGCATCAAAAACACACACTAGAGAAAAAGACAGCATCTTCAATAAATAGTTCTGGGATTACTGAATACCACATGCATAAGAAAAAAAGAGAAAAACTATATCCTTATCTCTCATGATACATAAAATTAACTCTAAATAAATTAAAGATTTGAGTCGAAGACCTAAAACTTTGAAACTACTAGAACAAAACACAGGAGAAACACTTTATAAAATTGGACTGGGAAAAGGTATTTTTGGATAATATTTCAAAAGCATAGGCCAAAAAAAAAAAAGGCAAAACCTTTTTAGACTGATGGGATTGCATCAACCTGAAAAGCTTCTGCACAGTAAAAGAAAGAATCATAGAAGAAAAGAGAGCACCAATGGAATGGGAGAAAGCATTTGCAAATTACACTTCTGACCAGAGGTTAATATCCAGAATATAAAAGGAACTCAAACAATTGAAGAGTCAACATTAAATAAACCAGTTAAAAACCGGCAAAAGATTTGACTATTTTCAAAAAGCATACAAATAACCCGCAGATCTATAAAAAAAATGCTCAACATAACTAATTATCAGGAAAATGTAAATCAAAACTACAGTGAGAAATCACCTCACTACAGTTAGAATAACTATTCTCAAAAAGACAAAAATTAACAAATGCTGGTGAAAAAGAAACTTTTATACCTTGTTAACGTGAATGTAAATTAGTACAGCCATTATGTTGCTCTAAAAATTAAAAATAGAACTACCATATGATCCCACAATCCTGTTACTGGGTGGATATCCAAAAGAAATGAAATCAGTGTGTTGAAGAGACATCTGCACCCTCATTTTTATTTCAGCCCTATTTACCATAGCCAAGATATGGAAGCAACCTTAATGCCAGTCTACAGATGAATGCATAAAAAATGCGGTATCCATATACAATGGAATACTCTTTAGCCATAAAACAGAATGAAATCCTGCTACTTGCAGCAACTTGAATGAACGTGTGGAACACTATGTTATGTTAAATAAACCAGGCACAGAAAGACAAACACTGCATGATTTCACGCATATGACAAATCTGAAATGATGATTTCAAGGAAGTAAAGGGTAGAATAGGGGCTGAGAGGTTGTGGGAAGGAAGCAAGGATACCAGGAGAGGTTGATTATGAGTACAAAGCTACATTTAGAAAGAACAAGTACTGGTATTCGGTTACACAATAATGTGGATGCAGCAATAAATAATATAGTATATATTTTAAGATACAAGATTTCTGAATGTTTTCACTATAAAGAGATGATAAATGCTTAAAGTGGCAGATATGTTAATTACCCTGATTTAATCACTATACAATGTACCCATATATTGAAACATTACACTGTATTCCATAAATATGTACTATTATTTACTCCATATATATGTACATATTACTCCATAAATATATACAAATATTTACATATTTTTGTTTATAACTTGTACAAATATTTAGTTTTGTTTATAACTTGTCAGTCATAAAGAAAAAAAGGAATGATTCATCAAGAAATATAAATTAATTAGAATTCGAATTCAAGAAGAAATATTTATCTTGATATGACTTTATTTGTAGGATGTTAGAAAAAATCCACAAGCAGACAATAAATAGAAAAAAATGTAAAAACTACTACCATATAAAGAAAAACAAATTTGCAATTTTGAAAAGTTAGGTAAAATCAACAATTATGGATATATTTTGAATAAGAAAAAATGAGACAGAAAAAATTTATAAAAGAAAATATTAGAAATACAATTAAACATAATGAAGCAATTATTACATATAACATCATGGAAAGTTATTGAAAGTCTGGAGATAACAGATACTTTCTCAATAAAATCAGAAATATGAGTTTGGCTAAAGAATTAGTAGTAAATACGGCCAGGCGTGGTGGCTCAAGCCTGTAATCCCAGCACTTTGGGAGGCCGAGGCGGGTGGATCACGAGGTCAAGAGATCGAGACGATCCTGGTCAACACGGTGAAACCCCGTCTCTACTAAAAATACAACAAAAAATTAGCTGGGCATGGTGGCGTGTGCCTGTAATCCCAGCTACTCAGGAGGCTGAGGCAGGAGAATTGCCTGAAACCAGGAGGCAGAGGTTGCCGTGAAACAAGGTCGCACCATTGCACTCCAGCCTGGGTAACAAGAGCAAAACTCCATCTCAAAATAAATAAATAAATAAACAAATAAAAGAAAAAAAGAAAAAAAAAGAATTAGTAGTAAATGCAAATAATTTAACTACCAGAAGAGATTAGAGAATTATTTCAGATCTACCATTGTAAAGAGTACCCAAAGTAGAGTGTTATGTCTGAGGTTCAGCACACTATAAAAATAACAATAATTTTAACTTTATTTAAATTGTGCTACACCAGATCAATATAATAAAATTCTTCAAAAAGCCTAGAATGGTTGAAATGATATTTTCTCATCTGAAAAAAAAATGTTCCACATAAAATACTAAGCAGATCAAGCAAAATCACAGGAGACATGATAGTAGATCCAGAACACTATTTAAATTATGAAAAGTTAATTACTTTTAGAAAAATGTTCAATACAATTTATTAAATAAACAATGTGAAGAAAATGATTGATGCCAACAAGACATTCTTTATTATTATTATGATACTGTAAGACATTTCTTTAGATAGAAGCTGTACTCTGTTTATAAATAAATGTAGAGGAAAAAAAGGTTTTGTATTTTCTTCCTAATCCAGCAATAAATACCAGCAACTGAAATTAGGTAAAATGGTACCTGTACCGTAGGGAACATTCTAAAATAATTAAGAATAAATTAAATAATAAAGATAATTAAAGGGATAAAGAAAATTGTAAAATCTTATTAAATAAAATGAAGCAATATCAAATAGATATACTGCCATTATAACTCGAATGTACAATATCATAAAAAATTATCTCAAATTTGATGCAATATTAATTTGAATTTAGAATCTCCATGAAAACATTTTATTTTAATCAAAGAAATTACCACAAAGCTGATTAGGATAACATAA
Source organism: Leontopithecus rosalia (assembly GCA_028533165.1). Classification (NCBI taxonomy): domain Eukaryota; kingdom Metazoa; phylum Chordata; class Mammalia; order Primates; family Cebidae; genus Leontopithecus; species Leontopithecus rosalia. Next base: position 51,739,728 of record CM052650.1, on the reverse strand, counting down.
TGTGGTCCTTAACTTCTAGATTATACCCATTATCCACTACACCTGAAGAATTACCAAAGCCACTGTAAACTCTGAAAAGAAGAGTGGGCTGGGAGCGGTGGCTGACGCCTGTAACACCAACACTTTGGGCGGCCGAGGCGGGTGGATCACGAGGTAAGCCCGCCCAAAGTGGTGAAACCCCGCATCTACTAAAAATTAAAAAAAAAAAAAAATTAGCCGGTGTGGTGGCAGGCGCCTGCAATTCCAGCTACCCGGGTGACCGAGTAAGAGACTTGCTTTAACCCAGGAGGCGTAGGTTGCAGTGAGCCGAGATCATGCCGCTGGACTACGGCCGCAAAAAAGAAAAAAAAAAAAAAATAGAGTGAGTGAAGAGGGCATGTCACAAAAACATAATATGGACATTTTACAAAGCTAGCAATCTAAAATTAATATAGTGTAGTTATACAAATTGGTATGTAGATCAATGACAGAAATAAAAAATAGATCTCAGCATAAATGTAGTATTAATATTTTAAGTGGGAAAAGTAAAAATGGAGAAAATATTTAATAAATGATGCTTACACAAATAGCTATGCGTGTGAAAGTAAAATATAATTTCTATTTTGCGTCATGTGGAAAAATATTTTCCTGACAGTCTAAATATGCATATCTGAGCAAGTAAGTGTTAATCTAGTGCAAAAACATCTAGAGATGCTGTGTGTGAATTAGGAGCAGGAGAGAAATATTTGGTCAACTCTAGATACTTAGTAACTCATATGATCTCTATCGATGTATCTATATATATCTTTGTTTTTTTCTTTTTATTGCGTTTTAGGTTTTGGGGTACATGTGCAGAACACGCAAGATAGTTGCATAGGTACACACATGGCAGTGTGCTTTGCTGCCTTCTGCCCCTTCACCCACATTTGGCATTTCTCCCCATGCTTTCCCTCCCCTGCTCACCACCCCCACGCTGTCCCTCCCCTATTTCTCCTAATAGACCTCAGTGTGTAGTACTCCCTTCCCTGTGTCCATATGTTCTCATTGTTCATCACCCGCCTATGAGTGAGAATATATGGTGTTTCATTTTCTGTTCTTGTGTCAATGTGCTGAGAATGATGTTCTCCAGATTCATCCATGTCCCTACAAAGGACACGAACTCATCATTTTTGATTGCTGCATAATATTCCATGGTGTATATATGCCACATTTTCCAGTCCAGTCTATCATTGATGGGCATTTGGGTTGGTTCCAGGTCTTTGCTATTATAAACAGTGTCGCAATGAACATTTGTGTGCATGTGTCCTTATAGTAGAATGATTTATTGTCCTTTGGATATATACCCAGTAATGGGATTGCTGGGTCAAATGGAATTTCTATTTCTAGGTCCTTGAGGAATCGCCACACTGTCTTCCACAATGGTTGAACTAATTTACACTCCCACCAGCAGTGTAAAAGTGTTCCTATTTCTCCGCGTCCTCTCCAGCATCTGTTGTCTCCAGATTTTTTAATGAATGCCATTCTAACTGGCGTGAGATGGTATCTCAATGTGGTTTTGATTTGCATCTCTCTAATGACCAGTGATGATGAGCATTTTTTCATATGTTTGTTGGCTTCTTGTATGTCTTCTTTTGTAAAGTGTCTGTTCATATTCTTTGGCCATTTTTGGGTGGGCTTGTTTGCTTTTTTCTTGTAAATCTGTTTGAGTTCTTTGTAAATTCTGGATATCAGCCCTTTGTCAGATATCTATATATATCTTTACCTATCTATATTTTTCTGTCATCTATCTGTCTATCTATCTATCTATCTATCTATCTATCTATCTATCTATCTATCTATCTACCTATTATTTACCTAAGGAGAAGGATCATTGAGAAAGACACAACCTGTGTGTAAACACACACACAGTCAAAGCTATCAGAATTAAATTTATTACTGAGCGAACGACCCCATAAATAACTTCAATATAAAGTCAATAGATTTAGAAAATATAGCAGTGCACAAGATAAGTATTTGTAACATGTAGTGAGGTTTTACAAAATAATAAGAAAAAATTGATCCATATAAGTAAATATTTTAGTGGGGGATTTTTTAAAAAGATCAAATCCATGTAACAAATCATGTTTAAAAAGGGTCTGTATTGACATTAGTCAATGAAATATATGTGAATTTAAAATAATTCCTTACCTTAAACTGTAAGGTGAGAAAACAAAATAAAAACAAAAAACTAAAAACCCACAACAACCACTAAAAAACAAAAACAAAAACCCACAAAAAAAACAAAAGAAAAAATCTCTAACATCTATTACTGGATTAAAATGTGAGCAAAATCTCGTCCTACATTGCTGGTGAGAAGCAAATGAGTACAACAGATCTTTAGAGACTAAAAATCCCTAAATATTTAAACCTAGTAATTCCACTTCTTGAAAATCTATCCTCTATGCATTAAAATTTAAAAACGATTACTAAGATGCATATACGAGAACATTAGTACAGTCTTTGTTTTTATGATGACAACTAAACTAAATGAAGTCACCAAAAGAAAATGGTTGATTGTGTTATGATCCCTCATATCATAAAACAGTGGCAGACATAAAAATACACTCTAATTGTATCTGTGTTTTTGCATGATTTTCCAAGATAATGCTGAGGGAAGATAAAAGAAGATACATAAAGCAAACAAAAAATGCATAGGTTCATTTGGTACATATGCCTCCAAATTAATTTTAATATGTAAGCATGATAAAAATATTAAAATATTTATAAAATCTATTAACATGGACTTTTGTGTTGAAAAGCAGGGCCTGCTAAGGTTGGAGGGGAAACAGAATTAGAGAGAAAATCCCAACAAAAATGACAAAAAAAGAAAAATTACTGTCTATATAATTATAGATTTATATACATGTATTTTACATATATACTTTATTCATGTGTGTAAATGTACACACATGAATAAAGTATATAAAGACGTTATATACCATATATATATATAATATATATATATGTATTATATACATATATATGTATTATATATATATATATATATATATATATATATACACCATTATAAATTATGGAACTATCCATATATATCATGAAATTATCAAATAAACATTAAGGAATAAAAAAAAGTTTTCTAGAAATAACCTTTTGTACAGATTTTCAAATTTAATTATAACCATTATGAGAATACTCTTTTAGCTTCAAAACCATAAGCTTTATTTTGGTTGTATTTTTTTCCTTTATTACGAAAATGCATTTAATTAGCTAATAGAAAATCAAACTCCCAACTTCTGCTATTATGGACAAGGTGATTTCAACTTCTAAGCCTTCACACAATTCTACCTCCATAGCTCCTAAAGCGTTTCAACTGTATTATTTATAGGTTGATACATAATATTGCACATATTGATGATTTGGCCAGGAAATCATTACCTAGACTATGAAATAATTAGTTAATGTAGATATGAAGGTTGTCCAACAGACATGCACAAACACAATATATTCATTTGAATTAAAAAGCTTACTAAATACATGTATAAATTTATTTACAGTAAATAATGACTCCTTTAATGTGCTAGTAAAAATTGTCACATTCTTAAAAAGCGTCTTGATTCAATCTAGAGCCAATAGTTATATTTTTTCATTTCTAATGATTAATATTGAGTTGGATTATTAATTATGTTATTGCATCTCCTTTATGTTTACCTTTATGATTGATATGTTGGCTCCTTTATTAATTAATTAATTCACTGAAATTCAATTAAATCTTCTGAGATGTAACTTTAAGGTTTTTTATTTTATGAGTGTAATAACTCTGGTAACCTTGAACTCTTTCATTTGTGTATAAGACAAATTCAAATTTTATATAGATTCTGCAGATGCAAACTGAAGGTTCTTTGAGATGCTTTACAAATAGAAATTCTAATATAGGTCATGAGATGAAATAAAGATTATACTTACATTTCATGGTATCATTTTTACAAAAATATCTTTGAATCTTGGATGCTGTGAACTTTTTAGTGATTATCTTTATAAATATAAGTAACAATTTTAAAATTATGTAAAAACTGTATTATGCCATTTAAGCTAATTAAAATGCTGATGCAATTAAAAAGAGGTTCAGGTATTTTTATAAATATGGAGATTAGTCTACTAAGATTCTTGTCAGTTATTCAACATATTCAGTTTAGTTGATCCCTCCATGAATTTCAGATAGTTTTTTCTGTTTTCCCAAAGCAGAATTATATCTACTCATATTTTTCCTGAAATATATTGCTGTAATTGCTTCACATTCTTGGACATTTAATTTTAGTTTGTGACTCTACATTTTTTAAAAATGCATATAAATTTACACATGGTATGTAATCTAATATTGATGAATATACATGCAAATTAACCACAGATAATACTGACTGAAGTGAGAGAAGAATAGCTGGTCAGCAAAATTGAAATAACTATTTTATTACCCTGTAGTAACATTTTAATGAGTGAAGGAGATGGTAAAAGTAAATCAAATCTTTGAATTAGATTTACTTTATCTCAGTGTGGACAGCAAGGTCTGTGATTGGCTATAATCCTTTACGTATTTATTTCTTATACAGAAGTGTATACAGGGCAACTGCCCTTTATAAACCATCACATCTCTTGAAACTTGTTCACTATCATGAGAACAGCATAGGGAAAGTCTCCCCAATAATTCAGTGACCTCCCACCAGGTCCCTCCCACAACACATGGGGATTATGGGAACTACAAGATGAGATTTGGGTGGGTACATAGTCAAATCATATTACTCAGAATTGCAATATTCTGATTTTAAAATGCAAATGTAAGTTAGCAGATTTATAACAAGGTATATACATTTCAAATACTTAAAATACTAGCTTACATTTATTAGCACACTCCCTTCATAGTATTCAGATACTTGAAAAATAAGTTGTATTAAAGGATTGCCTAATAAATGAGAAATCAAGAAAAAGAAATTAGGGTTGATTGCAAACGCTTTCTGTGTGCTGAGTTACATATAATGACATCTTTTTATTCAAAAACTAATATATTAAATACCTTATTATGTTTTCCAGAAATTAGAAATTCATTTTTGAAAGTTATTGTGAGATGTTGTTTTCTCTACCTTTGTTGCTGTGCCTCAGTTTTTTTTTTGTCAATTAATTGCCATTACTAGTTACCAAATACTCTGCATAAAAAATTTAGATATAACTTTGTTGAGATGATATACTAGCCTACTAAATTTATGCTTCCACACACACATACACACACTTGGAAACACCTATGTAATGCTCTTAATTTGGTCATCATTAGATTATCTCTAAGTTACATTGCTTATCAAAAGTTTAGTTAAAAACATACCAAAATGTTCAGTTTAAAATAGCAGCAGAGTCCGTTGGAAAGAGATTTGAGTGAGTAAAGAAAAACCCAAGAAAGAATGTGCCCAATTGCAAGGCTGCCTCAAGTCTGAATACAGACAGATTTATTAATGATCCATTCCTTGTGTACTTTCTCATTGACCATCAGAATGTCTACTACAGAAGTAAAATGGAGACCTAATATACTAATAACATTAATAACAGGCCAGGCATGGTGGCTCACACCTGTAATCTCATCACTTTGGGAGTCTGAGGCGGGTGGATCACCTGAGGTCAGGAGTTCCAGACCAGTCTGGCTAACATGGTGAAATTCTGTCTCTACTAAAAATGCAAAAATTATTTGGATGTGGTAGTAGGTGCCTGTAATTCTAGCTACTTGGGAAGCTGAGGGAGGAAAATTACTTGAGCCTGGGAGGTGGAGGTTGCAGTGAGCAGATTGCACCATTGCACTCTAACCTGGCCAACAGAGTGAGGAGCCATCTAAAAAAAAAATAATATTAATATAAATAGCAACAGTTGCTATTATTTACCAGCTAATCTTACAAGCTTTTAATAGCATTGTAAATTATTTTAGCGGCAGACCTACAAAGCAGATAACAATATTGCCATTTAAAGATCTGGGTGGTTATGTTGTTCTCAAATTTGTTTTTCAGGTAAAGATTGGAATCAAGTTTTATGTTTAAACTTGTCTGACTCCAAAATATGTAAAATTCCATTCTAACCACAGCATATTTGAGATGATTACTAAGAACACTATAAATAAAAGAAAATTTACAAAGAAAATCTTAAAACTTCTTGAAATAGATCACATATATAAAGTTTATGAAGGCAAGCTACAGCTATAATTCAGGAAATTATTAGTGTTGATAATGGAAACGTTTTCAGCATGGCATAGGGAGACATTTTAGTAGTGCCCAAGGAAGAGCTGAATGGAGATACCCAAAAACTCCTAAGTACTATCTGAGGAGATAGGTTATGTATTGTGCTGCTGGCTTACCAGGGACTTTCCCTATTGTTTTGATTCAGTGCTGAGGTCAAAATGACTCAGGTGCTGAAGGCTACAGGCCAGAAACCACACCATGGGTTTCCAGTGAAGTTATTGGTGATACTTCAGGAATTGACAGTTTTGCTGAGGGCCAAGACAGATCTGAGTAAATAGAAAAAACAATTGATTTCTAACACTCAGAAAATGCTTAACAGTTTACAAGCTAACATCTCCCTGACCTGAAAAGTGGTACTGTGGAAAGTGACACCATGAGAGAATGGAGAAGTTAACAATAGCCATAGAGGAGTAAATGTTTCTAAGGCAGATCTGAAAGCTCCCTGGCTGCCATCATCAATCATATTCATGTAAGTCTCTTACACTCAGCTACAACTCTGGGCAGGGTAGTTGGCAGGTAGGGAGGAAGAGATTTTAGAAAGATGGAAATTAACTAAAAAGCACATTTAAAATGCAACAGAAGAATCTCAACCATAAAAAGATTGGTATATAGTTACTGGCAAATTTAATTTTCCCTATTATAATACAGGTAAATAATTTGTTACCCATTAGAGAAAAATCAAAGAGCTAACTTTCCTGGATGAGTCAAGTATATAACTGCAGTGTAACTCTATATGTATTGTTCAAATCAGAAAAATGTTAAAAATATTACTCCTCTTTGGGTCTACACTGATAAGGAAATCTGTAAGATGTGTGCTTCCTAATGAAAAGAATAATTGAGGAGAAGAGAAATTTCATTTTTCTTTTGCTATAGACTTTCCACTGGGTAGTTTATATATGTTTTTCTTATATTATAGCACTCTACTGTCCCTTAAACATTTTTTCTTTCCTATTTTGTGCTCACAAAAATCTTGCTAGGCTTTTGAAGAGGCAAAGGCACTGACGTTCAAACAAATTAAGAAATTTTATTACATTTTGCATATTATCTGTAAGTAACCCTAACATACACACATGCAAAATATCTTTCATAAACATTGCTGTGTTCTCATTCTCTTAACCTCATTTTTTACATACATTTGAATCAATAGAAATATTCTTAATTTTTTATAGTCTTACTTTAACATTCCATATAATTTGAAGAAAATATTAGAACACCAGAATGATAATGGTCACAATAGTATTTATACTGCATTGTAGTCCAGTTGTCTTTCATATGTTTCAAAAAATCAGATGTACGAGTTAAAAAGTATGAATACATTTTCACCTTATAGGGCTACCTCTTTTGAAAGTAACAATTTCAAAAGATCTTCACTAACATTGATTATTTAGATTTTTTAAATGTGATCACTTTACTAGGCAATGAAATATATATCAGGTATTTATTTTTTCTTATGAATTTATATTTTTGCTTATCTCCCTATTACAAGATTATTGAATTTTTAAGAAAATAAATTAGATATTCTTTATATTTCATTATATTTATCATATACAATATTTATATTTATTTTCATGTTTTAAAAAATATTTTCTTCAACTTGAAAATTCAATATTCCAAGATAAAATGTTTACATAATTCAGACTATAAATATTTTCTACATGATTATGATAATTCTTATCTGAGGCTGTTATTTCTATCCACACAATTAAGCACACAAATTTTGATATAGTATATTGTATATGTTATTTTTATATTATGGTCTATTCTTTAGTTAAAGTTATCATGATAGAAACACACACATGCACAAACATACATGCAGTGTGTAGCAAGATGTTTATCTAATCACTTATTTCCAAAGTTGTTACACTTATTCAAATACTCCATTGTGAGTTGTTACTGATAACATACAGCTTATGTTTTCTTAAGTTAGATTCCAAAATTAACAGTGCCAGGTTTTAGTGTGTTGTTCTGTTTATTCATGTCTTAAAACTGCATTTTAATTTGGTTAAACTGAATACTTAGTATATCATAGAAAATTTCCAAAAATCATTCTTATTTGTCCAAATTAAATAGCTACTCTACCTTCTTTTCTAAATGATCTGTGGAAAGATTTTGGAGAACTTTAGGAATAAAATCCTCTGTGGTTTAGATAAGAATACACTGAACCCCAGTCAGCCATCTTTGTATTATGTGGCCTTCTCATTCAAGGATATGATATATCTCTCCATTTATTTAAATCTTTTATATCACTTATAAACTTTTACAGCATGTTTATAGAGGTCATGTTTCCTGGCCATGTTCCTCATTAAATTTATCCTGAGACACTTTATATTTCCTGTAGCCAACTGTTTTTTATCACTTACTGTTGGGATTGTCTCTGCTAGGTGGCATTATCTCAGAAATGGCATTCTCTATCATTGGTCTTCTGGCCTGCTACACTATTGGATTAATTCTTACATTAACTACTTCATTAGACTTAACATCAACGTTTCTAAATCTTTAGCATTCTAGAAATTGTATTAGTTCATTGTCACACTGCTATAAATATACTATGTAAGACTGGGTAATTTAAACAAAAGAGGTTTAATTAACTCACAGTTTTGCATAGCCAAAGAGGTCTCAGGAAACTTAAGATCATACCGGAAGGTGAAAGGGAAGGAGGCTCCTTCTTCACAAGGTGGCAGCAGAGAGAGAGAAACAAAATAAAACAAATCTAATGGTCAGTAGACTGTCAAAGAAAGATGACATAAAATATAGAAAAACTTTTTTTAAAAGAAAAATACTTTCAATGTTATTTTAGTTTTGAGAATCACATTCTCAGCTGGATACTTCTTTTTGTGAAAAACAATCTACTGTGGCAAGATTTTCTATCCCATCTCAATTTATGAAAACCCCTGCACTTCAAGACACACCTTAAATATCTTCTACGTTAAGTCTTCTCTACTGAGCCTTCTCAAGATCTTTCACAAAACATCTTTAAATTTATTTGCTGAAATTAATACATAGAGAATCTATATACAGTATCTTTTATTTTAGACATTTCTGATATGGTTTGGCTCTGTGTCCTCACCCAAATCTCATCTTAAATTGTAATCCCCGTGAGTTAAGAGAGAAACCTGGTGATAGGTGATTGGGTCATGAGGACAGTTACCGCCATGGTGTTTTCATGATAGCTAGTGAGTTCTCTCAAGATTTGATTGTTTGATAAATGTCTGCTGATTCCTCCTTCTCTGTTTCTCTCTCTTCTGACACATTGTGAAGAAGGCACCTTCATCCCTTTCACCTTCTACTATGATTGTAAGTTTCCTTAGGCCTCCAAGCCGTGTAGATCTGTGAGTTAACTAAACCACTTTGTTTAAATTATAGTCCCAGGTAGTATTGTTATAGCAATGTGAAAATGAACTAACACAATTTCTACATACAGATTTTATTTTCTGGATGGCAAGATAATGGATGACACAATAAATGAATAAACAGTTGAATGACTATATTAATAATGAATGTATTACCATCATATAATATCTCTGACCATACTGCAACTATCTTCTAGGTAGAAAATGCTACAAAGAGAGACACTTGACACTGGTGGAGGCTGTATGTAAGTTCTATAAAACATATTTTGAAGAAAAAATTTATTATACAATTTTTTTAAGAAAATATTCAAATTGGACTGGGCATGGTGGTTCATGCCTGTAATCCCAGCACTTTCACCAGTTTGGCCAACATGGAGAAACCTTATCTTTAAAAAAAATACAAAAAAAAAAATAGCTGGGTGTGGTGTCAGGCACCTGTAATGTTAGCTACTTGGGAGGCTGAGGCAGGAGAATCACTTGAACCCTGGAGGCGAAGGTGGCAGTGAGCCAAGATCGCACCCTTGCATTCCATCCTAGACAATGAGTGAGATTCTACCTAGAAAAAAAAAAAAGAAAAAATATTCAAGCTGTACAAGCTTAATAATAACTACTACTGTTTGTACTACATATTTTTCTAAATATTTAACACATATTTATTTACTTAATTCTCATAACAAAAAAAAAACTAGGTTTTTTTTTTTTTGGTCCAATCTTATAGATTTAGGGACTGAAGAAAGTTTTCAGCAATTTGTGTAGACACACAGCTTCTAAAAATCAAAACATGAATTAGTACACACATAGTCTAGTTTCACAATTTGTGCTTTTAAACACCAGCATTTAATAAACTGCTTTAAAATATCTTAATGCAAGCAGAAGAAAGTGGGTATTTCCCTATCTGTATAGTCTCATTTATTATAAACTGATCTTTAAAATGAAAATTATATGGCTAACTCTTCTTCAAAAGTCTTCACCTGTTTTTTGCTAATAAATTTGTGACTTCTGAATCTGTGGTATCAGTAGAATATGTGTTTTTCTTCATTTCTGACTAGATTTTTTTAATGGTTTTGGGGGACATTCTTTCGAACATAAAGAAAAATTGCAAGACAGCATTCTATAAGTACACTACTGTATAGTATACTACAAGAAACTTCGCTGTACCTTTTTTCCAGATCCAAACACTGTGTTTTATTCCAATGGTTTGCTCTCTCAGTTTACATTTAAGTAACTTGAGAGTAACTTTATACATTTTTGTTTATTTATACCTAAATATTTCAGTGTACATTTCTTGAGAACAAAAATATATTTTTTTCATGATAGAAGTAAAATGATCAAAATCAGGAAATTTATCATTGATTATAATACTTTTTCTGATCTCCTGTCTCTATTCAAATTTACTTATTTTCATTAAATATCCTTTGTGAGAAATAAATTTACAGCAACACTGATCTATGTTTTTGATAAATACTATTCTAAGTTACAGAAAAAATATAAAACTGGACTAAGACATTGTGTATTAACTCACAGCATGTAGCAATAGCTCTTAAACTATTGCCTAATTCGGTGGATGTTACATCCCTTTTCATATTCTTTTAAATTTTATCCTAAATCTTGTCCAATTTATTCTATTAGGAGTTTTAGCAAAAGAAACAAGCTATTAAAAATCAATCCACTTATAAGCACTACTTCATTTATGATGGTAATTTTAGCCAGTAATATTTACATGATACTTAGTAGGAGTAATGACATTATTTAAAAGAGTGTTGAAACTATTTGTATGTGATGCTTTATTTTTAACTTAAAATTCATAATAATTCTAGCCAAATTTCTTATTTTTTCTTAGTCATAAAAAACCAATCTGATAACCACATATATAAAAATAAATCTGAAAAATATATTTGGTTGCAGATGAAAATATATTATTTTTAAACAAAATTTGAAAAACATAATTAAAATAATTGCATATTGAATTATGTATAATTACATATTAAATATGCTATTTATATTATAATATAATTATGCAAACAAATATATATTATGGTCTATTATATTATTACTTTATCTTGGAGGCTTTAATGAATCTGTTTGCCATAAAATAGTGTTTTCTAGTTTTCTTATAATAACCTCTAGGTTCTAGATCTTTGTATAGGCCCAAACACTGTTTGTTGAATGCAAATTTAACTAGAATGACAAAGATCCTAGAGTTATTTCAAGTATATAATTAATTGGCAGGCTAAGACTTAGGCAAAAAGGATTAAGGACTTAAAGTAGTGTAATGAGGTACATTTGTATTTATAAATGTTGTTAATATTAAATGAGATCGAGTATACTTTTAATCCCAAAGAAAATATAGATAAGTTAATGAGCATCAAAATCATTATATAAAGTACTGTATAGTTTTATAACGTATCAGGTACATTAAAAAATTATTGAGTATAATTGAGGATTTTAAAAATAATTTTATGGCCTCCATTCTTAAATTCATGTTTGGACAAATGAAAATACAAAATACAAACATTCTGAAAATTTAAGACAATGCTTTTCCAAAAGATATTACATGAAAAATTTGTAAATTAAATCTAGGAAAATATTCTTGCAAACAAATGACTCATAATTGAGCAGATATACTGATTCATATTTGTATAATATTTTCTGATTTTGAAACTTGATTACCTATAATATCTTTAAAAACTCAAAATATTTAAAATGATTTTATTACAGTGACACAGGTATTCTTTAGTTTTTAATCTCTTTAGTTAGTGAGACCTTTAATTTCTCATGTTTAGCAATCTTTGAGAAAGAAAAGTTTTCGCTATACAACACAAAGACTTCAATTCAATAAAATCGTAGCATGAATTCCAACAGTGTTTGAAATTATCCAAGTCTGTATATGTTTTACAAAGGCCAACCTCAAAAATTTTACTTGCATGACTTAAAAGTTACAGGATATTTATTATATTCACTGTAATGCAAACATATCAAACATTTTTAATTTCTTATGATGTTGTGAAAATTATTTATTTAAAAAGAAAAGAAAAGGAAAGGCTGTTCCTCACACTCTACATATCCTGTCAAAGGTTTGTGGTTTTGTAACCTCTTTTTTGGAAGTGTTTACAGCAATATAAATACGGGGGTTATAACTTAATGACGTTAAGTTTTTGATCTTACACTTTAAAAAAAAACTGCCCACGTTACATACAATAAGCATATATAAATTATAATGAAGATAATTAGAAATTAATTTATTGAGTAAGACTAAATTTTTTCTTTTCTTCCATTTCAATGATTCAGGAAATTCTGATATTGTGTAAACAAGATCACAAAAATTGGAAAGCAGAGGAACAATACTTTTCATGATTATCTATATAAAATAACTGACAGATAGGTAACTAATGTCAACCTGTTTTCTAGAACCCCAGACCCTCAATACGTGTTTATTTTGTCAACTGTATGCTTAAATTTATTAGTATAATGCTTAAAAAATACTTATAAACATACAAATCTACATACAAGTATTAGCTTGGAAGCTTACTATTCGTATAATCTTTGAAAAGTTATTTGGTTTTTCTATGCCTTAGTTTTCTGCTCTGTGAATAGAGAAATAATTGATAATTATGAAGGTTAAATAAGAAACTTTTAAATAGATGATAGAAATAATGATAAAAATAGAAAGAAGTGTCTTAGATATAGTAGGTATTCAATAAATTTTAGATAAAATAATGTAGTTAGGCCAGGCAGATGGCTCATGCCTGCAATCTCAGCACTTTGGGAGGCCTAGCTAGGTGGATCATGAGGTTAAGTGATCGAGACTATCGTGGCTAACATGGTGAAACCCTTTCTCTACAAAAAGTACAAAACTTAGCGGCACGTGGTGGTGTGTACCTGTAATCCCAGATACTTGGGAGGCTGAGGTGGGATAATTGCTTGAACCTGGGAGGCGGAGGTTTCAGTCAGCCAAGATTGTGCCACTGTACTCCAGCCTGGGCAACAAAGTGAGACTCAGTCTCATCAAAAATAAAAAGAAAAGAAAAAATTCTTATATGCTCCCATAGATAAGCAAATACTATTCCAAAAAATTATAAAGTACAAACCCATTATTCTCCTGAAGAATCAAAAATCTATAGATTTTCTGCTTAACCAAAAATGCATTTGTGTGTCTAAAGCTGAAGATATGTTTATGGTAAGGTCAAGTTGTATGTTCTCTTACTAGTATTAATTTCACTGTTTTACATAATACAAATGATTCTAATTAATACGAATACATTTTAGAATTTTGAATAAATTGCTTTGTTAATTATTATATTTCTTTTTCAACTTGTTTGTACCCCAAACTGATTTGCTAAAATATTGATAGTATAAATTAAAAGAAGAAAAAACTTACAAGTCGTAATTTCTCAGCATTTATAAGAGAGAAAATAAATAAGTTTGTAAGATTTCTTTGCTAAAGAAATAAAACTAAACCAAGCACAACCAAACTGTGCATTTCAACTTAGCTCTCATGTACTCACACTTTTATGATTATGATTTAGAATAAAAATTAAAATTTATCTATAAATTCAATTTGTCAACTTTACTTGTAAATATTCCCTCACATGTCTCAGAAATTATTTCCCTTAATTTTAGTGGCATTATTTTTTGTTAAGTGTATTCTTATGAAAAAACATGATAATCCACTTATTATTTTACCTATTATTTTATAAGTTTCCAGTTTGAAGCAAGATTTTCAAATCTGAGTAAGAAGAGTACAAATCCAAGCAGACAGCATATTTGGGCATTGCAAAATATAGCAGTTATTTTTATAATATTTTATAACAAATAATAGGACCTGTTAGATAGGAATGTATGGATTTTGGAGTATGTGTAGGAAGAAGGCTTAGTCTTGTAATTTAGTTTGTGTTTTGATGCAGTGGTTTATTTTTTTCTTTTTTAACTTTTATTTTGAGTTCAGGGGGACATGTGCAGGTTTATTACATAGATAAACATGTGTCATGGGGGTTGGTTGTACAGAGTATTTCATCACCTGAGTATTAAGCCAGTACCCATTAGTTATTTTTCTGATCCTCTCCTTCCTTCCACCCTTCACACTCTGGTAGGCTCCAATGTGTGTTGTTCCCCTCTAGGTATTCATGTGTTCTCATCATTTAGCTCCCACTTACAAGTGAGAAATCACTGTATTTGGCTTTTCTGTTCCTGTGTTAGTTTGCTGAGAATAATGGCCTCTAGCTCCATCCATGTCCCCATAAAGGATATGATCTGTTTTTTGTAAGGCTGCATAGTATTCCGTGGTGTATGTGTACCACATTCTTTTTTCATCTAGCCTACCATTGATGGGCATTTAAGTTGATTCCACATCTTTGCTATTGGGAATAGTGCTGCAAGAACATACTCGTATATGTGTTTTTAAAATAGAATTATTTGTATTGCTTTGACTAGAGACCCAGTAAGGAGATTGCTGGATCAAATGGTATTTCTGTCTCTAGGTCTTTTAGAAATTGCCTCACTGTCTTCCATAATGGTTGAACTAATTTACACTACCACCAACAGTGTAAAAGTGTCCTTCCTTTTTTTCCACAACCTCACCAGGATCTGTTATTTTATTTTTTAATAATAGTCATTCTGACTGGTGTGAGATGATATCTCATTGTGGTGTTGGTTTGCATTTCTCTAATGATTAGTGATGTTGAGCATTTTTACCATATGATTATTGGCTGAATGTATGTCTTCTTTTTAGAAGTGTCTGTTCATGTCTTTTGAATGTTTTTTGACAGGGTTGTTGTTTTTTTTTCTTTTAAATCTTTATCAGATGCATAGTTTGCAAAATGTTTCTCTCATTCAATAGATTATCTGTTAACTGTGTTGATAGTTTATTTTTCTGTTCAGAAGCTCTTTCATTTAATTAGATTCTATCTGTCAATTTTTACCTCTGTTGCAATTGCTTTTGGAATCTTTATCATGAAATCTTTGCCCATGCCTATGTCCTGAGTGGTATCACTTAGGTTGTTTTCCAGAATTTTTATAGTTTTGAGTTTTACATTTAAGTCTTCAGTTCATCTTGAGTTAATTGTAGTATACGGTGTATGGAAGGAATCAAATTTACATCTTCTGCATATGGCTAGCCTGTTATGTCAGCACAATTTGTTGAATAGAGATTTATTTCCCCATTGCTTGCTTTTGTCAGCTTTGTTGAAAATCAGATGGTTGTAGATGCATAGCCTTATTTCTAGGCTCTCTATTCCTTTCCATTTATCTATGTATCTGTTTTTGTAGCAGTGTCATGCTCTTTTGGTAACTGTAGCCTTATAGTATAGTTTGAAGTCAGGGAGTGTGATGCCTCCAGCTTTGTTCCTTTTGCTTAGTATTGTCTTGGCTGTTTGGGTTCTATGAATTTTAAAACTGTTTTTCTAGTTCTGTGAAGAATCTCAATGGTAGTTTATTGAGAATAGCATTGAGTCTATAAATTGCTTGGGAAGTCTGGTCATTTTCACAATATTGATTCTTCTTATCCATGGGCATAAAGTGTTTTTTCCATTTCTTTGTGTAATATCTGATTTCTTTCAGCAGTGATTTGTAATTCTCATTGTAGCAATCTTTCACTTCTTTGATTAGCTGTATTCTTAGGTGTTTTATTCTTTTTGTGAAAATTGTGAATCAGATTACCTTCTGGATTTGTCTGTTGGTTTGGCTATTGTTGGTGTACAGAAATGCTAGTAATTTTTACACATCGATTTTGTATCCTCCAAGTTTGCCGAAGTTTATCAGCAGGAGGAGGTCTTGGGCAAAGACTATGGGGTGTTCTAGATACAAAATTATGTCATCTACAAATAGAGATAGTTTGACTTCCTCTCTTTCTCTTTGGATGATCTTTATTTATTTCCCTTGGCTGATTTCCCTGGCCAGGGCTTCCAATACTATTTTGAATAGGAGTGGTGAGAGAGGGCATCCTGGTCGTGTGCTGGTTTTCAAGGGGAATGTTTCCAGCTATTCCCCATTTAGTATTATGTTGACTGTGGATTTGTCATACATGATTCTTATTATTTTCAGGTATGTTCCTTTACTACCTAGTTTATTGAGAGTTTTTAACATGCATTGATGTTGAATTTTGTTAAAAGTCTTTTCAGATGCAGTGGTTTCCAGCAAGGGTGGCATCATTCCCCTTAAGATCATGTCCAAAAAATAAAAAATGAAAACCTATTTTAGATGTTTTAATTATGCAGGTATTCTAATAAAATGTCAGGGTCAGGGTTTGAGAAAAATATATTTTTTTCTGTTTTGAGAGAGAGTCTTGCTCTGCCGCCAGGTGCCAGGCACCAGGCTGGAGTGCAGTGGCACGATCTCAGCTTATTGCAACCTCTGCCTCCTGGGTTCAAGCAATTCTCCTGCCTCCGCCTCCCGAGTAACTGGGACTACAGGTGCAAGCCGCCGTGCCCAGCTAATTTTTGTATTTTTTTAGTAGAGACGGGGTTTCACCATGTTAGCCAGGATGGTCTTGATCTCTTAACCTTGTAATCTGCCCTCCTTGGCCTCCCAAAGTGCTGGGATTACAGGCACGAGCCACTGGGCCCAGCCATTAAAGAAATAATTCTTTTACAACAAAAGGGACATTTCTATATAAAGAATTGTCTCACTTAAAATGCGAAAAACTCTCCTAGTGAGAAACACTAATACACAATAGACTTTTTAATTTAACAGTATTGAATGAAGCAAATGACAGCGGCTAGAAGAAAGCATAAAACACCTCCACAGAGCTATAATACATAAAAAGCTGTCATACTATTAGAAATAATAGAAAAAAATATAAATTCTCTGTGAACTTAGATACAATATGTTGTGGAACTCCATGGAAAGTAAAATGAAAGAAAGCTGAAAGCCCATGACTTGTTTTACAATGCAATTTTTTCTCTGTAGAGCAGGCACTCTGTAGACAGTGATACTTTACAAATGAAGATTTCTTAATAATGTGCATTAGAGAAAACCTACAATTGATTGGTTTACCTGAAAGTGACAGGCAGAATGGAACAAAGTTGGAAAACACATTTCACAATGTCATCCAAGAGAACTTCCCCAATCTAGCAAGACAGGCCAACATTCAAATTCAGGAAATACAGAGAACACCACAAAGATCCTCCTTGAGAAGAGCAACCCATAATTGTCAAATTCACCAAGATTTAAATGAAGAAAAAAAATGTCAAGGGCAGCCAGTGAGAAAGGTTGGGATACTCACAACAGAAAGTCTATCAGACTACTAGCATATGTCTCTGTTGAAACCCTACAAGCCAGAAGAGAGTGGGGATAATATTCAACACTCTTAAAGAAATAAATTTTCTTTAAAACCCCATTCCATATTCAGCCAAACTAAGCATCATAAAAGGAGAAATAAATTCCTTTACAGACAAGCAAATGCTGAGGGACTTTGTCACCCCCAGGCCTGTCTTACAAGAGCTCCTGAAGGAAGCTTTAAATATGGAAAGACAAAACCAGTACCAGCCACTGCAAAAACATACCAAAATGTAAAGACCATTGACACTATGAAGAAACTGCGTCAACTAATGGGCAAAATAATCAGCTAGCATCATAATGACAGAACAAATTCACACATAACAATATTAACCCAAAATGTAAATGGGCTAAATATCCCGATTAAAAGACATAGAGTGGCAAACTGGATAAGAGTCAAGACCCATTAATGTGCTGTATTCATGAGGCCCATCTGACATGCAAAGACAAATACATGTTCAAAATAAAGAAGTGGAGGGAGATTTACCAAGCAAATGGAAAGAAAAAAAAAGGGGGGGGGGCTTGCAATCCTAGTCTCTGATAAAACAGACTTTAAACCAACAAAGATTAAAAAAATACGAAGAAGAGCATTATATAATAGCAAAAGGATCAATGCAGCAAGAAGAGAAAACTACCCTAAATATATATGCACCAAGTACAAAGCAGCCATATTGATAAAGCATGTTCTTAGAGACCTACAAAGAGACTTAGACTCCCACACAATAATAGTAGGGGACTTTAACACCCCGCTGTCAATATTAGAGATCAAAGAGATAGAAAATTAACAAGGATATTCGGGAGTTTAACTCAGCTCTGGACCAAGCAGATCTAATAGACATCTACAGAACTTTCCACCCCAAATCTACAGAACATACAATCTTCTCAGTACCACACTGCATTATTCTAAGATTGATGACACAATTGGAAATAAAACACTCCTCAGCAAACACAAATAAATAGAAATCATAACAGTCTATCAGACCATAGTGACATCAAATTAGAACTCAGGATTAAGAAACCCACTTTAAACCACACAAGTACATGGAAACTGAACAACCTGCTCCTGAACGACTACTGGGTAAATAACAAAATTAAGGCAGAAATAAATACATTGTTTGAAACCAATAAGAACAAAGACACAACATACCAGAATCTCTGGGACACAGCTAAAGCAATGTTTAGAGAGAAATTTATAGCACTATATGCCCACAGAAGAAAGTGGGAAAGATCTAAAATTGACACCTTAACATCACAATTAGAAGAACTAAAAAAGCAAGAGCAAAAAAAAAATTCAAAAGCTAGCAGAGGAAAATAAATAACTGGGATCAGAGCAGAACTGAAGGAGAAAGAGACATAAAAAACCCTTCAGAAAATCATTGAATCCAAAAGCTGGTGTTTTGAAAAGATTAGCAAACTAGATAGACTGCAAGCCATACTAATAAAAAAGAAGAGAGAAGAATCAAATATACAATAAAAAATGATAAAGGGGATATCACCACTGAGCTCACAGAAATACAAACTAACATCAGAGAACATAATAAGTGCCATATACAATAAACTAGAAAATCTAGAAGAAATGAATAAATTCCTAGGTATATATACCCTCCCAAGACTAAACCAGGAAGAAGTCCAATCCCTGAATACACTAATAACACATTCTGAAATGGAGGCAGTAATTAATAGCCTATCAACAAAAAAAGCCCAGAAGCAGATGGATTCACAGTCGAATTCTACCAGAGGTACAAATAGGAACTGGTACCATTCCTTCTGAAACTATAGCAAACAACGGAAAAAGAGAAACTCCTCTATAATTCATTTTATGAGGCCAGCATCATCCTGATAACAAAACCTGGCAGAGACACAACAAACAAAGAAAATTTCTGGCCAATATCCCTGAAGAACATCTTGGGAATGTCCTCAATAAAATACTGGTGAACGGAAACTAGCAGCACGTTACAAAGCTTATCCATCACGATCAATTTAGCTTCTTCCCTGGGATACAAGGCTGGTTCAACATACGCAAATCTATAAATGTAATCCATCACATAAGCTGAACCAGTAACAAAAATCTCAATAGATGCAGAAATTATCAACAGATGCAGATTATCTCAATAGATGCAGAAAAGGCCTTTGATAAAATTCAACACCCTTTATGCTAAAAACACTCAATAAACTAGGTATTGATGGAATGTATCTCAAAATAATGAAAGCCATTTATGACAGACCCACAGCTAATATCATACTGAATGGGCAAAATCTGGAAGCATTCCCTTTGAAAACTAGCACAAGACAAGGATGCCCTCTCTCACCACTCCTATTCAACATAGTATTGGAAGTTCTGGCCAGGGCAATCAGGAAGAGAAAGAAATGATGCATATTCAAATAGGAAGAGAGGAAGTCAAATTGTCTCTATTTCCATATTCAAGGAGCTTATTTTTTGGGAAGAACATACAAAATACATAGATATTGACAGATAAATATGAATATGTAGATATAACATACTTACATGAGATATACATATATGAATGATAAACAAAATACGTCATGTGAAAACATGACATTTTCAAAAGAATACATATTAAGATAAATAAGAAGTAGAACAATGATCTGTAAGTTCAGATATACCTCAAGTGAGTGAGTGAGGATGGGAACAGAAAGGAAATTCCAGTCCAGACTAACAGTAAATATAGGTGGAAAGGTGGCAATGTTCCTAATGTGTTAGAAAATAGTGAGTCTGGGTAAATCAAAGTTCTCAGGAAATATTCTAGTGGGAGAAAAATTTGGAAGAAAAGATTAGTTCCACTTCGTGAAGAACTTCTGGATTTTATTAAGGATTTTTACGCACACTCTTTATACTCTCAGTAGTATTACTAAAACAGTGTTTTTCTAAGCAGAGGAATGTGAAACTCCAGTGTTGACTAAAACTATTTTTATGAATAGTTTAATATGTACAATTATAGTATTTGATGCTTATAGTTTTTATGGTCTGGTATATAAAATTAGATATATATGTTAAGTAGAGATAAAACGTAAAAATATTTGAATTCACATTTATTTACTATGATGGGTAATGTTGGGAATTCACTGATGCGAACATAGCTGGCAATAAGTATTTTATCATAGCATTTTTTTTTATTCCTGGAGGATGCTATGTCTGTATGATTGGTTACACCTTAATTATCCTACCATTTTCCTCCACCTGAACTATCGCTAAACATTTGTTCCCATATAATTCTGTATGCGACATTATTTTTCCTTCACTATGGCTGAATGCATCACACATGTATAACGTTTAACTGAATGATTTAATCATTACCTCAGGATAATTACAGTAGCATGACCTAATGCTAAGAAAATTGGCCACCCAAAAACAAATACAGTCATTATGATTTTTTTATGTATTGTCTACAAGGCAATAGTACAGATAATCCTAATTATGCTTAAATTAACATTTTCTTCCATTTTATTATAATAATTATATCAGAACACTAAAAAACTGTGTAAACCTGGTAGACTTTCAACAATATAACTGTGGATACAAAGTTGAACAACAAAGGCTTTGTAGTTATGTATTTTTTATACCTATGTATTTTTATTTGTTTATATTTTCTCAGCATTTAATTACTGCTAACTTGACTTTTTAAAATAAATTTTATTTAAAATATATTTACAAATATATGTAAAATAAAAATTGTTACATATATTTGAAATTTACAACATGATGTTAGGGGATACATATAAAGAATGAAGAAAATTAACGTATGTATCATCTCACATAGTTACTTTTCTATGACAAGAACAGAAAAAATCTACTTATTTAACACAAGTCTCAAAATATTAGATTATTTAAATAAGTTTTTGCACAGTAATATTGCCGAGACCATAGTATAATATGTTACTGAGAGACCCTAATTCTATTCTAACTTTTAGAAATCAAGAAAAAGATAAAAATAAATGTTGATAAATTTAGTATTAGGTATTTTGTGATTGAAATATTGAGAAAATATCAAAGTGGAGATGCCCTATATATAGGAAATGTAAGGAACTAAGAATTGCAAGCAATGAAAATACATATTTTTTAATTTGCTGGTTTCCCTCTGTGTCTGAAAACCCTGGTGAATGTCTTCTTTTTAATCTAACAGCCAAATGTTAGCTGGCATAATGCCCTCTGCTCTTCTTATCTCCCTATAACAAACCTCGGAGAATTAACTCCCTTTTTACTAATTCAACCTACACCATATCCCATACCTGAGTTTCCACTTCCCCATAAGACAGACTCACATACAGTCTCATCGATTTCCCCTCTTTTCTTCCCTTAAGTTTCTACGATAGAATATTAGTGATCACTATGATGAATTATGAAGAAGTATAAAGGTAACAACAGAATCTGCCATTCTAGAAACTATTGGAGATCTACATCAATCTAATGAACTCAATAGTCCTGATACCACTTTGTAGTGAACATCACTTGTCCTGTTTGCCTGTGCCCTTAGTTTTATTTCTTGAGGAGAGACTTGGCAACACTCTTCCATACTTCATCTTCTGACCATATGCAGAGGTTACCATACTCAGCCCTTCTTGGATGAAATCTCCATTAGGGGCCTGAAGAGACATTAGTGTGGGCCACTAAAAAGACCACTCATCTCTGATGTGTTATGTGCCCAGCAAGAAACCTTAGCCAATACCTGGGGGCACTTTCTAATACTGTACCACACAACACATGTTACAATGTTAAACCATGATGAAATTAATATTAAGTCTAATTTGGCGGACCTATGATCTTATTTACATGTAATAATACAAATAAGTGCTTCCAAACCTTATTTTGCAAATTATTACTTTCCAGTGTTAATTACGTAATACATATTTTTTGGGAGGAAAATCAATGTTTTTAAAATATATTTTGTAAAGTCTCTTAAATAGTGGATACATTGTAAATTTTAATTAATAGCAATAGCAAGGTTAGTTAATATTTACAAGTTTAAAAATGAAATAAAATTGCCCTGATGAGTGTATTTTCAATTGTCTCTTTTACAAAAATGTGTGAATCTCTGTAATTCAACAGACTGAATAAAATAAGCACTATGATGTGCTCTTCATACAACACACTTTCTCTATTGGATTTTCAATTTTATGTTCCGTGTGAATGGCGTTAATAGGGGTTTTCAAACACTTTTGACAACTACAATTGGTCCTTAAACTCTTCTCATCAAAGTGTCACTAATACTCAAATTTGCATATAAATTCCTGTTCTCCATCATATACCATGTGAATGAAGAAAATAACTGTTTGCTTTTCCAGTCAGGCAAAAAGCACTTCAGGCAAACTGGATGTGTTATGTTGATAGGAAGATAGAGAAGACAGCTGCTGGAGATGATGATCATTGTAAAAGCACCTCTGGGAAGGATTTCAAGATGTGTTTTCAAGGGTGGCTGTTCCCCATAGCTGAGGCACTACCAGCCATGGTAAGATCTACACATTGCAGTGAGCAGATTTTCTAAATTACCTCTTTATTTCATGCCTTTCCCATTAGCACAGCCACCTCTTTGTCGTTCACACCAATGTAATGATCACTTCTGAGGCATTTAAACCCTGGGCTTGGCTGGCTGGTTGCCTCTTACTCTGTGGCAAGATTATTGATTGTAAATGCTTATTAAGCAAGTATGAGGCAATAAGCCATAAGAGCTGTTGATAATTCAAGAGGGAAAGCAAGTAATTATAGAGGGATCAGGAGGATTATTACATATGTGGCCTTGGTAAATATGACTGATTGCTAGTGCAGTGCTGTGATGACTGTTTGAATTTAAATGCATTATTATTGATTTTTTTGTTTTTATTACATTTTAAATTGACAGATTTTTTTAATGAAAATAGTTCACTCTACCCACCTGCCAGATCCTGTTACTGTAACTTGATGATTTACAGCCACGTGCAGTAGTTAAGGTTTCTACTGCTCAATACAAGGCAAAGCTACTATCATACTTCTCCAAATATGCTTTTATTTCATTACTTTCTGAATGTAACACATACAGTGCATCAGAATTTCAGGGCATTTGGGTTTTGATTTATTGGCACTGCTGTGCAGCTTATAAAGGTGCCAATAAAAATCATTAAATAACATTAAGTTTTCTCCAGAATAAACTGATACAATAATGCCTTCTTGTATTATTCTTTGTAAGTTACGTCTGTTAAGGAGACAAAATTTTCAAAGAGCAAAATATAATAAAATTTCAAGAAAAACTGGACAATGTTAATAGTCTGAAATTTCAACTCATTAAAGTGAACACAGGCAATAGTTACTTTAATGGACAATATTGTGATTCCTTGAAGCATTTTAGACTGGAGAAACAAAGAAATATTGATTTTCTAAAACAGTAATCAAAGATACTGAATAGAGAGGGATACATATGTGTTTTATTAGTGTTCATTTATAGCACAATTTTAATTCATTTAAAATATGCACTAGAAATTGAACTTATATTCAGAAACATGGAGTCTCCTAGTTCTAAAAACAGAGATTCCAACTTCCAACTGCTCCATGGAGCAGATGAAGAAACAGATGCCAGAAAATGTTAGAATATTGGCTAAGGGCATCTGTCACATCTAAGTTAAAATTGAAATAACAATAGATACTATTATTATTTACAATTCTTACTATAGCCAACATTTATTGACTAAATGCCATAAACAAGTTTCATATTACTCCAGACTAAAATAACTACATAAAGTAAGTATTTTTACATAGAAGTAAGTAATTTATACATAGAAGAAAGTTGAGACTAAATCAGTCATTTGCCTGAGGACAGATTACTTAGAAAAGGTAGATCTAAGACAATTAATACCTAGGTACAAACTTATCACCTTTAATCTCAGCACTGTTGGTCTATGATTATAGCACTGTAATTCTTCTCCTAACAGTACACTTATTTATTCATTCATTCAATAAATATTGAGTGATTACTACGTAACGCTATTCTAGGTTCTGTGGATAGAGTAGTAAAAAAGATGGATGAGATACCTTTTTTTTTCTGTTTCTTGTACTATAATCAGAAAACAGACTTAAAAAATCCCATAACACAATAAGTGGAATATAAAATGACAGAGTGATAATGCTCTCAATTTATAACACTAGAGAGAAGGCAAATAGAAAACAACAATGGTAAATTATATAGGAAAGTGAGAGGAACCACTTTGGTAAAAAAAATCAAGAGCCCCAAGTTCAATGGATATTAAATTTGAGCTTCTTATAACATATTCAAGAGAATATATAACTCTTGTAGTTGGTTATATAGGTCTAGAAATGCACTATCCAATATAACAACCACTAACCATGTGTTGGTTTAAATTTAAATAAATTTAAATTTTAAAAGTATTAAAAATTTCATTTCTCATTTACACTAGCTGCATTTCAAGTGCTTTAATAGGCACAGAGGGCTACTGACTATCATATTGAACAATTCAGAGATAGAACAGTCCACCATTGCAAAAGTGTCAATCAGACAACACTGCTTTAAAAATGAGAGAAAATGTCATATTTGGAGATAAGAATTTGGTGCTTGAAAGACGACTCAATAATGTTTTACTTGGGCAACTGGTTAGATAGTGGTAGCAATTTCTGAAATGAATAAATTAGAAAAAATAATGAGTTAGTATGTAGATTGGTGATTGAAAGTTTTCTAAGTAGGATAAAATTGATAATGCATTAAATATTAAAAATAGCATAAAATACCTTAAAATGAAAAAATATATCAAAAATTATAGCTAAGAATATAAATACAAAAATTTCAATGTTATTTATTCTCCTTTACAAGAAAAACAAATTGCTTCAGTTCTGAAGTAGTGCAGATATAAATACATGTATACACATACACACATACATATGCCTATTATATTTATCTATATTCAATATGTGTACATTTATATCTTATGATTTTGAAAGCCTATTGTGGATTTTTTAAATACTATCATCTCTGATTCATATAATTGTATTCCCAGGCTCCAAAATAACCTTGATACTAAAGATAGAAATAAGATTAACCAATTTAACTGTATTCCTAGGATACTAGTAGAATCAACACATCACTCCTTTACACATTTACAAGAACCTAAATTTTTCCTGATAATGATGATTACATAAATTGAGTTTTAGCACCTTAATCATCTAGGTAACTCTATTTTAGAATACAGTGTACTGAATGAGCAAAATTCACTTGTATCATATATGCAGATTGATTCTTTGATTTTATGCATATTTCAAGATGTGTCTCACTTCTTCCTCCCAAATCACACATCCCTGCTATTAGCAAGTGCCAGAGTGAGATTCCAAGACTTTAGCATGCTTTATGTATGCTTCCATATTTCTTGTAATCTATAAAAAATATAAAAAGCAAATGAATGGAAAATAATCTCCTACTCTTACCATAAAATAAGCTTTAGCTCTCTTTTTTCTGTTCTGTTACCTCTTCTAATTTTTGCTACTTAATTTTATTTCAAATAGTGTATCTATTACTATTATCGTAATAATGAAAATTATCATAATACAGATTACTTATTTTGTAAAAATTTTTTTCTGAAGGTGACAGCTAACCCTTTTGTGTATGTGTGTGTAAGCAATAAATCTCTAAAGACAATGCAAATAATACATGGCAAGGAAGCAAATGTTTTCTAAACAAATGAAGACAAGTTAGAGAAGGACATGACACATTTATACAGAATATGAAAGGCATGACCAAATTCTATTTGTAAATACAAATATTTGGTAATTTTGTTTTATTAATATTATTTTTTCAACTGATAAATGTATTTTAATATAGAGATTTTCCTACCCAGATTTCTTTTCATTATTCATAAGTATTGATACATTTTAATTCATTGTTGAAAATTATATAGTAAGCCCCACAACCTTTTTATGCAGGATATCTAAGAAGTCCAATTCAGTTTACAGATGGATGGACATAATTTATTACTTCTCTATTATATGTTCTTTATGCGTAAAAAATTTAAGGCAATCTGCAGCCTAACACCTAATACAGATATTCGTGTTTAAAGCATATCAGCAATGTTAATTATTAATACATTCTATAATTATTCTTCCTAAAATTAGTGAGAAAAGACATAAAACAAATCTAACATTAATTGTTCTCAGATGTTTTCATGAAAAATCACTTTGATCTAAATAATCTAAGATGCTTTTTGAGGTCGCTTGGTATATACGTCATGATTTTTATTTAAGTGATACAACAGTCATGCCTGTTCTTAAGGCTTTTGGACCTTTGAAAGCAATCAGTGTGCTAGTGCATCCTCCACTTCACCTTTGGTGTAAGGTCTGTGAGACACTCATATCTTTCCTTGGTGAGTTCTGGGTATGTTGACGTATTTTTCAATAAAGCACAGAAGGATTCAGATTTTCCTAGATATTTTTATGTTCAGGTAATTTCCTCTTTTCTATTTAAAATAAATCAGTCTGATAACCAAAAATTACATAGATCCTACATATAAACTTGTGAGAAGTGTAGTAATTTAAGACAAAAATGTTCATATTTTAATAAAGTATCTCTGCCTATGTAGAGGTATGCCTAATACACATTGCAGTAAAATGCTGTGTTTGGAGGTTAATGTCCTTGATCCATCATTGACATTCTATCAATGATGCTGATTTAATTCGTGGAATAACAGAAGAAATTTAAAACTTTACTTGAGATGAATATTTGAACATTTTATTACTAATGTTTTGGCAGTTATTTTTAAAATTGGAACCTTTTGCACAAGAACAACAGTTTTCAACACAGGTATGTGCTAAATTCTTTCAACAGTATACTACACACTTTTGCTGCTAAACAGTTGTTTGTATTAATTTGCTGTTGATAAAAGAGCAAGGCATTGTTTGACTCAACTTATCTTCTAAAGGATACTAAGTTACAAATTATATATAAGGTTATAAATTATGCTTACCTTTTCCAGTAATACAATCTGTCTCAAATAAGGACTGCTGTCTTCTTCAATTCCTAGATTTGAAGATTTGGAGATGATGAAGATGATGGTGATGGAAGTTGACTGAAGCACAAATTGAGGAGTGTTGCAATGCTTTTAGAATGTATATTTGTCTCTTTTCAAAGCAGACCAAGATTTTTACTTCCACTCAAGTTTGTGTAATATTTTTTGCATATAATCTTGTTTCTTTACATAAGGAGAGGAGGGAAAATGTAGCCTTTATTTTGGATCTAGAAACATGGCAATAAAGTAATGTAATTCATATTCAAAACAGCAGAATTATTTCTGAAAATTTATCTGCGTCTCTGCTTTTGCTATATGCATGCCAATTTCTGCATCTTCCAGTAGAAGCATGACAAGGGGTTTTTATAACAGGTGGCAAGTTAAAACTATTTTCCTCTCAAAGCACAATAATTCAACAATTTATTTACAGTTTCTGGAAAACAGACTGTTTAGGTAAATCTCAAAAGTTCTCCTTTTTTAACTACTAAAAATATTCATGCTGTTTAGCAATAATTATAAAGAATTATATAGATTGTGAAGATTTTCTCCCACACTGTGGGATTGTGTGTTTACTCTGTTGACTGTTCCTTTTAGTCCAAATGCCCCTCAATCAATGAGTGGATAAAGAAACTGTCCCATATATATATATATGTATATATGTATATATATATATATAATTCAGCCATAAAAAGAAATGAGTTAATATTCACAGCAACCTGGTTAAAACTGGAGATTATTATTCTTAGTGAAGTAACTGAGGAATGGAAAACCAAACACATATTCTCACTCATATGTGGGAGCTAAGCTATGAGGATGAAAAGGCATAAGAATAATACAGTGGACTTTGGGTACCCCAGGGGAAAAGGTGGGAAGGGGGTGAGTGATAAAAGGCTACAAATTGTGTTCAGTATACTACTTGGATGTTGGCTGCACCAAAAATTTCACAAATTACTACTAAGAAACTTACTCATGTAACCAAATAACACCTGTTTTTCAAAAAGTTGTGGAAATAAAAAAATATATACAGAATAATTGATTAATTTTTTAAAAGGAGTTGATTATTGGTAAATCTTGCCATTTAAAATTAGTATCTCAGACCATAAAGACATAGACTGTTTTGAGCATCCTTTTACATATTTATTAGCTGCTGCTCCATCATCTTTGAATAACTTGTATTTGTCAAGGCAACTTTAAAATTAATTGACAAAAAATGATGGAAATGGGTCACGATTGTTTGCTTAAAGTAGGCAATTCTGTTATATTGTACCATGCTATAATTTTATTCTTAATATTTAAAGTATATTTGTAAAAAGTGAAAACACTTACTGGTGGAAAGTGTCTTAATTACAGGCAGTTGAATCCATATCTTCCTCACTGCTTGCCTCCTCAAAAGAAAGCAGCAACCTCACTGCTTGCCTCCTCAAAAGAAATAATTCAACCGAAGTGCATAAGACAGAAAAGAGACTATCTTCGTGATAAGGCAGGGGGTCTAGATGAACTGATTAACACAAGCTATCTGTGGACAGCTAAATTGAGAGAGCACATTGTAACACATGTCCACTGGTGATTGAACAATAAATGTTCTCCCCTAGACACGGTCATGGGGTTGCAGCCCCACAACCTGCCCATCTGCATGTTCCCCCACTAGAGATTTGAGCAGCAAAACATTGAAGTAGCAAACCACACCATGCCCTGCAAGGGTGATAAAGCAACTTTTTCTGTTGCAACTGGGGGCTCAGCTGTGATAGTGGAAGGTGAGTGTAAATATGAAACTGTTGGGTTTGCCTCTGTTCCCAAATTCTGCCATCTGTTTCTTTCTTGTGGGTAAGGGGCTCTGTTTCCCCTCATGGAATTTTAAACTGCCCTAACCCCCAGACTTCATCTCTCTTTTCTCTCTCACAATTTGAAACAACTCTTAGCTTTTCCTTTACACTGTTAAGAGTTTTTTCCTTTTCACATAATCCCATATTTCTTGAAGGCTTCATTCACTTCTTTTCTTTCTTTTCTCTCTAATGTTGTCTTCTTGCTTCATTTCATCGAGTTGATCTTCAATATCTGATATCCTTTCTTCCACTTGACTGATCCGGCTACTGAAAGTGGTGTATGCTTCACGAAGTTCTCATGCTGTTTTTTTCAGTTCCATCAGATCCTTTAGTTTCCACCTAGGAGCCACAGAGGGTGTGGGGGCAGCGGGTGGGAGAAAGCCACCATGGTAGCCGTGACCCCATAGAACCGACAGATGGGTGCTTCTTGCCCCCCATGCCAATAAAACACTTCTCCCATGGCCAAGGAATTCAATCCAGTTTGAACCAGGGAAAAGATATAAGGATTAGAAGGGCCCACTTGCACTGAACAAGGGGTTTTCCCCCCAGGATTTCCCCTTTTTGCCCTTCAGAGTGCTTTACTCTCTCTCTCTCTCTCTCTCTTTTTTTTTCTTTTTCTTTTCATTTTCTAAGTGAGAGGCTCCCCCAGCCAGCACTGTTTCTGATAGGAATTAAACAGAGGAATGGCTCTTGCTGGCTGATAACTGCAAATTCATCAGAGCTTATTTGAGATGCTCTAAATGTATATAAACAGCCATAAAATAATTTTTCAGTCCCAAACTAAATTCCAAGCTTCAGGCTGAGGTCACAGAAAGATAAACCAGGTCTGGAGCATCCAAAGCCCCGCAACAGAAACAATGTAAATGGGCAGAACCAATTTTTGCTGACTAAATTTTTGCCCACTGCATGGAAGGAGGCCATGCTTTACGGCCTAAACAGGCTCAGGAAATGCAAAGGTTGCTGACAGCAGAGAGAAAAGGAGGGATAGATGAGCACGGTTAATAACTATCCTCCAGGGGTTTTTCCTGATTATGGGCACAGGCCACATTGGTACTTATGGCTGGCACCTGCTAAGGTTCGTTGAGCCTCAGGGATAAGAGGTGGAAGGTGAAGAGAGGATGCTTGCTTTCTAACTCCATCACATCCAGAGTTCTTGCTGAAAGAAAAAAGGGAAAAAGGAACATCTCTGTTTCTTGTCTTTCAGAATTGGCATCAGTTCACTTTACCACCCCAGCTTATACTCCTCTGGAGTGTATCCTAAACCACTGGGACTGGTTTGACCCTCAGAATCTGGAGAAAAAATGCCTCATAGCCCTCTTCACAAAGATTTGGCCAAATTATAATTTACAGCAAAGACTGCCTTGGAGTCAGGAAGAAACTATTCATTTTACTACCATCTGGCCCTTGAAATTGTTCCATAGACATGAGGACAGTTGGTATGAGTCCCTATATGTGCAGGCTTTCTATACATTGCAAAGCAATCCAGACCTTTGCTGACTTTGTAGGATTGATCTGGCTCTCCTGTTTGCTATCTCGGCAAAGGTTGTAAGAGGCAAGTCCAAGGAATTAAAGATACAAGTTCCAGAGGCACCCAGGCAGAGAAGGGAGCTCCCTCTAGGGCTGATCCTCTAGGTCCAATCTGACCTCCCTCTCCAGCTTCAGCCTCTCATTTGTACCCTTCTAAAAACCCTCATTATAAACAAGCTCCAGTCACACCCTTGCCCCTTCAACAAATGCTCATTGTATTTGGGCCCAGTAATGTGCAAGAGTGAGACTTCTCCCTATAGGACTTAAAGCAAATTGAGAGGGATCTTGGCAAGTTTTCAGAGGACCCTGCTAGATATGTAGAGGCTTTCCAAATTTTCACCCAAATATTTGAACTCTCCGGGAGAGAGGTTATGTTACCTTTGAATCAGACCCTGACAACATTGAGAAGCAGGCTGCTCTGCAAACAGTAGAGAGATTTGACAATGAGCTTTGCATCACATGTAGCATCACTGGTACTGCTTCTCTTCTAATTGGATAACTTTCGCTCCCTTTGTAAAAGTTATTGGGTTGGAAGAGAAGCAGCATTAGTGAATGACCCTAAACGGGACTGAGTGGTGAGATGGGAGACTGGAAGAGGAGACACTTGCAGGTGTCTTACGTGGGACTTACGTGGGACTTATGGTGGGCTTACGTGGGACTAAGACCAAGCCTCTCAACTATACTAAGTTGTAAATGATTGACCAGGGATTTGGTGAAAATCAACCGCCTTCCTGGAGAGGCTAGGAGAAGCCTTGATCAAGTACACCTCTCTATCTCCTGACTCAGTTAAGGGACAGCTAATTCTAAAGAATAAATTATGCAAGTAGCCCCTGACGTCAGTAGGAAGTTGCAAAAAGGTGCCCTGGGATGGATAGTACATTAGAGGACCTCCTGTAAGTGGCCACCTTGGTCTTTTACAACAGAGAAATGGAGGCACAAGAAAGAGGCAAAGCCTTCATGGCCACCAAGCAAGCCCACAAATCCCAGAATTACCAGCATGCACCTGTTAACTGCTAAAGATGTGGCAAGAACAGTTATCTCTCTTCTAAAACTTTATCGGCTCCTATACAAGGTTTAATTTTTTCCACCTGGGTGAAATAACTTGAGGTACAATGTTGTTGTTAGTATATTTCACTTCTTATCACTGTAATTTTTGGTACAAAATTCTTTTCTTGTATAATACACGTTTAACCCATGCATATGTAACCTTACAAAACTTTTTTCATTCTCTCATGTCTAGAAGCCATCAAACTCCAAACAGCCAGGCAATTGGAGCCTCAGATGATGACTCCCCTTTGCTTGGAACCTTTAGATAGACCTCTGGGAAGAATTTGACTGCTGTTTTTCCCAAAACAACACCCCCTGTCATCAGGAACCGGCTAAGACTGGTCATAGTCCATATTCTAATGGCACCTAGATGTACCTATTCAGAGTGGAGATATGATACAGGAGTGGGGCAGGGAGTTCTGGGAAGGAAGGGTGTGGTCCCTGGCTAGGCATGGACCTAGTTGAGAACAGGCATTTCTGTTTGTGTACCCAATTGTGGCAATTCTCATGACCACGCTGGCCTGCTACGAGACACTAGTGGGCATGTACACAAACGTCTGGATGTCAAGAGGAGCATACCGGTGGAAGAAGACACAAGCAACTGGACATTGAGAGGAATTCACTGGCCTAAGAGCACGCTGATATACACCGCAGATGCCAGCAGATGCCAGCAGGTCATCGAATGTCAGAATGATGTGGAAATAGGCCAGGGCTGTTGGAGAAGAGCATGGCCACTGAGTGACCCAATTTCAGAGGGGAAAACCACCTTTTCACTCACTCCATCTCCCTTTTTGCTCCCCCATCTGCTAAGAGCTACTTCTACTCAATAAAACCTTGAATTCATTCTCCAAACCCATTTGCAATGTGATTATTCCAGTACACCAAGGCAAGAAAAGCTGGGATACAGAAAGCCCTCTGTCCTTGTGATAAGGAAGACAGTCTAACTGAGTTGATTAACACAAGCTGCCTGTGGACAGCTAAACTAAAAGAGCGCACTAACACACGCCCACTGGGGCTTCAGGTGTAAACATTCACCCCTAGACATTAGCAGGGGGTCAGATCCCCACAACTCGCCCATCTGCATGCTTCCCCTAGAAGTTTGAGGATCGAGGCACCAACGAAGCAAACCACACCTCCATCACATGCCCTGCAAGGGGGATATGGAGCTTTTCCTGTTTCAGTATTAGAGATTTAAAAATTATGAATGTGTAGAAAATTAACAGTCTTATAAACTGTAGAGTTCATACATAGAGTTTTCTATGAAATAGCTATAGATACATGGAAATATGTAACTTAAAAAATTGTTTCTGAGTTATTTTGAAGTCATGAATGCTAATATACCATGCAACTATACAAAATTAGAGTTACAGTAAATTATAATTGATATTCTTTCTTGATATTCATAGTTAAAAATTAAATAATTTTATAAAAATAGACATTTTTATTTTAGACATATATAAAGAGCATACTGTTTAATAATTTTACAATATCTTTATTATTAAAATATTGGAAATTCTATATCAGTTTGGTTATAAAATCAAGAATTTTCACAATTAACATTTATCTCAACTCAATTTTCTATTTATATAGGTATTTATGTGCACATATCAACTAGTTATAGAAGTTGAATATAAAAAGAATATAAGATTTTTCAAATTGTTATGTATAATGTTAATGTATGTTTTATGATGAATACTCAGATATTTAGTATAAATCCAAATGAAAATCTTCTCAATAATTATTGCGGTTACACTGATTAAATAGGATTTACCTTATATAACCTCATGATAATTTTTCACACATGACATTATCACAAATGGGATTGATATACACATTTGTTTATTTATAATTCCAAAGGACAAAAATTAATCAGATACTGACCGACACATTTTGTCTACATATCAAAGATGAAACTCAACTCTGGGGTACCACTAAATAATCAAGTACAAGATGACAACCCTCACCTTTCTTAATCCTAAAAAAGTGTGATGCTTAAGTCAGAAGCCCAGTTTACTATTTGAGTTGAAATATGTAAACACACACACATACACACACACACACTCTCTCACAGATATAAATACATACATACACATATAAGAAATATAAAGTTTATTGAATTCATATTACTGCTGATCCTGATACACATTTCCTTATTCAATTTGGGCTTCTGTAAAACAAACAAACAGACAAACAGACAAAAAACAAATATGGTGGCTTATAAAAACTGAAATTGGACTGGTGCGGTGACTCACGCCTGTCATCTCAGCACTCTGGGAGGCCAAGTCTGGTAGATCAACTGAGGTCATGAGTTTGAGACCTTGATCAACATGGTGAATCCCTGTCTCTTCATAAAATACAAAATTATCTGGGTGCCGTGGTGCATGCCTGTAATCCCAGATACTTGGGAGGCTGAGGCAGGAGAACCACTTTAACCCAGGAGGTGGAGCCAAAATGGCTCCACTGCACTCGAGCCTGGGCAACAAGAGTGAAACTCCAACTCGAAGAAAAAAAAAATTGTTTGTAGCCTGGGAAGTTCAAGACAAGAAAAATTTTGCTATAGGATGAGAGATTGTCTTCTATATGTAGCCACACATGGTGAGAGAGGTGGGGTTTCCTAGGACCTCTTTTATAAATTCACTAATCCCACTCATGTGAACTCTACCCTAAAGCCTTAAATGTCACCTAAAGGCCCCAACTCCTAACACCATTAACATGTTATGGTTTTATCATAAGAATTAGAGGTGGATGGGAACATTCAGATTATGGCAGACATTAAACTAGAAGTTATATAAGCTTTAATTGTATTCGTTTTCATAACAATTTAAAAAATTGAGCAATATTATGCTTATTTTAGATACAAAAAAATTGATGTTTTGAATGGGTTAACTAACTTTTTCATGATAACCACCAGGCTAAACAGCAGCCAAGTTGGGACTGTCACACAAATCAATATGTATGTTGCAATATCCCTATTATCTATGACATTTTATTTTATTATCTATTCTGTTATTTATATAACAAAAAATATATGAATATTTAAATATAGGTATGTGACAAATGCACAGAAAAAAATCTCTGCATTAATAATCTAAATCTGATTGCTAATTAAGAGATAATTGAATCAGATGGATCAAACAACATATAACTTTTTCATGAGTGATCAAAATTTCATTTCACTTAAGAAAAAACAGCATCTAGAGGGAGAGAGATGACTTGGTCTCCTGTTTATGAATTGTCAGTTACTGAATTATTTTTATGTGTCTACAAATAAACTGTGTGTATACCTGAAAGAAGATTTGAGAGGAGACATAGCTTAGTATATCTAAACAAACAAAGCCCAAGAACAGAAAATATATGACAATTTTAAATATAGATTGCAAGCGCCATGAAATGATAACTTATCAAATATAGATAAATTTTCAAATCAGCAGGCCAGGAACTTTGTGCTTGGCATAAGCTATTGCTGATAAAACTTCTTTTGACTAAAGTAGAACTTCTTAAGTTCTACCAAAAAAGCTCTGCTGCCATCCTAAAGTTTAGTATACTTAGCAGAAGTTCGCAAAGGCATTCTTTGGAGCAAAGCTCATTTACAGTGAACATAAACCCCATGGGAGTTAAGGTATTCAAGTCTCTCTCTTTTTTTTAGATGGAGTCTCATTTTGTTGCCCAGGCTGGAAAACAGTAGCACTATATCGGCTCACTGCAACCTCTGCTTTCAGGTTCAAAGGATTCTCCTGCCTCAGTCTCCTGAATAGCTGAGGTTACAGGTGCATTCAACCATGCCCAGCTAATTTCTGTATTTTTAGTAAAGACGGGATTTCACCAGGTTGGCCAGGCTGGTCTCAAACTCCTGACCTCAAGTGATCCTCCTGCCTTAGTCTCCCAAAGTGCTGGGTTTACAGGATTGTGCCACTTTGCTGGCCTATTTGTATACCTTTACATAAAAAGAGATACAAATCTTTCCATGTAATCTTGTTTCTTTCTTTGGTTTTATGATTTGCCTGGATCTCTACCACTGAGGTTCTCATTAGTCATAGCTAGTGTCTGCTACATCTTTTCAAAAAATAATTTAGTAAAGTCTAGTGACATGTATATATCTTGATATTTAGGTGAGTCAGACCTAGTCAAAATTGATGATACTTATAGGTATATCTTAGACCAGCTTTAACGTATAAATGTCAGTCCTATTATTGTGACCAAGATTCCACCTGCTGCCATAAAAACTGGGTCCTTTAATTGGTTTGAACCTAAATCATTGTAGTGATAATCTGTCCAGTATTCAGTTCCATTATCATCAACTTTCTTCTTGGCTATTTTACAAGAATATAAAACAATATTTTAAATATGTTTGCTATCTATATACATATATGACTCTAATCTGATTTAGTTTCTATTGTTACCACCTCTTGTGCAGTTAAACATTCAGAGATAAGAGTTGCATCTGGTTAAATTCACTATATATATGGGCCCAAATAATCTTTATTTATTCATACAAGTTGCAAACTAGAAAACACAGCACTCTAAATCAATGAAATGTCTGTATTAATCTGTTCTCACATTGCTAAAAAGAAATACCTGAGACTGAGCAATTTTTTAAAGGAAAGAGGTTTAATTGCTCACGGTTCTGCAGACTGTACAGGAAGCTAAATGTTGGCATTTGCTTGGTTTCTCTGGAGTTCTCAAAAGAAAACTGTCAAAAGTAAGTTTTTTTTTTTCTAATACAGGTGTAGCTATATATGATCCTGTAAACTAAAGCATTCCTGACTATGCACATGAAAGTCAGAGCATTAATTAATCTTCTTACCTAAGTCAACAAGATGGTTCACTACAGGGTTGCCCCATAGACTACAAGACTTTGAGAGGAGAAATAGTGTGCTGTTGTTTGTAACCAAGAGCATGGTACACAGGTTAGTCTATAGGAGAAACATGGCTTCCTACATAACAGTGCTTCCAGTAAACTTCATATTTATATGGAGAAAGTTTACCACTTCTTCAAGTTTGAGATTTAGGTTATAGAGAAATTTCTGGAAACAACCTTCTCTTACTTCTTTATTTGGGATTTCAACATTGCTGTGGAATTACAGTCCTATTTTGTAATACAAATAAATGGAACGTTATAGGGCTTATTGACCAGCAGGCTTCTCATTTTATTACTGTCAGTGCCAACCATCCCTTTCCTCTAAAATGTTATTTATATACTATCTTTCTCACGAATCATCTGTTAACAAATTAGAGTTTATAAGACATTAAGGAACACAATGTTGATTTTTGAAACATTAAAGAGGTAAGTGGAAAATGGAATATTTAAGAAATCATAAAAGTTATGATATTTATGCATAGTCTTTTAGATTCACACTGATTTACTAGATGTCAAAGATATAGGAATCTGATTTTTATAACCTACAACATTTTGGACTTTAGATTTACTAAGACAATAGATAATCTACAACAAGAACATGGATCAGCATTTGCAACCGAATGCACTTTCTTTTATCACATCTCTGACTACTCTGTTTATATTTAAATTCAAAGAAATCAAAATATGTCCAGAAATTCTTTGATATTCTCATCCCTTATACTTGTTGTAATATATTTGAGTTACCTTAAATTTAAATATAAATGTGCTTGCTTAACCTAAAAATATCTGGAAATTTGTTAGTTCATTGGAAGTTTATAATTGATTTCTGGTAGTTTAACTTGATATTATTTTCCTTACATTATTAAAGAAAAACAACTTTTTGCACTCTATACTCAGGGAAAATCTATTTTAGACTGTTTGTCTATTGTTTTCATATTTAATCTATCTCAATACCTGGCACATAAAACCAATACACTTCATGATAGCATGGGTGATATTGTTCACATGTGACCAAAATCTAGTCATCTTTTTCTGCTGCTTCTTGCAAAAACTGATCTCAACTGATTTCAACTTCATTATCAGAAACTAAACATATATTATAGATACTAAAATCCTTGCCTTTGAAGATGTGAATAAAAAAACTATCTGGTGTATTTTAAAAGCGTACATGTTTATAAAAAGTTAGCCAAATGTTTTATTGTTATTTATGCATCCTGGACTCCAAAACAAGTAGGTTACATTTCTCTCTTAGAAGCACAAATTTTCTGCTTACCAAAAATTCTGCTTTCCAAGGACTGCAAACAAACTAAAACAAATCAAAACCTACTATTACCCCATTAGAAAACAAATCAAATTCCCTTACTAAGCAATTTTATATTAACTTATTTCATAATTAAATGTGTAATATTTGAAAATATATTTTTACCTCCTAATAATAGGTCTCTCTGGTCAAACTACAGAGTTATCTAAATAAGCCTTAGACTTTTCTAGCCATGGTTCTGTCCTAAAATGATGCATATGTGACATACAATTAATATGTATATAGCAAGGAGATCCTACAGCAAAGTAATAAGGGAATATTGTGCAAAA
The DNA here is from genome assembly GCA_028533165.1 of Leontopithecus rosalia. NCBI lineage: Eukaryota > Metazoa > Chordata > Mammalia > Primates > Cebidae > Leontopithecus > Leontopithecus rosalia. The sequence goes on along the minus strand of CM052650.1, from coordinate 51,701,024 downwards.
TGGCATGTTAAGGTGTAACCAAGACACATACAACTATTTAACAAAAGAGATGCACTTCTGAGGACTGATTCACTTTCCCTGAAATGTACCGTTTGCTCTATTCTACTACTTCTTATCAGAAATAATTGGTCTCATATCTTCTTACTGATGCGTGCTTCACTTCCTTCCTCAAAGCATCTTACTTTTTCCTGGTTCACGTATTTTGCCCTTTGCAACTCCAGTCCCCTAATGACCATGCTTCAGTCGACTTTCCTGGTATTTTTCTTCACATGAATGTAAACATGCATCTTTGAACTATTTGCTTGGCCAAATATAATCACATAGATCTTATAAATTATATTTCTAGGTGTTAACTTTTATTCTAAATAATAAAATTCCCAAGTATCAGTTCTTTTGGGTGAAAGCACTACTGACAAATTCTTTATTTCTTTCAACAATGCCAGATTTGTATTTAGCTTAAAACTAATAAAATAATCTGCTTTCCTTTAATTTACACATTTAAAAATTACTAGGGAAAACCTTCTTATACTTTTAGCTGTTAAATATTTAATAATACACATTTGTGATGGCATTTATGTATAGTCCCAGCTACTCAAGAGGCCGAGAGGATCCCATTAGCCCAGGAGTTCAATGCTGCTTGGAGCTACAATTGCACCACTGCACTCAAGCCTAGTGACAAAGACCCCATACAAACACACATACACACACACATGTACACACACACACACACACACACTCTTACATTCTTAGTACAGCAGAGTACCACTAAATATCACATGCATTCTGTGATAAGCAATTGGAATAGTTTGGGTACAATGTGAGTTTGTCTTCCCTACACTCATATTGAAATTTGATCCCCAGTGCAGCAGTGTTGAGAGGTGAGGCCAATGAGAGGTGATTGAATTATAAGGGCAGATCTCTCTTGAATGGCGTGGTGCCCTTTTGCAGTAAGGAGACAGGAGTTCTCATTCTGGTGACATGGGCTCAGTTCTCAGGGAAATGGACTGGTTCATATAGAGGATTGTAATGAAGCCAGGATGCCCTTCAGGTTTTGACTTCTGCACATGTCTGCTTCCTCTTTGACCTTCTTTAACATATTTGACCCAGTAAATGTCCTTCACCAGAAGCCAAGCAGATGCCCACATCATGCTTTTATATCGACATCCCAGCCTGCAGACCATGAACCAAATGAACCTCTTTTCTTTATAAATTACTAACTTTAGAGATTCTATTACAGCAACACACAATGCATTAAAATGGCAATTGTGGACAGAATTCTAGATTCAAATAATAATACAATTTTGATTTAGTTTGGCCAGATAGTTCCTAAAATCTGTAAGAGAAGATCTTATAATTTACTTTTTATATAAAGTAAATTTCTTTCTATATGAAGTATATAAATTTCTTTCTATGTAAATTATGAGATTTCATATTAAAAATCATGAATTATTTATTTTGGTAGAATAAATTAAATCAAAGATACTCATTGGGAAATTATTTTAAATAATTATTAATTTACACCTTTAAACTAAAAAATTGAATTTATCAGAAAGATCTCATTTGTTAATAATTGTTTTATTTTATAAAAATTGTATTTATCAAAATTGCTCAACATTTTTTAGAAGTGCATTTCACCAGTCAGTTACCAAAACTGGTTTTGTTTGTTTTAGTTTGTGGGGTTACCCTTTGTAGAACTCATATTCATGTGATGGGTTTTGATTTACAAACATGCTGTAGCAATGCATTATTTGGCAGCCATTTTTAATTTTATATTAAAATATTTGACATATTTGTCTCTTATCCAATTTAATTTTTAGCTTTTCTGATATATTTCCTGATGCTACATATAACAGTGGTTTCCCACTGTGAGAGTCCAGTTATAATCTAACACATGAATATTTGTCAAAATATATTGTTACTCTAGACTTTTTAAATTTAAAAGATAATACACATTTCCATTTAAAGAAATTATGTTTAACTCATTCTCTTTTAAGAGACAGCAGTTAGTGGGAAAAAAAGGAAGAACTAACTAGAAAAAAAAACTTTTCTATGCAGTCATATTGTTTCCGATATGGAGAAATAGCTGCAATTACAGGAAACTCATTAGATTGTCTTGGCCAGCCATAGGTCTTAATAGAATATTTATCCCTATTTTACAGATACGCAGACATTATTACATGACTAAGTAGTGAGATTAAGTACATGGGAGTACAGGACCAAATTTCCATTAACAAGAACAATGTTATGTTTTATCTATTTGATAGAGGCATAATTATACAGATGTATTCAACAGAAAAGGATGTTTCTGGTTCTAAGCCACTAAATTTCCAGTCTACCCTAAATACTAAAAAGGAAATATTTACTTATATAGCATATACCATTCAATCCTCATTATGGAAATGCTATATAAAAGGCAACACATGATTAAAATTGTTTCATAATGCTATTTTTTGTTATTTCTCTGGTTGCTTTCTTATGTCCTTGAACTTATTCTGTCTAAATTCAATTTCACACAGCATCCACTCCACCAAGACTTATCATTCATTCTTCTATTTAGTACTTTAATATATTTTCTAAGACTGGCAGACATGATTCAATATCAGTTTTTGTGTTCTTTTTCACTTACTTTATAAATGAACACCACTTGAAAGTACTGTTTCATTTCTGGTACCTACAATTCATATTGAGATTACAAACTTTGGTGATGAGGTGGCATTTCTATTTCTTAAAAAATCATATAACAAAACTTCAGTACACTATTTTATACACAAGCTATGCTCAATACATACTTCTTGAATGAATGAACACTAGAATTGGAAAAACAAAAGAGACTTCAGGTTATTATTGAGACCTGAGCATTACTGGAAATGAACTTTTGAAACTTCTTAAAAATATTTTGAATTGTGTTATTGTTTCAATATTATGACATAGAATACTCGAATTTTATTTGTCATGTATTCTATGGTTTTTTTATTTTCTTCTTTTGGATAATTAAGAGTGACTATTACTTTATATTGAAATATATATATATTTTTTATTACATTCTGTATTTCACATATCAATCCATCTTGATCCTGGCAAATTTGTAAATTAAATAAGTCAATCACCAAAAATTAACCATACTGTAATTAGGGACCAAGCCTGAAAAAGACAATACACGTCAACTTTTCTTAGACACATGAATTGTGTGAAGCAATTTGATTAATTTATTCATTTTCACACTTTTGGTTGCTTAATATAAATATTGCTAGTAAAATTTATATGATTTTTATCCTGTTTGTAATGATTTATTTAAGATGATGTAATTAGTAAATGTCTTTTTAAATACCAATTTAATGCCAAGAGATGAAATGGAAAATTTTTAGTTAGCATTCAACAAGTTATACAAATATATATTTATAAAAACATGAAACATAACCCTTGTAAATTTTTCTTTATTTTCATTATGTGTTATATGACTATATTTTCTTTTCCCGGGATACTGATAGAACATGAAGCAAGGTTGTTTATGTGAAAAACTACCTCTAAACAGCTAATCTGTCTGGTGTGACTATGTATCATAGTCCTGGCTTCTATAAAGCTTTACCACTTTATCAATGAAGAGTTCATAGTTCAAATATTAAATAGAAATCTGTTTCTAAGTTTGACAAACATAAATGTGATTAAAGTACTAAATTCTCATAGTATATCTGTCTAGAAGTCTTTAGTTTTTATTTGATAATGTATAAACTAAAATGCTAGAGTGAAAATTATTGATTGGCAAAGAAACTCCAAACAAAAACAAGTCAAAGTAAAATGCTGGAAGGCAGACAAGTTCTATACAATTCATTTATCAAGCTGACATATAATTATCAGTAGCAGTATATTATTAAAAAAAATCATCTATCCAGGCACCGCATTGGTATAATATGAAATGCAACTATATACCTTCAATCAAACTTGACAATTATTTTTGTTTGTTTCTATCTTCAAGTTATAGAAGTTTGATTTTGAAAGTGAAATTTGTTGGAAGAAAACTTAAGTTTATAAAGAAAAAGGATGTAGATTGAGATACCCTTGGAATAACACAAGCATATTTTTGGGGACTTTGAAAAACATTATATTCATATGAAAACCAAAATGGACTAAAATCTTAACTCTGACTTTGTACTTATTAACATATTAATATTAAAAATAAAAACATCTAACATTAAAGATGTTAAGCTGTTTGTGAAGTATATCAAAACATAAACTTCAGTTTCTCTTCATAAATTTAACCATCGCATTTAGGAGGTCAAGGCAGGTGGATCATTTGAGGTCAGGAGTTTGAGACCAGCCTGGCTGATATGGCAAAACCCTGTTTCTACTAAAAATACAAATATTAGCAGTGCGGTAGTGGCACATGCCTGTAATCCCAGCTACTTGGGAGGCTGAGGCAGGAGAATCACTTGAGCCTGGGAGGTGAAGGTTGCAGTGAGCTAAGATAGTGCCACTGCACTCTAGTCTAGGTGACAGAGTGAGACCTTGTGTAAAAAAAAAAATTAAACATCACAAACAAAATTTGACTGTTGTGCAGGTGCGTTTATTTTATTTACTCAGAAAGAAGTCATTGTGTTCATTAAATGATGATTTTCTACCATTCATATTGCAGTAGCACCCACAAACACGTGCATACATGTGTACATACATTTCTTTAGCTATTTGCTTTCAGTTTTATTATTTTAGAAACTTACAAAAGTATTGCTGTTTTATCTAATTCATAGCTTCATAGCATCATTCTTGATATTTTGACTAACAGTAATCAAGTTAAACCCTTAAGTAAGTCCCTCAAATGTAAGACTATCAGAAATTTAAAAGTAGAGTAAAAGATTCAGCTACATCAATCTTTCTCTATGTTTTCAATGTTTATTATTCCCTTTATTCACATGGAAATAAACTTTCTGACATAGATACAAAAATCTCACTATTTTAAAGTCTATATAAGTTTCAAGAATTTCTTTGTCCCCTTTCCACTGTTTATGCTCCTAATAGTGCATTTTATGACTTGATAATATTTGATCTGTGGTGGTTGGGCTAAGAGGGCTGCTTGGAAGCAGCTACCCTGCATGGCTCTCATGGAACAAAATGAAAGGGGTGTGAAAATATAGCATCTTACCTAAAACATGCAGGAACTTGCATTGGGACCCATCAGGGAAATAGCTTGACCCAAAGAGAATGTAGAAAAGTAGGGCAGGGTGATGGCCCACCCAGAAGCAACAGAGAGCCAGGGGAACCTGCCCTACTGGGAAGCCGTGAATGAATCTGCAACCCTGAGAAACTATGCTTCTCCTATGGAAGAATGGGCCTACCAATGTTCTCTAGTTCACAACCTTCAGGTCAGGAGATTGCCTCATGAATTCCTTCCACCAGGGCCTTCCCATGGACACACAGAGCTGTGTGAAGTCTGGACAGATTAGCTGCTCAGGAACGTACAGAAACCTAAGAGCTTTATATCCTCAGTCACCAGTATTCCTGGCAAAGGTGACTGCAACACAGGCAAGGTGGGAGTTTGGACTTCCGTACATACCCCTGGGAAAGGGGCTCAATCCAGAGGGATGGGAAGCGTTGTTCTGAGGACCCCTCTTCCATAGCACTTACAGGATAAGACTCCCTGGCTTGGAATGCCACCCAGCCCTCAGCAACAGTGTTGTACCTTCCTGGGATGAGACAGGAGTGAGCTTCCGTCTTTGCTGTTTGGACTACTCAGCCATTACAGCTTGCAGGCTTAGGAGATTCCAAATAGACAAGGGACAGAAGGAATCCCTCAGCACAGTGTAGCAGCTCTACCAAAATGTGGCCAGACTGCTTCTTTAAGTGGGACCCTGATCCATTCCTCGTCTTTGAGTGGGACCCCCAAACCAAGGCCTACAGCCACTTCTACCCATATTTTCTGGCCAACAGTTTCTGGCCAACAGACTCTGGGACAGAGTGTCCAGTTGAGGGGCACATGACCATCTTTGCTGTTTCAGTGACAATTGTTCCAGCCTGTTGGCATTAGAGAGCCCAAGATGACTGAGGAAGAAGTGGTAACGCAGCATGACACAGCTGCTCTATGAAAGTGTGGAAAGATTGCTCCCTTAAGTGGATCCCACTCACCAGATGACATTTCGCAACCGGGGCCTACCAGTGTTCTCTAGTTAACAGCGGTTTGTAAACTTCCTGGGACAGAAGTTACCACCATTTATGTTGTTTTGGCAACTCAGTCATTCCAGCCTCCAGACTTTGGAGAGCCCAAGCCAGCAGGGGACAGAGCAGTACCCCAACACAGGACAGCTGCTCTGCAAAAGCAGGGCTAGATGACTTATTTAAGCAGGTCTCTAATCCCATTCCTCCTGACTGCATGAGAGTTCCCTAGAGGGGTCCCCAGCCACCTCTTAAACAGATGTGTTCAGGTTGGCAAAAGGTCTTTATCCACCTGGGATAAAGCTCCCAGCAGAACGAGCAGGCTGTCGTCTTGCTGTTTTCTAGTGATACCTCCCAGTCCTGAAAAATCCAAGGTGACTAGGGACGGGAGCAGACACCCAGAAAAATCTTAACAACCCTCAGGAAAAGTGATCAAACTGTTAAAAGAAACAAAAACAAAACAAAACAAAAAACCAAAAACCTCATCCAAAGGTCAGCAACCTCAAAGAATGAAGGCAGATAATCCCAAAAAGATGAGAAACAATCAGCACAAACAGGTTAAAAACTCAAATAGCCAGAATGCCCTCTCCTCCAAATGACTGTATTACCTCTCCAGCAAGAGTTTGGAACTGGGCTGAGGCTGAGATGGATAAAAATAACAGAATATAGATAAAAATGGTCTTCACTTTCCAGCCTGTGGGCTTTAGAGAGCCCAAGATGACTGAGGAAGAAGAGGTAACCCAGCATGACATAGCTGTTCTATGAAAGTGTGGAAAGACTGTTTCCTTAAGTGGATCCCACTCACTGGGTAAGTTTTCCCAAATGGGACCTACCAATGTTCTCTAGTTAACAGAGGTTTGTAAACTTCCTGGTACAGAGCTCCTAGAAGGCAGGCCTCACTGAGCAAAAAAGAGTGAAAAAAAAAAAGATCTTCACATTCTAACTCAATGCAAGTAAGCTAAAAATCATGATAAAACATTACAGGAGCTGACAAACATAATAGCCAGGATAGAAAAGAACGTACCAGACCCGATAGAGCTGAAAAACACAGTGCAAGAATTTCATAATGCAATCACAGCTATTACTACCAGAATACACCAAGCAGAGGAAAGACTCAGAACTTGAAGACTGTCTTTCTTAAATAAGACAGGGAGTCCAGGCCCTCTTTGACTTTGATCCCCAGGAGGATGAAGAGCTGGGTTTCCGCTGGGGAGATTTTATCCACGTCATGGATTAATTCAGACCCCACCTGGTGGAAAGGAGCCTGTCACTGCCAGGCCGGCATGTGTCCCGGCAACTATGTCACCCCCGTGAACCGGAACCTCTAAGAGTCAAGAAGCGATTATTTAAAGAAACTGAAAAACGTAAAACACACACAAAGGAGTTAAACCCACAAGCTGCCTGTAACAGCAGCCTGTGAGGGAGTGCAGAACACCTGGCCAGGGCAACCTGTGACCCTCTACTTTGGTTGGAACTTTAGGGATGGGAGGGGGCATTAAATATGAAAATGCCAAAACATATCTATAAATTAAGAAGAGTTTTTATTACACATTTTCACTGCTGCTCCTCTATCCCCTCCTTTGTCCTTTTTTTCATCCTTTTTTCTCTTCTGTATATCAGTGCGTGACATTTAAGGCCACGTATAGTTCTAACTGACGCCAATAATAAAAGACAAGAAACCAAGTGGGCTAGTATTCTTTCTCTGCAAAATGTCTGTTTTAGTTGGAATGACTGAAAGAACCGCTCTTTCTGTGTTCTTCGTATATACACATAAAAAGGAGCTGGCAGGCAGCTCAGTGCCTTTGCTGTTTAGATTCCTCCAGAGCAGGGGGCTTGTTGGAATCTGCCTCCAGCTCAGACCCCCAGTGTATTTTACCCAAGTTGAAAGTAGAGTGGGGTAGATGAAAGCATGTTGCTGCCTTCGTGGTTCCCAAGAAAGCCCACCTGGACTGGGCTCGGTGGTTCAGCCTGTAATCCCAGCACTTTGGGAGGCCAAAGAGGGCGGATTATAACGTCAGGAGTTCGAGACCAGTCTGGCTCACATGACGAAACCCCATCTCTACTAAAAATACAAAAATTAGCTCGGTGTGGTGGTGCGTGCCTGTAATCCCACTACAGTATACATTCTTTAGCAGTTCCTGGGCCAAATGTTTTGTTGATATTGCTAGTTATCTCTGCTGCTTTACAATCCATTTTGTACTCAAATAAGAAAAGCGACCAAATTTGCTTTTTGTATAACATCATGTCCATAGTCTAAAATAAATATAAGGTAAACAGAAAATAATAAAGCAGTACCAAAAATAAAATAAAGCAATAAATGCAAATTAAAATGATGTGAAACTTAACCCCATTTACTTACGATTGTATTGCAATATCAAATGGCAAATTACAAACATGCAAAAATCTCAATTACTTTTTTATGTTTGGTTTTGTTTTCTCCTTTGCAAGAACAAAGCTGGAGTCATCACACTACCTGGCTTCATACTAAACTACAGGCTACAGTAACCAAAACAGTAAATGATGTATAATATAACCACATAAAATGATGTGTAACATAACCACATTTATTTAAGAATGTAATCTAATATCAAATGGCAAATTTCAGCAATGCAAAACAACACAATTATATTTTTACCAACCTAATTATCTATGCACTAGGCTTCATGTATGTAGAGATGGTGTTGTTTGCTATTTTCTTATGTATTTACATCAGATACGTCACATTACCTCTTTCTTTTACTTTTGCTCACAATGAGGACATTCTAAATAAAAAAATATTCTTTATGCTAAGTGAATATTACTTTATAAATTATTACTGGAATTAGAAAAATTTTAAAAATTAAAACATGTATGTGTATATGTCCCTGTGTTTGATGTATGTTGTGTTTGGCTTATGTGGTACTATACCAAATAATATGATGCAATGTCTCAAAATTTTTCTCGTCAAATTGTTATAAACTATTATTTGGGTAAGTTGACTTTTTCTACTTTTTAGCAAGATCCAGGTTTAAATTTGCTAGTTTGAGGCCTAATCAATACTGTGCTAACTGCTTTGTTAATCCCTATTACTGCTGTTCTCTCTCATATTTCCAGAAAATTGTTCACTGATGTTACCTCACAGCAGATAATTGATTTTCTAAGGTAATAACTTTAGAAGCTTATCACTGATTCTTTCCTTTTCCTCTGCAGGACCCAATCAAGTTTTGACACACAGCACTTATTTCTGATGATCCAAAATGGATCATTCTGTAATCTAACTTAGTGAACAAAGACACACACACACACACACACACACACAAACACACACACACAATGTAAAAAGCCTTGGCCAACACAGATTTCACAGATAAGGTTTGCAACATTTGGTACTATGAGTTGAAACAATTCCTAAACACAGAAGCCCTCTGGAGAAATTTAAATAATTTTCTTGTATGTTTAACACCATGAAACATGATAAAAATTTAGGGAGATACCTAATATATCCATGATTATAGAGACAAAGGAGTCTAAATTTTCCCTTTATTTGTGACATGAAATTTGCATGTGCAAAATGACCTCTGATTTCGAATTCTTTCCATATAAGTATAAAGGGCATGCTATTGATTGGCTTGCTTCATTCATATCTAGTTTCTAATGAGATTTTGCAAATTAATTCTTTAAGAATTATTAGCATAATTGAACTTATTTTATTTTATAAACTAATATTCCTCACATTACCTGCTATACACCAAAATAATGACAATTTCAACCTATGGATATAATAGTTCTCATTTATTTGACATTAAAAAATTCTGTGCATTGTTAGGAGAATACAAATTATGTTTAAAAGAAGAGGGTGTGAAAAGTCTTAATTCTACACATAATTCACTTGCTCAACCTTTGTCCTCATACAGCTCAGAGACTTGGAAGGTACATTTGGGCATACAAGCAGACACACAGGAATCAGAGTGAAAAATAACATTTTCTAGTTTTATTTAAGGCTACCAAAAAGTAGCTCTTTTTCCACCTTTAGTTGAGGGCATGGAGACCTTCTCAACTAGTAGTCAACAGGTACCTGGTTGTTCAACTGATGTGGCAAAATAAGATAATGTGCAGCGGGGCACTACTAAGCCAACACATGGAGATAAAAATTTAAAAAGGCTCAATGGATAGAGGTTGATGATTTATGTGATGTAAGTCACTTCACCACGGACAATTTCAATGTACCATAAATTTAACAATTGCCTCAAAATTTTTTGAAAATGCATCAATCGGGTATTATGAGACAGGTAAAGCCAGTTCCAACACATTATTAAATAGGAAATCACACATTGTCAACATACTTTAAATTGCACACTTTAATTAGGTACTTTACTATAATTTAAACCTTATGTGTTAGTAATTTAATTCTCTACAGGACTTTGTGGTGTCTACACACAATGCACACACAAACACGCACACAAGAAAAAGTTGCTCTGATTTATTCTGCATCAGTATTGCTAAACCAGTGTTGTCTATACCCTTCTTGTATCCTCTTCCTCTACCCTGAGCAAAGATTAAATATATAACTATCTTTACTAGTCCTTTATCAAGCTATCAACAAAGTAATAAAGATGTATTTCCTGATTTGTTTTTCTTGCTCCTATGTGTATATTAGATTACTTATTAGCAGCATTTAAGTTTCTAATACTCCTTTCTATAGATTAAATAATTTGTAATTATTAATGAAGCAGTATTAATGTTTTTAAAGTATTCATGAGGTTGAGTACATTAGTGATTATACACAATACCATCTATCATTGATCCATGATAACTAAATCCTTAACAAAAATAATCTGGATACACTGTAAAGATATATTTAGTATTTCTCAATTAATTTCAATTCTAGCATTTTATTTTATGTAAATAGGCAACTGTTCTTTTATTGAAAATGTAGTCTTTAGCCATTTTCAGAAATGCTCAAATCACTGAGTTGCTAAGGAGAGAGCTTTAAAGTTATTCATATTCTTGACTAGGAAACCGCAGGTGCAAGAAAACTCAATGTGTTTCCCGATATACACGTGGATCTCTCTGGCATCAAAATTCAGAGAAAAGTGGAAAGAAAAGCTGTCTAATCTAATAAGAACTTTAAAAAAATGGTAGTGTTCTCTTTCAGTCTACTCTACAACACTGTCACCTCTGATTCTCCACACTGGAAGTATGGATGAGTACGTAAATCTTCCCTTCTGTTTTAAGTTACACTTTCAAGTAGAATTAATGCAGTGATGTTAACATTTAGTGCATCCAGAAGTGAAAAAAAAATAGGTTGAAATTTAACATTTAAAAATATACTATCACACATTTAGACTCTAAACAATATTATTGCAGTCAGTTGATTTTGGAAGAAAGTAATAGCTAAGTTACAACAATCCTTTATCTGCTTCAGATGTTGAAATTCGGCAGGCTGCTGTTTCCTGATTTGAATTTGCTGACTAAGCATCCTTTAATATGCCAATCTTTAAAAATTAGTAAAGAAGAAGAATTATTCCATTTTCAATGTTGTGTATCCCTTTTTCTTTCAGCTCAACAATATTTATAATTTTTCTTTGACCACATTTTTTACTTAAAACTCCAGATAAGCTATCTTCTGTTTTTTCTGGGACTGACACTGTAATTATTCTATAAGAAATAAGTGAATAAGCATCTGATTTTGGTGTCAGCCTGTAAAGATCTTAGAAGTTGTTCCTCCTGTATTTAAAACAAGAGAAAGATGGAATAACTAAAAATTAGTGATACTTTTGAGCCCATCACAAAGCTGGGGTTTTAGGACAAACTGATTCCACAAAAGGTTGGATAGTCAATTTTTTAATCTCTTGGTAGCCAAAGAGATTAAACAATTACGAGGCATTCCAAAAAGCAAAGAACAAAATGACACAGTCTCAAGAGACAAAGTAGTCGTTAGAACCAGTCTAGGATATGACTCAGACGTTGGGATTATCAGGCAAGCAATTTAAAATGATTACAAAGAATATATTCAAAATCCTGTGATAAAAATAATAATAATTCATCAGACCTAGGTTGCACAAATCCTGCAGAATCCTAAAAAGGGTTTCTCTTTCAGACTGGCTCTTAACGGGCTCTTGGTTCTGTGTCTTTTGAATATATATATATATATTCAAAAGTAGAAATATAAATATGTATGTACACACACACAAACACACACACACACACACACACACACACACACACACACACATATATGTAAGAGAGTATACTCTCTGGTAAGAGTATTCTTATATGCCGGAAGTCTTGGGCCAGGCTATATCACTTTGATAAGACAGTTTATCCCAACGATCTAATATATGGTGAATGCCTGTTTTTGTTCAGGAAGTTTTGACTCTAAGAAGCTGAGATCACTCACACAGGTAATGAATACCTGAGTGACTAACCTGCAGTAAAAACCCTGAATGCCTAAACAGAAGTAAGCTCCTCGATTAGCAATACTTCCTATGTGTTGTTACATATAATTACACAAGAATTAAACGTGTCTGTGCAACTCTACTTGAAGAGGACACCTGAAAGTTTGTGCCTGGATTATTCCCTACTTTTCCCGTTGTGCCTTTCCTCTTGGTTAATTTTATTTTACATTCTTTCATTGTATAAAATGAAAAATGATTTGAGTCAACTTGACTGTGCCATGGGGTGCAGATTAAACATTTCTGGGTGTGTCTGTGAGCCAAGGATGTTCCTAGATGACATTAACAGATGACATTAACATTTTATTGAGTGGAATAAAAAAAATAAGATTGACCCTACCAGTGTGGGTGGGCACCATCCAATTCATTGAGAGTCTGAATAGAACAAAGAGCCAGAAGAAGGAAGAATTTGCCCTTTTGTTTTCTGTTTGCCTGCTTGAGATGAAACTTAGTCATCACCTGCTCTTGAACTGAACTGGTATTTTTACTATTGGTTCCTCCTTGTTTCAAGGCCTTCAAACTGAGACTAAAATTATGGCATCAGCTTTCCTTGGTCTCCAGCTTGGAGACAGCAGATTATGAGATTTCTCAGCCTTCATGGTTGCATAAGCCAATCTCTCATGATAAATATATTCATATATATATATATATATATATAATATTTACTGAATATATTATATATTCACACATATATATGAATATATTATACATCTATCCTATTAAGTCTGTTTCTTTCTCTGGAGAACCCTGGTTAATACACAATAATAAAAAGTAACCTTCAATGTAAGGATTTTTCTAGGTCCTGTGAGTACTTCTAGTAAATCATCAATTCTGAAATGGTCTTAAAAATTCTGACATAGATTTTAATGGAAAAAGATAGACAATATGAAAAATCAAAGGGGTAATATCCACCTAGAGGTGAAAACTACAAGAGAAAAATCAAAAGAATTTCTAGAAATAAAAATAAAGTAACAGAAATAAAGGATGTCTTTGACGTGTCCATCAGCAGATCTGATACAAATGAGAAAAGAATCAGGGAAGTTGAATATAGGCCAATAAAAACTTTCCAAATGGAAACACAAGGAGAAAGAAAAAAGAGCTCAAATATTGAAAAATACATGGAAGGTAATTGAAACAATATAAAAAGTTGTGATTTTTTAATAATCAGGATACCAGAAGTAGAAGAAAGAGAAAAGTATTTGAAGGAATGAATGAGCAAAGTGCAAATGAGTTTTCAAAAGTGGAACAGATCTGAAATGTTCCATATTTCTTAAAGTTTGAAAATAATATTTAAAAAGACAATAAGATAGTATCAATGCCTTTATCTCTAGAAGAATGTAAAGGATATGCACATCACTGGGTATAACTACTTTCATGTGTTTTTGAATATATGAAACTAACTTTAACATGAAAAAATGTGTTTTTTAATGCTTAGAGACTTTCTTTCACATGTTCTTTCCTGCATTAACAACTTTTCATGCAATTATCCTACAATTTGAAAGCCTAGTAAATGTAATTTACATTAATAATAGGACATAGGCTGACATGGGAATATAAACAACAGCAACAAAACAGAGACTAAGTTTTTTACAACCTAACACCGGTCTCTTGATTCTAAGACCTATAACTTAAATATTTTTACTCATTAGTACTTGGTTCAGAGTTTACAGAATGGTTTAAAAATTCAAAAACACTAGGAAAATAAATAGTGAAATACCGTTCTAAGTCAGAGTTTAAATAAAACAAAAGTTTTGGGTTTTAGGAACCTACTTCCAGTTCCACTAGTTTTCAAGTCATTAATCTTACCCATAAATGTGTAGATAAATTTTGGATGTGAGTAAAATGATATATTGTGCCTGAGTTGTTTCATATGAGGATTTGGTGACACAGCAAAAATGTGCTAAATATTGGTAAACTGTTTCAAACAAAAATCTACTTCTCAAGCAATATTGTTCCTTTGTAGATTAGTTCAATAGAACTCAAAAATCAAAATTAAAAAAAAAGCAGCATAACCTTGGTGTTAAATAAACTTTCCTTAGTAAAAGTATAATATTTTAGGTCCAAATACCAACTTATATGTCACTAAAAAAACTAATGCAACAATCCTTTTTTCTAATATTTTGATGTTATATTATTTGGATAGATAAGATTTCTCCATAATTCTAAAGTGTAATGAAATTGACTTTATAGATGAATGTACTGGGTGCATATGAGTAAGTATTAAGCACAGAAAGATGACTTCTTAGAAACAACGAGGAAGAAAAAATACTCATAAGACAGAGAATGGCATGCATAGAGCAGAAAAGAGAGAATATGGAAAAGAGTAAAGTTTTCATAAATGTTGACCTATTAAGCGTGGAAAATATAATTAAACATATTTTAAACTTTTGAAAAAATACCAATGCACTGTAAAGCGTGAAAAGCCTATAATAACTTTCTAGATACTATATTCTACACTATAGTGTGGAAACACTAGTAATACAGACTGGAAACAGTTTTGGCTTATCTGTATAGCTCAAAAATCATTAGCAGTTTAATAAATTAGTACTCAAATTCAGTGAGTATCTGTGTGTGCATGTATGTTATTCTAATATCTAAGTGTGTTTGTGTATGTGTGTGTGTGTTTAAAGGTGTACTGGACTTTTAGAATAATCTAAGCACTTATAAATTAGGGTTACATATATAACATGTATATGTTTTGTTTTGCTTTTTCACTTGACACTATAATACTTTATTTTATAAAATTATTTTAAATCTTCATTTTCTAAACCTCCTTCTTTATAGTTCATCATACAGATATATACTACTATATTTAACCATTTCTTACTTTGAAATATTTACTTTATTTTCCCTTATATTTTCTTAATTACTATGCAGCAAACAACATTGTGTATACAAATAAACCATATTTTTTTCCTTCCTGTAAGGAAGAAAACTAGAAATGAAAATACCAGGTCAAGTGTATAACTATTATAAAGACTAATCGTGGAAAAGTTGCTTTCTAAATGCATTGCTATTTTATGGGATGGTGTTTTAAACAGAAATAATCCATGCTTCAAAGAAAAAGCATAGTGTAATGTTTTCTAAACAGTAGATTCTGGGGCTAGATAATGGTAATGTCATATGGGAAAGTCAGTGATTCTTTTCAGTCCATCTCACATGTGCATAAAGGCAGGAGAATTATAGAGCCAGCTGTTTGGATAGTAAGACAAGATAATAATTCTCCTCATTTTAGCCAATTCTGAGGTCTTGAGCTTTCTGCATAAAACCTTCTTTGACTTTTACACACATCATTACAAATGTGCATTGAATCATTTATTGATGCCTTATAGTGATTGTAGTTTATGGGATTTTCTACCTTTTTTTTTCTATGTATTCTGCATTTTTTTTCAGTTACTTTCTGGTAAATGCTGGTGGAATGTGAATTTCTTTCTGAATAATATGAGAGAATAATTTTACCTGCTTAAAAGAATTCAAAAGAAATCTACCTTTTGAAAATTGAATATCTGTGTATACAAAATATCTATAATAATTTCACAAATTCCACATTAAAATGAAGTTTCCAAATATTCCAATTACTCTTCAGTTTATTTAAGTATTTGTGTTATCTAGTCTTGAAGAGAATTTGGCAAGTTAAAGCTTTTGCAAAGAAAAGCAAATAGACCGACTGAAAATGGCAAAAGGGATGAACAGACACTTCTCCAAAGAAGACATACAAGTGACCGAACAACATGAAAAAGTCCTCAGCATTACTAGCCAACAAAGAAATGCAAACCAAAACCACAATGAGATAACATGTTAAACCAGTCAAAATGACTTTTAAAAAGTCAAAGAAAAGACGTTGGTGAGGCTGCAGAGAAAAGGGAATGCTTATATATTGTTTGTGGTAATGAAAATAAGTTCATTCATTATGGAAAACAGTCTGAAGATTTCTCAATGAACTAAAATAGAGCTACCATTCAACCTAGCAGTCCCATTACTGGCATATACACAAGGGAAAATAAATCATTTCCCAAAAAGATACAAGCACTTGTGTTTATGGCGATGCTATGCACAATAGCAAAAACATAGAATTAACCCATGTTGTTATCAGTGGTAGACAGGATAAAGAAAATGTGGTACCACGGAATACCATACAGCAATCAAAAGATTGAAAACATGTCCTTTGTCACAACATGGATGCAACTGGAGGCAATAATTCTAAGCGAAGTAATACAGAAACAGAAAATCAAACGCTGTTTGTTCTTACTTTTACGTGGAATCTAAACATTGGGTACAATGGACATAAAGATGGAAACAGTAGACATTGTGGACTATTACGGGGAGGAGGGAGAGAAGAAGAAAAGGGCGTGTGCATTGGAAAACTACCTAACAGGCTCTGTGTCTACTACCTGAGTAATAGAATCTGTTCCCTAAACCTCAGCACCGTGCAATATACTCATGTAACAAACCTGCATATGCATCCCCTGTATCTAAGAGAAAAGTTGAAATTAAAAACATTAAAATGTAAAAAAAAAAAAAACCACAGGAAAAATGAAACGATGATAGTGATTATACATTTGTGGGGACAAAATAACCTACTACCAACATTTTATATTGCATATACATAGAAATCCAACCAGACATATGCTTTATTCAAGTAATACTTTTTATTGAGTGCTGCAGTATTTATTTGAATGTATTCTCTCTTACTGGGATACTTGTAACTGGAATAATGAAAAAGAGACTATTGTATCCAAATTTATATTCTCTTTGTTCCTCCTTTACTATTCTTCAATAAAGAATAGTAATGTATCCACATTACAGCCACAATAGTTCAGAAATTATGTTTGATCATATGATTCTATTTATTTAAACCCTTACACGACTTTCCAAAGCACTAAGGCGAAGGATGAACGTGTTAATATTGCTTACAAGACCAGAGCAACAGGACTCTTTCTATTGTCCATGCCTCTTTTGTCATTGCCAGGCACTTTTCTTTACCCCTGCCCACACAGCCCACTGTACCACCATGCTGCTTCTGATCCAGAAATATATTCATTACATTTAATTATTAATTTCTTCAAGATGTTTGTTTATAGTGCTGTTTTCTGGCAAATAATTTATGCCAGTAGTCCTTAACACTTTATCTTTATTTGGCTACATTCTACTCAACTTTTAGGGTTTACCGTAGATATCAGTTTTGCTGGGAAAAATATAAGCTGATTTTTACAAATCTGGAGTGAAACCCTTTTCTATTAGGACAAAACGATTCATATTCTAACATAATACTGATCACACTAAATTGAAATTGCATGTTACAGTGTATAAGCTGCTAGACTGCAAATTATCCTAATGCCAGACAGCATCTGCAACAATTCACTACTTCACCCCATGTCCTAATGATGTTAGGTGTTATTAGGATTCTACAAATATTTGCTTAGGGAACAAACAAATTAGAGAAGGCGTCTTTTAGGTTCTTCTTCTTCTTCTTCCTTCTTCTTCTTCTTCTTTTTTGAGACAGAGTCTTGGTCTGTCGCCAGGAGCCAGGCTGAAGTGCAGTGGCACGATCTCGGCTCACTGCAACCTCCACCTCCCGGGTTCAAGCAATTCTTCTGCCTCAGCCTCCCGAGTAGCTGGGACGACAGGTGCGTGCCACCACGCCCAGCTAATTGTTGTATATATATATATATATATATATATATATATATATATATATATATATTTTTTTTTTAAGTAGAGATGTGATATCCCCGTGTTTGCCAGGATGGTCTCGATCTCTTGACCTCGTGATCCGCCCACCTCGGCCTCCCAAAGTGCTGGGATTACAGGCTTGAGCCACCGCGCTGGCCTTTTAGGTTCTTTAATTTGGAAATTCATGAGAATAAACCGTTGAAATTGTTAAATACAAAACATGATATGAGAAAAAATACTAATTTTACTATATAGTTCACATTAGCATGAATGTAAGAAGCGAAATTCTGACATAAATTATCTTTTATTTTTTTCTTACTGGGGAAACAAAACCCTTAGTCACTTTGTTCAAACAGAATTGAATCTATTTTTCTCAGCTCACATTATTTTTCTGCTTTTATTTTCCAAACTATACTGATTCTCTTACATTTGTCCGAACTGATTATTGATGTCTCTGTATGCACATAGGTTTCTTGTATTAGGACACTATCACATTGTGACTTGAGATAAAAATTGACATCAGAGTTGTGCAGAAACATGGAGACTGTGCTTTTCAGTGGCCAAAGGCTATTCTTATTTATTCACTTTCACCTGGTATCATTTTGACAATGCTATCATTTTTTCTAGCTCTTTTAAGAGAATGCTTTTCAATAGCAGTAATAAAACTTACTAGAAATACTTCCTGGTAAGCTGACTGTTTATGTTCTTTCCCTGGGTCTACCTTTAAGTTAGCACAAAATTCTCAGTGTGGAGTGTGTATCAAATGCTTGCTTGATATTGACATGGTAATAAGATGAAAATGTAGCTAGAACATTGTTTTTTGGGAAGCCGAATGCTCTATCTCAATCCATTATTATATCAATTCATTTATTTATAAACAAGTTTATTCACTGAAAAAGTATATATTGAGCCCCTTTTTAGTGTTAAATATAATGAGTGATAATTATTTTGATATACCAAATAAGAACCCAAAGACATAATTAATCAACTTACTGTTACCCCTCTGTCTATAATCAATTTCCCATGTATAAATAGAGTAATCTTTTAAAATTATTTTTTTTTACTTACATTGCCTAACATTAATCAGTAGCTTCCTGTTGATTTTGGAAAGAGAAGCAAAATTTTTATAATATGGCATAATAACTTTAATTCTTCGATGTTCACAAATCTTTGATTTGATCACTTGCTAGTCTCTTACCCACTGTTTATAGCAACATTGCTGTCTTTTCTATTTATTAAAGCAGTTCATTGTGTTCTTCTTCTTGGCCATTTTCCAGGCCATTTTATTTACCTAGTATAATTTGCCCTGACTCTTTGAATGGCTGGCCGCTTATTATCCTTCTCATCTTTTTTCTAAAATTGCACCTTATAAGCAAAGCCATTATTGACCACCTATACTAGTAATTTCCACCTTAATTTATTATCTATGTTTTTGGCCTGTGCATTTTCTTCATAGCACTTCTCTATGCCTCTAATTATTTTGCATCTTTACTGTTTACTTATAGTCTTTCTTCCCCTAAGCTATGTAAATTCTACAATG
>CM052650.1:51668503-51680736 GCA_028533165.1 Leontopithecus rosalia | reverse complement strand
CCTTCCTTCCTTCCTTCCTTCCTTCCTTCCTTCCTTCCTTCCTTCCTTCCTTCCTTCCTTCCTTCCTTCCATCTTTCCTTTCATTTCTTTCTGCTAGCTAACTGAGAGAAGAATTGGAGTGGAAATAGTTTTTTGAAAAGCTCATATTTGAAATGATTTTGTCTGGATTCAAATACAGATTTTCCTGCATTCTCACAGAAAGCATTATTTATTTATTATTATTTTTATTCTTGTTCATATTATTTTTTTTAACAGATATAGTGTCTTACCACGATGCCTAAACTGGTCTTGAATAATTCCTGAACTTAAGTAATCTTCCCATCTTGGCCTCCCAAGTTGTGGGGATTACAGACATGAACCATGGCACCTGGCAGAAAGCATTCTTATAAGACATCGGTGCCACAGTTACAAGCAAATCTAGACAGAGAATTTCATAGAGGTGCTTAAATACAAACAATTCAGACAGTTTATTCGATTCCACGTAAAGCATATTTAAAAGAGTCATACATTAGAAAATATTTAGGGAAACTTGATATCAAATTGTGAAATTTGACTTAATATGTTACCCATTTACATGTATCTTCTAGGTCAAGGTTTCATAATATTTTTCCAACCACAAATCTTTTCACAGTTGTTGGGGGAACAGCTTATGAAAATCTCAAAATAAGTCTACAAAATGCAATAGCAAGGCACTATAAATCCAACAAATATTGTTTAAATGTGGTAACCAAAATATGAGGGGGGAAATCTGTGATATATTTTTTCTGGAAGTCATTGTAGTAGTGTATCACTCAGACCTCACAATTCAGGAGTGATCCAGCTGTGAGGAGCACAATGGGCTCACAGTCTCCAGATGTCTCACTTTCAGAACCCATTAAGCATTCACACCAAGAGCTGGCTCTGCCTGAGCTGCTTGCAGACAGTGACTAAACACAGAGGAAATATAAAGCCAGGGCAATGTCTCCAACACCGGCTCCTCTAATAACAATTCTTGCCCTGTGGCTTCTTGTGGATCTGGCCAAAATTTTGATAAAAGTCCATTGTAATCTGAGGCTTTTCTTATTATTGCTTCTTCTTTCATTATCATTCCTTCTCCTTTCTTAAACTCCTTTTACAGTTTCACAATGCCTACTCTCCCTTCTCTTCTTTATACTTTGCATGTATTTTCCCAAATAATTACTTTTTACTTTGAATTTGTTTTTGGTATGCCTTCTGGAGAATCCAAATTGGCACACTAATTAACTCATTACTAACCAGTCCACAATTTTATAGGTATGTCACATATATACAAGCCGGGAGTGTTGAAGGACCTCAAAAAAACTCTCTAATAAGCAAGGGGTCTAGAATATTGTTAAGAAGGCATGGTCAGTTTTATATCAAGTTTCTTTGTACTGAATTGTTAGGAACAAAATATTGCACTGCAGAAATGCTGCAAAAAATGTTTGGCATTTTCTTATTTATTTTACTTTTATGTCAATTTATTTGTTTCTTTGGTGGTGAAATAGAGGAACATTTACTTAGAGCCATTCATAACTTCTAGCATAAATACTATTGTACTCACCTTGGAATTTATAAATGTTATTATAAATACACAGATTACATTTCTAAATTTTTTCTCTCTCTAATAATTCATTTAAATTTAACCCTGCGTCTTTATTTTCTAAGTAATATCCATATGCACACTTATATGCACACAATGCATTATTTGTTAGTTTTTTAATCTCAGGGATTATAGTCACTTTTATCACTTTTTAGACAGGATGTTGAAGATGAGTACCTATTTGTCAATTTCCCAGAGATCAACTATAGCCTTTTCTTATTTTCAAAAAGCACCTATGAAGAGATTGAAAGCAGCTACAATTTGCTTTTTGTAGAGATGAATAATTCAGGTGCATGATGTCTAATGTTTTTATATTTGACAAAGTAGAACTTGAGAATTAATTGAGATGTGGTCTCAGAAAAATACAACGAGGCACTCAAGAAGGCAAAGTTAGACTTCAAGGGGCTTTTATTTTTTACCTGTGACTGATTTCTTCTATGAATTTAGCACCAAGGGAGTTAGTCTAATTATTCACATTTAATGTACTAAATTTGAATCCTCTCTCCAAATTAGTAGAATCTACATTTTGTATTTTTTGAGGATCAATACAATATCCTCACTTCACAGTAACTTGACAGCTTAAAATCTAAATTTATCTGCAATTCCATTTAACCACTCTGAAAGTTGAATATGAGGATGGGGGGAAATTGGTGAAAGCTGATGATTTCAGCATAAGCCAGTTCCTTTCTGGTAACAGAATACCAGTAAGAGACTAGCTTATGCTAAAATTGTCAGCTCTGACCCCATAATACGTGTTGGATCTTAATCCATTTTTTTCTTCTATTGAAACCAAGTCTATTCTCATATTCAGCTTTAGTTTCTGGACTTTCTCATAACCTTCCAGTCTGTTTCTTTTGATTTATTTTACCATTTTTCCAAGTGCTTATGCTTTAGTGATTTCCTCTCTGGAATTCTTGACACATTTGCAAATCTCATTAAAATCTCTTTTTGATGTTCAATTAGGTACTATTGAATTGCTCCATATTATTGGACACAAATACATTGCTGTACAGGTTGTGTAAAAATCACATTATCTGATATTCACAGTGTCACACGGCGGCAGGTACCTCGATTAATAAGTAAGGGCTTCTAAATATACTTGACAAGTAATGGAGATCAATAATACTTTTGAGCAGGATAAATGTGTGACAGAAGCAATGTCTCTGCCAATATGTATGTTGAAGTTCACAACTTATGGAAGAGACATTATAATACTTAAGAAAATCAACTTGGCATCTGCTGTAATAGTCCAAAACTTACCGATTGTTTTATTATAGTACAGGTGACACAGAGTATATTTTTTTATACTTACTTCATCTAGAGATGATGTCATTAATTGCCCCAAAAGTTTAAGATTCTGGAATATTGGGACCTTAAATCTCAGAGGAGAAATATTCACTAAGTTATAATTATAGGGACAATATATCTGTTGAAGTGAAGGCAAGAAAGAATTTAATATTCCAGTCAATGCTTAACTGGAACAGGAAGAACAAAAAATAAACAAACAAACAAAAAACCAAACTGGCCCCTACTCTAAGAAAGCTGACTTAATCTAGAGAAAACACAGATGTTGTATTTTGTCTGTTTATTTCCATCCCAACTAGCAAACAGAAAAAAAACATTTGCCTATAATTTTAATGAACTATGTCGGATAGTATGAAACAAGATGTCACTTCTACCTACCAGGAAATCTATTCCATATTACAGATATTAACTCATATAGTTGTTCTTGATGAAAATACCTCCCATTAGTACTAAAAGACAGATTTTACCCCAAAAAGGAAGAAGAAAGAAAGGAAATCTTTTCTGGTGTAGCAGACAATGAAAATATTTGTTGAAGAGAAGTAAATTTCTTAGTATCACAGCCTGACACTGATTTTTGGGACTTCAGGAAAAAAATGTAGCTAGAGATTTTTGACATACAGATAATTAAGTTTATACTTAACGTCTAAACTTGGGAAAACTAGTGCCTTAACACTATCTATAATTATTATAAAAACTGAGAAAATGAAACAACCCCTTCCAACTCAAGTGGACAAGAGATATAGGGCATTGTGATTCCCTCACAAGGGTGAGCACAGAACAAAAATGCCATAACACATAAAGATTCAAATAGTGAAATGAGAAAAACATTTTATTTTAACTATTGAGTAGCTGAATGAAGCAATTGTATTATGAGAAATATTAGAATTATTTCTTTATTTCTGACTCTTATCTGTCCTCTCTCTCTCTCTCTCTCTCATTCTCTCCCTTTATCCCTGTCTTCTCAATTTGCTGTGTAACTGAACACATTAGGTTTTTATTTTTATTTTTATTTTTTGCAACTCATATATAGTTAGTATCCTATGGTGTGTTTATTATATTTCACTAGCACTTAAAGTATTATTATGTCAATTTCAAAAACAGATATTCAAATGGGCTGAAATTAAAAGATAAAGAATCAAGAGTACAGTCTTTGAATTTTAGTTTAAAAACCTTCCTTAGCTATACTATTACAAATGCACATAATAGATGATTTTCTGAATTAAGCTGTAACTTAACTACAGCTATAACTGTAACTCTACTGTAACTTTACTGTAAGCTGTAACTTTCCTACAGTTTACTTAAGAAAATAATCAGTTATGTGCATTTTTGTTTGTATTTTTACTACCCTTTAAAACAAAAACAAAATTCAGGATTATAAATTTGATTATTGTAGTGCTTGAACTAATGATTACTTCTGTTTGGTATGCCATGTTTAAAATATTTTTTGCATATCTATTCAAAAGTCGCTTTAAGAAACATGTTCTGATAAGTGTGATAAACAGAACAATGCTAAACTTCAACTAAATGTATGTGTGACATTTTACATATTAAGTAATGCGGGATTTCTATTCATCAGTAAAATATAAATTTCATGAGTAGGCCACCTTTATTTGGATAGAGTCCTGCTAATTACTAAGAAAACAATTATTTCAATGGTTAGGAACAACAGAAGAATAATACTTTCATGTGAAGTCTTTTGTTTCAGGGACATATTTAACATCTACCCATTAAATAACTTTCTCTATTAAATGGTATCATTAGTTTGAGTTGTTCAGCAATTGACTGTAAATAGTTATAATTGCATGGAGAGAAATTCATAAACAAGAACATTTAAGAAGCTTTTGATAGTACTGTTTCTAGCAATTAAAAATAAAAATTTAATTGTTCATCAACAAAGCTTTCCTTAATGAGGGGTCAAATTATCATCCTACTTAACTCACTAGATAATTTTCAGCTACATAATAAAGCAACTATTAATCAAGCTACCTGGAAAAAGAAAACAAAACAAAAAAAATTAACTGATTATCAGAAGGAAAAGAGGATCATGATTTAAGACCCAAAATGAGATATATATAATAAAGTCCAAGAAATTCTCCAAAGGGGACTTCCACCAAGATGGCTGAATAGAAACAGCTCCAGAGCATAGTTCCCAGTGAGAGCAATGCAGAAGGAGACTGATTCCTGCATTTCCAGCAGAAGTACAAGTTTCAAATCAATGAGACTGGTTGAAGAGTGGGTGTAGCCCAAGGAGGGCAAATGGAAGCTGGGTGGGGTGCTGCCTTACCTGGAAGTGCCACAGGCAGGAGGATCCTCCATCCTACCCAAGGGAGGTCATCAGGGACTTTCACCAGATACTCTGGGACTCCAGCTCATATACCATGCTTCTCCCATGGCCTTTACAGCCCATAGAGCAGAAGATTCCCATGGGGCCGACAAGTGCCATAGGCTTCCAGCACAAAAATGAGCTGCCATTTTAGCCAGCACTGTGGCTTTCCAGCACAAACCTGGACAGCTTTTTTAGCTGGTGCCTCAAACACCTGGGAGACAGGCTACCCATTCCCCTGAAAAAAAGGGTTCTGAAGGTGGGAAACCAAGTGATCTGCCTCAGAGGGTCCCACCCCCACAAAGACCAGCAAACTGAAACCCAATTGCTGGAGATATTTGCAGCCAGCATAGGAGTTTGAGCTCCACCTGGGAGAGTCAAGTTTGGTGCGGGGAGGGGCGTTCACCATTACTGAAGCAGTCTGCCATTACTGAGGCAGCCTGCCATTACCAAGGCAGGTCTAAACATGCCTGTGTAAACAAAATCGCAAGGAAGTTTGCACAGCAGCTGAGTGGAGCCCATGACAGCTCAGCAACACCTCTGCAGGCAGACTGTGGGCAGCTCAGCAACACCTCTGCAGGTAGACTGTGATTAGACTCCCTCCTTGCTGGGCAGAGCATCTCTGAAAAAAGGCAGCAGCCCATCAGGGATGTATACATAAAGCCCCACCTTCCTGTGACAGAGGACCTGGGAAAAGGGTTGATTGTGAATTCCTCTGCAGCAGACGTACATGTCCCTGCCCAGAAGCTCTGAAGGGAGCAATAGAGCTCCCAGCACGGAACCTGAGCTTTGAAAAAGGACAGATTGCCTCCTCAAGTGGCTCACTGACCCTTGCATATCCAAAGAGACACCTCATACAGAAGAGCACTGGCTGACATCTGACAGTTACCCTCCTGGGATGAAGCTACCAGAGGAAGGAACAGGGAGCAATCCTTGCTGTTCTGCAGCCACTGTGGGTGATTCCTAGGCAAGAAGGGTCTTGAGTGGACCTCCAGCAGTCCAGGAGCAGAGGGGCCTAACTGCTAGAAGGAAAACAAACAAACAAACAAAAAAAAAAACGTAAAAACAAAAACCTGAAAAATATAGCTTCAAAATCAATAGAAAGGATGTCAACTCAGAGACTCCATCTGAAAGTCAACAAGTTCAAAAACCAAAGGTAGATAAATCCACAAAGACGGGAAGAAACCGGCACAAAATGATGTAAATCACTAAAACCCAGAATGCCTCTGCTCCTCTACGGGATCACAACTCCTACCAGCAGGGAAACAAAACTGGATGAAGAATGAGTTTGGTGAACTGACAGAAGCAGGCTTCAGAAGATGGGTAATCACAAACTTCACTGAGCTGAAAGAACATGTTCTAACCCAATGAAAAGAAACTAAGAACCATGAAATAAGGTTAATGAAATACTAACTAGAATAACCAGATTAAAGGAGAATATAAATGATATGATCAAGCTGAAAAACAGAATACGAGAACTTCAGGAAGCATACACAAGTTTCAATGGCTGAATCAATCAAGCAGAATAAAGAATATCAGAGATTGAAGATCAGTTCAATAAAACAAAATCAGAAAAGAGTAAAAATAAATGAACAAAGCCTCCAAGAAATAATGGATTATGTGAAAAGACCTAATCTACATTTGACCGGTTTACCTGAATGTGAGGGAAAGAGTGAATTCAACATGGAAAACACTCTTTAGGATATTATCCAGGAGAATCTCCCCAACCTAGCAAGGCAGGCCAACATTCAAATCTAGGAAATACAGAGAACATCACAGAGATATTCCTCAAGAAGAGCAACCTAAGGCACATAATTATCAGATTCACTATGGTTGAAATGAAGGAAAAAATGATAAGGGGAGCCAGAAAGGTCTGGTTACCCAGAAAGAGAAGCCCAACAGACTCACAGTGGATCTCTCAGCAGAAATTCTACAAGGCAGAAGAGACTGGGGCCCAATATTCAACATCCTTAAAGAAAAGAACTTTCAACCCAGAATTTCATATCCAGAAAAGCTAAGCTTCATAAATGAAAAAGAAATGAATTCCTTTATGGACAAGCAACTGCTGAGAGATTTCGTCACTACCAGCCCTGCGTTACAAGAGCTCCTGAAGGAAGCACTAAACATAGAAAGGAACAACCAGTACCAGCCACTGGAAAAAAGTACCAAATCATAAAGACCGTCGACACAATGAAGAAACTGCATCGACTAATGGTCAAAATAATCAGCTAGCATCAAAATGGAAGGATCAAATTCACACATAAAAATATTAACCTTAAATATAAGTGGGCTAAATGCCCCAATCAAAAGACACAGACTGGCAAATTGGATAGAGTCAGGATACTTCAGTGTGCTGTATTCAGAAGACCCATTTCACATGCAAGAACACACATAGACTCCCAATAAAGAGTTGGAGGAAGATTTACCAAGCAAATGGAGAGCAAAACAAAAACAGGAGTTTCAAATGTAGTCTATGATTAAACGGAATTTAAACCAACAAAAATTAAAAGAGACAAAGAAGGGCATTACATAATGGTAAAGGGATCAATGCAACAAGAAAAGATAACTATCCTAAATATATATGCAACCAATACAGGAGCAACCAGATATATAAAGCAAGTTTTTAATGACCTGCAAAGAGACTTAGACTACCACACAATAATAGTGGGAGACTTTAACACTCCACTGTCAATATTAGATAGATCAATGAGACAGAAAATTATCAAGGATATACAGAACTCCAGTTCATATCTCAACCAAGCAAACCTAATAGAAATCTACAGAACTCTCCACCCTATATTCACAGAGTATGCATTCTTCTCAGCACCACATAGCACCTATTCCAAAATTGACCAGATAATTGGAAGTAAATCACTCCTCAGCAAATGTAAAAGAATGGAAATCATAACAACCAGTCTCTCACACCACAGTGTAATCAAATTAGAACTCACAATTAAGAAACCCATTCAAAACTGCAAAACTACATAGAAACTGAACAACCTGCTCCTGAATGACTACTGGATAAATAATGAAATGAAGGCAGAAATAAAAATGTTCTTTGAAACCAATGGGAATGAAGACACAACATATCAAAATCTCTAGGACACATTGAAAGTAGTGTCTAGAGGGAAATTTAGAGCACTAAAAACCCACATTAGAAGGGAAGAAAGATCTAAAATCAAAACCTATCTTCACAATTAAAAAAAAACTAGAAGAGCAAGATCAAACAAATTCAAAAGCTAGAATAAGGCAAGAATTATCTAAGATCAGAGCAGAACTGAAGGAGATAGAGATACAAAAAACCCTTTAGGAAATCAGTGATTCCAGGAGCTGGCTTTTTGAAAAGATCAACAAAATAAACAGACTGCTAGCCAGATTAACAAAAAAGAAAAGAGAAGAATAGAATAGATGCAATAAAAAATGATAAAGGGGATATCACCACCAATTCCACAGAAATACAAACTACCATCAGAGATACTACAAACAACTCTATGCAATAAACCAGTAAATCTAGAAGGGATGGATAAATTCCTGCACTTACACCCTCCCAAGACTAAACCAGAAGTTGAATCCCTGAATAGACCAATAACAAGGTCTGAAGTTGAGGCAGCGATTAATAGCCTACCAACCAAAATTCCAGGTTCGGATGGGTTCAAAGCCAAATTCTACCAGATGTACAAAAAAGAGCTGGTACCATTGCTTCTAAAACTATTCCAAACAATACAGAAAGAGGGAATCCTCCCTAACTCATTTATGCTTCCAACATCATCCTGATACCAAAATCTGGCAGAAGCACAACTAAAGAAGAAAATTTCAGGCCAATATCCATAATGAACATCAATACGAAAATCTTCAATAAAATACTGGCAAATTAAATGCAACAGCACATCAAAAAGCTTATCCCTCATGATCAAGTAGGCTTCATCTGGGAGATGCAAGGCTGGATTAACATATGCAAATATACAAATGTAATCTATCACATAAACAGAAACAAAGACTAAAACTGCATGATTATCTCATCAACAAAATTCAACAGACCTTTACACTAAAAACTCTCAATAAACTAGGTATTGATGGAATGTATCTCAAAATGATAAAAGCTGTTTATGAGAAACCCACAGCCAATATCATACTGAATGGTAAAAAACTGGAACCATTTCCTCTGAAAACTGGCACTAGACAAGGTTGCCTTCTCTCAAGATTTCTATTCAACATATTATTGGAAGTTCTAGTCAGAACAATTAGGCAAGAAAAATAAATAAAGAGTATTCAATTAGGGAAAGAAGCAAAATTGTCTCTATTTTTGAATGATACAATTGTATATTTAGATGACCCTATCATCTCAGCCTAAAATCTCTTTAAGATAATAGGCAACTTCAGCAAAGTTTCAGGATACAAAATCAATGTGCAAAATTCACAAGAATTCCTGTACACAAATAACAGACAAACAGATCTGAATCATGCATGAACTCCCATTCATAATTGTTACAAAAAGAATAAAATACTTAGGAATACAACTAACAAAGGACAGGAAGGACCTCTTCAAGGAGAACTAAAAACCACTGCTCAAGGATATAAGACAAACAGATGGAAAAACATTCCATGCTCATGGTTAGGCAGAATCAATATGGTGTAAATGGCCATATTGGCCAAAGTAATTTATAGATTCAATGCTATCCCCATCAAGCTACCAATGACCTTCTTCACAGAACTGGAAAAAAACCAGCTTACACTTAATATGGAAAAAAGAACCCACATAGCCAATACAATCATTAAGTAAAAACAACAAAGCTGGAGGCATTGCACTACCTGACTTCAAACTATACTACAAGGTTACAGTAATCAAATAGCATAGTACTGGTACCAAAAGAGAGAACAGTGGAAGTAGATGTCATATTTCTTTTATATGTACAATATTATCAGATATATATGTCATAATTACTCTTTCATAAATGTTTATGTGTATATTTGATTTTAGAACTTTGCTATTAGAAGAGTAGAAACAAAATTAATTGCTTAGCACTCCTCTTTGGCTACAATAAATTTGGTCTATATATATATATATATATATATTTAGATATATATATAGATAGATAGGTAGATAGATAGATCTATATATATATTAATGGAAATCCAACACCAGTACCAAATCTGTTTTGCTATCCAAACTCACATGGAATAAACAGTAGTGTAATGGGCAATTAGAGAGTAGCTAGAACCATGTTAATAATTGCTGTGGTTTCATTATTCCAATGGTAATTTCCTAGATATGTTTAGAAATAATGTTGTTGATGGTGTGGACATGCCTTTTCCTCCAAAATTCGGTAAGTCCTTAGACTAGGATTTCTGAATCTTGCTTGAATAATTTTATGACACAGGCATCTTGTCCATATTGAAATTAAACTATCATTATTCTTGATCTAAATAAGAAAAAATTGATTTGTAATATTCTGCTTAAAGAGTGACAAAATAATTTTGACACTGACTAATGACAGAAACTAGAATGAAAATCAAATAAGAGGAAAGGTGAAAGAAAGGGCACAAAGAACAATAAAGATCCAGTTTATTTAAATTAACCATTACATAAATTTAAGAGACATCACTTAATTATAAGACTACCTGAGATTAAAATTTTAATTAGTTTTTATCTTTAATAAATATAGTACTTAAACCTTTAATACTAGGATCGCAAAGCCAATTAACAGACAAATCCCCAATTTTCCTATGAAAGAATGTACACACATTTGCTTCCTCATTTGCAGTTAGAACCAGGGAGGTACAGAGAGATTTATTGTAAATCATATTATAAAACATAAGAATGTGTCAGCGTGACACATGGTCCTCAGTTCTTATATCGGCACTCAAAAATGTCTTATAATCTAATAATAAAATAGCATATAATTATTAAAAATCAGATATTTTATGGTTAATGATTTGACTTTTGGTGGAAAATACACTGAGTTCAACTTTAAGCTTTGAAAATTATGTGATAGAGAATCTTTGACAGGTTATGTAACCAAAAATTTCAGTTACTTCACATAAAAATAGACATCATAGAATATTTTCAAGGAGGTTTTTAAAGTATTGAATAAGATAATGATTTTAAATACTTACCATTACTTTAGAATATCACTACATATTAGGTGTTATAATATTAGTAATAAGATTAAAAGACAGGGAAGAGATACAACAACTGAAAATGACAATGAAGTTTTGAATATGGAGGTCCACAAATTAGAGTGGTTCAACTTAATAGTTTTTAGACTTTTCAATGGTGCAAAAGTAATACACACTTAGTATAAACTGTACTTTGAGTATCTACACAATCATTCTGTTTTTCACTTCAGTACAGTATTCAATAAATTCCATGAGATATTCAACAGTATATTGTAAAATAGCCTCCATGTAAGATTATTTTGCCCAGCTTAAAGTGTTCTGAGCACTTTTAGGGTTAAACTGTGATGTTCAATGAGTTAGAGGTACTAAATGCATTTTCAAATTATGACATTTTCAAATTACAATGAGTTTAATGAAATGAGAACTAATTGTAAGTGGATGAGCATTATATACATATATATAATATATATAGTGTATATATTATATATATGTATATATAGATGTATATATTATATTTGTTTATATATAATTTACATATACACATGTATATATGTATATATAATATACATATTCTGTGAACACATATATATGCATATTAACTATCTATAAACACATATCTATATATACATATTTAGATAGATAGATAGATGTGAATTAATTTGTCTATATCTAGAGAGGCCAATGCAAATTTAGAGATAGGTATTAATATAGTTATACTCATTGTCAGGCAGTTGCAAATACAAACTTTCATGAATTTAAAATTAGTGAAACTGTAATTCTTGGCATGTAGAAAGTATAAAAAACAAAAAGAAAAGAAAAGCACTTATGGCTTTTGCTATGCTCAGAACAGCTACATCAGGCAAAAAAAAAAAAAAAAAAAAAAAAAAA
>CM052650.1:51612548-51668403 GCA_028533165.1 Leontopithecus rosalia | reverse complement strand
AATGATTTGAGTCAGTGTAATCTTTAGATTACTTTTAGAAGTTTCATTAAACAACCTTGGCAGAACTTTACTTCAAAACATGCTTCAAATATTAGACAAAATTTCAAGGGAAACAAAAGCCCAGAGTTAACAATCAGAAAAATAAATAGGCTTTTGCAATTCAGATTATGGAATTATAGAAAATAATTTTAAAATATGAACATAATATATATCAAAGATAAAGCAAAAATGTCAAATATAATCAGGTGACACATAAATGTAAAAAAGCAGCAAATGTAAGTTTGGAATGTAAAAATTAAAATTGTAATACATATAAACCCAACACATGGTTTAAGTAGCAGATTATTCACATTGAAGGAAAAATTAGGGAAATACAGGGGTGTGTCAGAAGTATTTATTTGTGGCATGACACAAGTAAGATGTTGAATGAAATAGGAGTTCCCAATGTTTGTCCCTTCAAAAAACATCAACTTGAACCAATAACTGTACTCTAATATACCTTCAAAAAGCTATGGAATCCAGTTGAGAGATTGTAGCTCCTGATGCAGCACAGAAATAAAGAAGAGATGTGTTGAAGAGGGTAGGAAAAACAGTTTCACATTACCTATTTCACCCCATCCCAAGCATGAAGAGAGATATCCTCAGTGTTAGAAAAGAGGAGTAAAATGAGTATGTGACTTTGCCGCTTACTCTAGCATAAGACCCACCCCTGTAAACATTACCACCAGGCCAACACCTCTGGCTTTAGGCTCCAGCCCCTGAAGCTGAAGTCTTCAGGCCTGCTCTAGTGCTACAATAGCCAAGACTTGTAATATGATAGTGCCAATTGGTGGGTGAATGGATAAATTAAGTGAGGTCTATATATAAAATTGAATATTATTTAGCCCTAAAAAAGAAGGAAATTCTGCCCTCTGTGCTAATATGGATGACCCTGTAAGGCGTTATGTAAATATGAAATAAACAAGTCACAGAAAGACAAATACTGCATGATCTCACTAATACATGAAATCTTAAAAACTCAAACTCAGAAACAGAAAGTAGAATGGCAGTTGCCACAGACTGAGTAGTGGGGAAAATGGGGAGATGTTGGTCAAAGGGTACAAAGTATCAATTATGCAAGGTGAATAAATTCTGCAGCTCCAATGTACAGCATAGTGATTACAGTATATTATGTTGTGTAATATTCTTGACATTTAGTACAAGTAGATTTAAAATGTTCTCACCACACACACACACACACACACACACACACACACACACACAGAGTCACACAC
This sequence comes from Leontopithecus rosalia, assembly GCA_028533165.1. Lineage (NCBI taxonomy): Eukaryota > Metazoa > Chordata > Mammalia > Primates > Cebidae > Leontopithecus > Leontopithecus rosalia. Next base: position 51,667,129 of record CM052650.1, on the reverse strand, counting down.
ACAAGCACACAGATAACTATCTGATAGATATGTTAATTAGCATGACTGTGGTTATAATTTCACAATGTGTATGTATATCAACTCATTACACTGGACAAATATTTTCAATTTCTATATATCAAACCTAAAATAAGCTGAAAATAAAATTAAAAGGAAGTAACTACCCAAAAGATATTTTTTCAAAGGAAAATTACTCTCAATACCTAATTATATGAAGTAAATCCTTTATTAAAGACAAAATGTCATCCCTCCCCCGCTCCCCCACCCCGCTGTCCCTCCCCTATTTCCCCCAATAGACCCCAGTGTGTGATACTCCCTTCCCTGTGTCCATGTGTTCTCATTGTTCATCACCCGCCTATGAGTGAGCATATACGGTGTTTCCTTTTCTGTTCTTGTGTCAATTTGCTGATAATGATGTTCTCCAGATTCATCCATGTCCCTACAAAGGACACGAACTCATCATTTTTGATTGCTGCATAATGTACCCCAAAACCTAAAATGCAATAAAAATTTTTAAAAAAGACAAAATGTTTAATTCCATGGGAAGATATAATAATTATATTTTTTATTAATACAATATGCAGTCTCAAAATATATAAATAAGTGTTAATTGGTTAACCAAAAGAAATTTTTAAAACACTACCTTAGTGTGAGATTTAAAAACTACTCTTTTGGTAATTGATGCAGCAAGCAGATAGCTTTATAACTACTTTATACTATTTCAGTTTCCTGCAATAAGTAATGAACCACTACAGAGCATAAGCTTTTTAAGGGCTGAGATGTAGCATAAAAATAAATTCCACTTAAAAAGTTGTTTTTCTTCTGCATTTCTGTGTTCCTTTTTCATAACTATTTCTAGAAAAAAAATCAATATTACTTTACACACTAGTGGTATTATGATGAATAGAACATCCAGTTCTGATCATGTGTGATTTTCAAAACTCATTATGACTCAAAGTGAAGTAAATAATTAAAAATACCATATCAGGAAGTTTTAAATAAGATAGAAGAAGGATTATAACTAAACTAAAATTGCGATACCTGTAATTCTATCTTAGTTTGAAAACCTTAACGCTTTTAAAAAAGATGGGATCATCTTTAACATCTATTTATATACACACACACACATTCATATATGTGTATATATATCTATGCGCCTGCATACATGCCTATGTATATATGTATATGTGAATGGATATATATATATATATATATAAAGATAAATAGCTGTTTTTAATTTGAGTAAAAATTAACAATGCAGTCTGACAACCAAAATTCTAATGAAATTATATCCTATATCAAGGAGAGTAGATTTCTCAGTGTATAGACGTACATACTAATCTCACACAATTTCATGCATGGAGAAACATGACAACAATAGGTTGTTCATCATGCTGTATTTAAGAAGGCAGTCGAGAAACTGGAACGTTTTGGTTATTACAAAAATATGGATGAAGCATTAACCAGAAGCGATACTGCATACTATGTGAATGGCTGTATCACACACGCATAATTAATGTATAAAATGAAATATGCTTTTTTGTCTTTTAAGAGAATACAGCATATGCTGGATACAGGGGCTGATAATGTGGGATATTGACTCCATTAAAAACTTATATTACTGACTCATTTAATTAATATTATATCTGTCTGCCTATTATACATACTTTCTGTTGTGTAGAATAAAACTTGAAACAGACAATATGGGAAATGTGTTATATGCACAAATGAGTTATAGCCACAGTAAAAGTGATCAGTAATGGTGAAGTAGAGGTGAAATAAATGAGTACATTGAATAGAGAAGTAGATAAAGTGTATTAAATAGTTCCTGTGGAAGACAGCATTTGGAAATAGACCTGGAAGGATGTGTATGGTTTGGCTATAATAAAAAGAAAAGTAAAAAAAAAATCCTAGGAAAGGAAATTTTTACATTTTAAACAAAGGGAATTTAACAGAACAGTAAAGAATATTAGACAAGTCAAACTGAATTTTGACTGCAAAGATAGTTTATATTTCTCTAATCAATCAGCATGTTTTTAAAGAAGAAGAGTAAAGTATCAGAATTTTACTTCAATTAAATCAGTGTAATTGTGGATATATTTATTTGAGCACGGTGGAATTTTTCAAAAGATGAATTTAGAAACCAGATGAGTAGAATATTGGGTAGAGAAAATAGCAACCAGGATACAGGGACTGATTTGAGGATTAGAATAATAAGATTCAGAAATTACTTCATTGTGAAATATAATAAGGAAGCAGAATCAAATTAGGGTTTGGGACCAACTGGGAAGTTATTGATAGAAGAAACATCATGTAGAAGAGGGAAGTTGTCAGGAAATAGATTGGTTAATACTGGGAATACAGGGTGGTTATGTCAAAGTGGGTATATTACGCAGTGATTTGGGCATGTAGTCACATAGTAATAGAGCTGCCCCAAGCTGAAGCTATTAATTTTTACATCTTAAATTTGTCAAAGGGGAATGTGGGTAAATAGATTTGTGATAATAATCTTAGACCAACCCAATATTTTATTATAACTCAGAAAAAAAAAAACAAAAGTTTTGAGTCAGAATCAGAGGTCATACAAATAAAATCTACAAGAAAACATTTCTTTTATAGGAAGGGAACATATTTAAAAATTTCTGGAGATTTGATATAAATCTGAGAATGAAAACAGTAACTTGCAATAGGATGTTTTCTCAAATTTGGCAGAACAATTCCTACTCAGAGACTGTAACTAATAGCTGTATGTCCTTTAAAAACTATTAGTGTGCAAGGAAAAATACATGTCACATGATGCTTCATCTGCTTCCATTCTATAAACACACCTAGATTATGTTAAGCTTATATGTCCCTAGCAAAATAAAGTGGGACTTTGGCTTGTATATGGTATTTTTCTGTGAAACTGTACATAATTTGAAATGCTGCAAGGAAAGAGTGAAATAACTAGTGGCAAAACATTACAGTAAAACTTTGTTATAAAAACTATTGAGTTAAATAGGAAAAAATCAGAAGAGAAGTTAGAAAGAGCTAGTTGCACTCTCATACTGGCTGATAGATCACACATATTTATATTATCTCCATAGTTATAGTACCAGGAGCAGTAAACTTTACAGAATTTTTAGAGGAAAACAAATCATTGGAGAGTTAATTGGAATTCTAGGAAACTTATGAAAATGGTACAAATTGTTTTGCTGATGAGCAGAGTAGAAGCAGTGTCTTACCATACATGCATAGGTGAATTTACCTGAGGAAAATTTTTCCCAGCTCTAGCATATGCTGTTGAGAGCCACTTTTTCTGGCAAATAAGAAACAATTTATTGCTGCTTGGTAGATTACAAAAATAACCACAATAATTTTCAGCTTGCTTACTGTTGAGGATCTAATCTACTTTTCTACACCTTGAATCTGGCTGGTCTTGGAAATTGCTTTGTGACACTGCACATGTTTCAATCTAATGCCTCAAGAGAACTTCCAAAAATCCCATCTTCCGACTGTTTGAACCTGGGGACTCTCATGTGGAGACGCTGACTGGATGATGAGAGACAAAAGCAGTCATTCCTGTTGTTGTAGCCAACAGTCGACTAAACACCAGACTATTGACTGACATTGCATGAATGCTTGTAACAGAGATTTGCTCTTTTGCATAGATCAGAAGAACCATTCAGCCAACGATCTCAACAGGGACCAAAATAAAATGTTATTTTCTTAAGCTATTAATATTGGGCCGATTTGCTGTGCAGCAGAGCCTAACAAAAACATAAATGACTTCCTGCATTTATACAATATGTTTTTGAACCCGTCAGTCAGTGTCTTTGTTTCTGAACATCTATACCTAATCCTTATTTTACATGATGTTCTTTAACATGTTTGATGATAGTGTTTGTATATCTAAGTTTTTTGTATTCACATAAACTTCATTCAAACTGGGTTGAATAAAGGCATACTTATAATAATTAAAATAGTCAAACAATGAAAAAAATGGCATTTTGAGGAAATGAATTATTTTTCACTGAAATTTTTCTTAAGAAACTCTAGAAGAAGTTACACAAAAAAATAAAACAAAGACATAATCTGGATCTTAAATGGAAATGTTTAGGTCAGAAAAGTAACAGAATTGTATATATATAATCAAAAATGACAAGTCAACTGGAAGATTAGTCAACACTCAGCAGGAGAAAAATACTTTGCTAAATTGTGAGCCTTGAGTGGCCAGATTTTCTGATGCTTTGAATAAAATGTGAATTTTATTCACAATCAATTGAATTTTAAATATTAGCATTTAGTTCAAAGTGTTCATTGAAAGTTCCAGTAATAGAATTTTGAACAATGAAACCAGAAGTTTGAATGTTAAGTGTGTATGTGTAGAAACAATATCGTCTGCTTTGTGATATATAAATCCTTGGATCCTATAAAGTACTGCAAAAATACATAGCGTTATTTGGGAAACGTGTTCTAGAATGGAATGCAATATATTATGAGTCTAGTAGATCATGCATTTGACTGCATTTGTGTCATTAACAATGCTTTATAAACACCTTTTCTTTTCCTTCAGAAAGGAAAAAAATAGGAGTAATAATGAGGGCTTATAAAATAATGAATCCTAGGGAACAGGCAGCTTGTTTTATTTACGATATGCTAAAATGACTAAGCAAAAGACAACCCAAAAACTACTACATGTTTAATGCAGATATTATAAAATGTAATTTTTCTCAAGGAGATATAATTTTTACATATTTCAGATACTACACACACACACACACACACACACACACACACACACACACACAATAAACAGATATGCTCTTTATACCTAAGATAAAGGATTAGAAGACTTGCAAGTGGTCATAGTGGTCTTAAAATTTCAAGTCAGAGCCTCAAATTATGAGACTCCAAGAAAGTATATGAGATAATATGATTTTTAATCAATTTTATCATTTTTCTAAAGATAAAATTCAAGGTGGTGACAAGGTCCCCTATTATCTGGTTCCTGCTTATCTCTCCAGTCTTATATCTTGCTAAAGTAACAGTCAAAATATTATCTTTTATCAACTAATTACTGCCTCTTTTAAAAAACTGCCACCGGCTGGTCTGAAGGTAGTGAGTTATCTCAATTGATTGTTCACAGCCAGTTACAGATCGAACTCCTCGTTCTACTCTTTCCCCCTTCTCACTACTGCACTTAACTAGTCTAAAAGTCTAAAAGAAAAATAAAATAAAATAAAATAAAAACTACCACCACACCACGTGTTCTTATTTCTGGAACTTTGTACTTGAAGTTTCTTCAGTTAGATATCTATGTAGAGAAGTTTGTATTATTTTTCACAAATGTTCTGTCCTTGTGTGGGAAAAGATTTTGTATATACACCCATATTCCAATCATTTTAGACTTAGTCATGTGACTTACGTTAGCCAGTGAACTATAAACAAAAGTGACTACATGAGTAAAAGTAGTGTCTGAGATTTCCAGGTTTTCTTTACACTGTACCTCTGACTGTAGAGGAACATGTCAGGATGTAGCTCCTATCTGCTTTGGTCTTTGAGTGATGATCCTAAGCATAAACCCTTTGGAAACACTCTATGAAAACACAGTGTAAGCAATAAACCAATTTTGTTGCTTTCAATCACTGAGATTTTTAGATTACATATTCATTTGCTATTTACTACAATAAAACATAACCTATTCTGACTGGCATTCTGTCTCTCCCCACATATTATGACCACCTTTTTCTGAAAAATTCTTGCTTATTCTTTAAGTCTATATTTATGCATTTTCTTGAGGAAGTTTACTGGATCCCTGCTTCCTGGGTTAGTTGTCCATCTTATATCCTTCCAATATATATATTTTTTATCTAACCTATATTATTTATAATTAGATCTATAATGTCTGAGAGTGCCTGTTATTATATATACTTTAATTGATAAATATTAATGGAAGCGTTGCTAATAACAATTTAAATGAGGGGAAAACGTGAACATTTTCTATAACCAAATTCACCATGGCACCAAGCCTATGGTATGGTTGGTCAACTGGGAGAATAAATAATGAGAAATAAATTTCTGACAGATGAGCTTTATCTTACAGTTATTTTAAATCCTAGGTATTTGCCATCAAGTTAATACCATAACTCTGTACATGTATTTCAAATTTTTTGGGTTCTCAGAAACAGAAAATTTGCCTCAAATTGTTGATTTTTGCCTTTATTTGAATCCATGTTGCCTGGTTCAAAAAGCAAGAAAGAGGAAGATAAAATAGGAAAAGTTTTTACTGAATGAATCTGGTAAGAGAAAGATAGGATGTGTACATTATGGAAGCACAGAGGAGTCCACACAACCTCACTGCAGATTCTACTTCTGGATGCTTTTTTAATTTTCAAATGTGTAAATGGAAAAGGATTTACAGGAATGTTTTACTGCAATCAAAACTGATCTCTTTGCAATCTGTGACAAGGCAAAGGACTAGTTTGTGAGTAACTCTTATTGATACTTGGACATTCATGATGCAACATAAAGTTTAAGGTGTACAGAATAATAAAAGGATTTGGGGAGCATGTCCTCATATGAGGATTTGTCATATTTATAACTTTATATACCTATAACATACAATTCAAATATTAGCCAATAAACTATACCCAGTAACAAGGCACCACATGTACACACCTTTTTCAGTTATTGGTGGCAAAATATTGCCTCAGAAGCCACCCAGAAAACTGAGCCCAATAAACATAAATTTTTATGAAACGAATTTGAATTTTAGAAAAATCCTAACAAAACGTCCCTGAGTGTACACGTAAATAATTTGCTTTCCTTAAGAATAGTGTGTAAATCATAATGAACAAAATCAAATTAATAAAAACAAACATGGGTTTAACTTTTGGAGTAACAAATAACATGCTTTGTGCTACAATTAGGATTTTAGAAGTAGGAAAATTTTCAGGCAGCTGAAGACTCTTGTGTTTTTACTGAAGAGAAGACAAGAAACTTCTATTAATTTTGGCTGTCTCAAAAATCAATAATTGGAGTTTCAATCTTCTTTGAGGGAATCTGAATCCTTTTTTTGTCTGTCCAAAGAAATAAGCTTCCCGTGGTCTCTGTCATATAATTTACAGGTTGTTGGCTTGAGACATTGGGGCAGTAAGTCAATAATCTTTTCTGAAAATCCTGCTGAGACTGGGGATCATCTAATACAAGGCATGCAATCAGAATCAGTGCACTATTCAGGGGCAATGTTCCTTTCCCTTGCCAGAGCCACCACCTGCAATAATTTCCCTAGAGTTTCTCATAGTTTGTCATAAGCACTCACTGGAGGATAAGAAATAAAAGACAATAAGCCTGTGAGGAATTGTTGGTATGTTTCAATTGTCTTGTTTCAGCATAAGGAAAAGCGGGAGAAAGAGTTTGTTCTGGTTGGATGCTAAGGAGAAATCATATGAATCAAAAATAAGTAAGAACTTTTATACTCTACAAGCACCCTCTCATGTTAACAAAGGCTCCCTTTTTTAAGGTTGCTAATGTATTGCTAATATTCTTGTATTGCACCTCTTTATCTACTCTTCAACTAAATATAGAAAAGGATTGAGGGATAACAAAAGAAAAAAACAAGGAAAAATTAGAGTCTCTAAGCAATTGTGTAGGATGGATTCATTAACGTAATTTGCAGAAGGCCTTGCTTTAAGCTTTTAAACTGTTATTTTAGAGAGTTATAAATAAATTGGTTTTAATTTATCTTTCTGTGAGAGTATAAAAGAAACAAATTATATAGGGCATTGCTGTTGTCCTGTTCATTGCAAAGGCTCCAGGAAATTGCTGGTTTACATCGTTGACACCAATGTAATTGTTGAGTTATCAAAATGACCATGAATCATAAATAGAGAAAAAAAGTTTGTTTAAAAATATTATTAACATTTTTTAAAAGGAGATAGTATACTTAAATGTAAAAGCTCATGTTAAATGAAAAATTTATAAAAAATAAATTTTAGGACAAAAATGGAATACAATCAAATATATTTTTTATTGCTTTACACTGACCATATTTTATTGCAAAAGCTTGGATCAACATCTGAACATTAAACATTCACATTTTTATATCTTATAAACATCCATAATCCATCTGGTGTTAAAACAAGTGAGGTATATTGGAGAGTATCCTTGAAAATATACAACAATTTAGATATTTTAATAGTACATGATTTCTGTGCATGAAACAAATATGTTCAACACCAAATATTCTTTTAACATTTTAATTAATTTTAAGAATAATTCTGTTTAGCAAAGTTTGCTATTAACTGTTATGAAGAAAGAATATACACAAAATAGCAAAAATCTAACAATAATTGTGCAGGTAAAATAAATTTCTAAAAAATTGCATACCTCTTGAGGTATGCTTTTAGGAAATTAAATTATTTTTACATGTAAAATATTGAAAAATATTACAGATTTCTTAAATTCCTTGAGTATCAATATACCCATGATAGCCACCATGATATTCACATTAAAATATATTATTTTGTATTATTATAAATGTTAAGGATGCCAGATTTCAGATTTCCTGAAAAAAAATGTGTTAAAATTCTATTTCTTGAACTTACTGACTGACTGGTTCTCAAACTTTAGGATGCATTAGTATATACCTGGGAAATTTGCTGAAACTTCAGACTCTTTAGTTCCACAACCTCAGAGAGTCTTGGACAGAAGGTCAGGTCAGGGATGAGCACTAAAAATAATCATTTTACAATATATTCACAGGGATTCTGATGTAGAAGCCAATAGTCTTAATAAAGTGGTTCTAGCTGTGTCACTTTTTACTGTTTATAAAATACAAATGACACCAGAGCCTACCTCAAAGATTGCCTTTAGTATTGACTGAAATATATATGAAATGAATATAGAGCAGTGGCTAGCACACATGAAGTGAGTATTCTCTTAAAATTACCCTATTGATATTCTGGCCATGGTAATTTTAATTGATACGTAGTGGTACACATCATATAGAATGTCCTTCCCTACTTCTCCTTTAGAGAATGATTAACATACCTGAGAATGGACTTTAGGGAAAACTGTATCCCTAGGGCAAGACCAAGCTTTTGTTGGGCAAGAATATGGAGAAAACATTAAGAACATGCTTGAATGGGAAAAAAATATAGTTTATTAATACTACTGTAGAAATACTCCATAGCTGAATAATAAAATTTTGGAGATATGAAAGCAGGAGTTGTATGAATAACTACAGAAAAATTACTGGAAAATATGCGATCCACTGTAGTCCCTTATTTATTTGCTAATTTCTCTAGCTCGATTTCATATTTCTTTGTCACGATGAGAGCATCCCCACCTGCTAAAATTCCAGTATAGGTCAATCCAAATGTTTGCCATCAAAATGCCTATATAAGCACTTCTAGAAGAAAGTAATCCAGCTGTATAATATTGACAATGTTGTAAGAGTAACTATGTAGATAGAATTATTAGTTGACATTGACCCCAAAATAGAAATAAGTTTGATGGTAAAGGATGATTTATATTAAATTTTCCAAATCAAAAACAGAAGAATCACAGATGCTCTGGCAAACTTGTGAATTGGCTCTTTGGATTTTTTAATTCATTCTTGTGAGGATCATAGCCACTGATAGTCTGGAGAGAATATTTAAACCATATGGCCAGAGAAACAAAAACTAATTTCCTTCAAAATAACTCTAATAAGAAATATTACAGGAAATAAATCCAATTACTTTAACTTGCATCACATACTATCTATACAGTGATTGAATAAAATGTTTGGCCTTTCTAAAACCGTTTTATACTCATCTTTTTTTTAAAAAAAATCAACAATATTGTAAACTCTACCAGGAAAAGTCTTGTTCACCATTGTACTTCCCAAGCCTTGAATACTATATGACAAATAGTAAGTGTTTCATAAAAATATGGTGAATGAATGGATTAAGAATATCAAAATTTTCTGTGGTTATGATTTTTGATAACTTTATAATACTGTTAATTTTTTGTTACTTCATGAAAACTTATCATCTCAAAAATGACTAGTTATATTCATTCTCCCTCACATGACTAACAATTTATTTAAATGTCAAAATTACAGATTTCTTAAATTTGTAACCTCATTATTCATTTAAACTCTTCTCAAAACTAAGCATATGCATTGTTATTATAAAAAGCTGCCTATGGGTCTGAGCAAGCATTTGTTAAGTAAAAGGTTATATGCACATGGAATAAAATGACTCAAGCATAAAGCTAAAGTGAGAGAGAAACATTTACTTTGGCCTATGCTGTTTTAAAGTTCACCAAAGTCAGATGAGATCAAGATGTTCCATTTGACATTTCTCATATATTTTCCATTAGGATTTCTTTACAAGAATCTTAGAGGAAAGTAGCATATGGAAGAAAATGCAAGAATGTAATAAGAATGTGTCACTTGCTGGTCGAAATTATGCTTTATCTTTGATTTCTTATCAGGGAGTAAAAAATGGTCTCTGAGACAAGAATATCTAATAACTTTGGAAAAGAATAAACAAATTAAAATATAATATGCAAATAAAATAGTCAATTTATAAAGTAAAATAATAAATTATAACCATAAGGAATTATAAAAGTTATTTTTGGTACTATGGGAAAATAAACTAAGATTTTTCTTTTATTGAGAATTACCAGCACTACCAATACTAAGTTTTATCCGTATATCAAAACAAAACAAACAAAAAACCTATCTACTGAATCCATATGCAGACATGGTTTTCTCCTGAATATCTGTGGTTATATGATATATTTGAAAATTCATATTTATTTATAAATATGTTTTATTAAAATCACATGGTAAATGATTAGTCCATTTACAGAAATGGAACATATTTATTAACAGGAAAGCTACAAACATACCTTTTAAATAGTAGCCATGCAGGCTCTAGACTAATTTTATTCATTAATTCATTTGTTAAAACTTTCATTAAAACTGAAAGTAAAACTTTTTAGAGGTTATATGCGAAGCAGTTCAGGAACATAGCCTCTATTTGTTTAACATTTTTTCAATGGCAAATTAATATATCTAATAATGAGCTCGTAATCTGCCATCAAACCTAATTATTTTGCAGCTTTCAGTGTTCTACTAAATGGTACTGCCATCTATAGAGTTATGCCAAAATTAAATTAGGAGATACCATGACATATTTCTTCCTTCATCCTACCTTCAATCTAAGGTGAAGATACCATCACATCTTTCTCCTGATTTTGACCAATTCTCTCCATTTTAATGGCCATCCACTAATCCAAACCAAATGACTTTAAAATATGTAGCTCAAAAAGAGTAGCAGTAGCATATGGAGAAAAAAAGCTGGATATTTTTAGTTTTCATTATGTTCCCACATCTTCTCACATCATTCTTAACATCACCAAATCATCTTAAAAAGTCTAATATTATTGTTTTAGATACATTCGTCTTTACCTATAAGTACAGTATTAACCAAATTTATTATATTGTAAGTGAAAATATACTGCTATAATGATAATTCAGAATTGAGGTATTGTACTATTTATGGAATTCCCAGAGCACAAGTTTAACTTCTCAGTATTTTGAGATCATTGACTATAATGTAACTTTGCTAGACATTGAATGAATGACAGGTTAAATTCCTTTTGGCGCCCTCATTGGAGATGTAATCACTCACTTTTGTAGCTGCCATATGTCATCGATTAGGAGAAGTCAAACTCTTTGCTAATTCTGGAATATCAACATCAAGAGATTAATCAAACTCTGCATACCCACAAAGATGGTCAGAAAACCAATGATTTTGATCTTTAACTAAATTTGGTATAGATTTTTGTTTGTATAAGGCACAAAAATTAATTGTTCATGTAACAAGGCTGTGTAGAAAGAATGATAAAATATATCTTGGATCTGCCCTGCTAGTAACTATATTGTCTTATGATACTGAACATTGCATTTTGTCATGTTTCTTCATTTAAGGAAAGCAATAAGATCTCTAGAACTATGAAAAACCTAAAATGCTGTCAAACAAGTCAACTTTTTGAAGTTAGTACACATGATTAAAACACATTTTCTATTTTAAATATTTGTATGTTTAATTGTAAAATTTAGTTAAATCATGGTTAAGAGTTTCTACTTTATCAAAGAAGTCAAATCTGCAAAGCTTTTCAAAAGAAAGAACATACATATAATTTTATATATATATATATATATATATATATATATATATATATATATATACAAAGGCATATATATATATACACACATAGGCATATATATATATATGTATAATTTGAATTTCTGAGTTATAATCTTCCCTCTAGACTTGTTCTGTTCCTTTTTACAAATAAGCAAACTAATGTATGGTTCACAACCCTAAATACTGCATATATATTCTTTCAAATGATTTAAAAGGAATGCAATCTGCAGAACACCCAAACAGGACACCTTTTATTCCCCTAAACCTGAAGAGTTTATTAACATGTTTGTTATATCAAAACACTTTTAAAACTTTTAGAATAAAGTAAATGTGACACATCATATGAACTATTAAACATTCTTTAGCAAGATCTGGCTAAGTGCTAATTAATGGCTCTGCGAATTTCCTTTGCTTTTTATGAGAGTTTATCCTTTCATCAAAATAACATCAGCTAGATATCATAAAATATTCACTGTTTAGTATTTTTGCTCTTTCCAGTTAAGAAACATTTTTATCTAAGTTTGAAAAGAAAAATTAGATCAAAAGTAAATGCTATCAGATTGTATCAGAGGTTAAATTCTAAAATCACAATGACAAATTGTTAGTAACTTTCTAAAAATACTAGTGAATTGTTTAAACTGAAAATAATTTGTGAAACTATAAAGCTCTAAAATAATTCAACTAAGTATGGTTTATAATTAAGAAATAAGTGAAACCAATGCATTTCTGTTGCATTAATGTAACATATGAATATTACTTAATGACATTTTTAATGTAGGCTGTTAATATATATTTCATTTTAAAAATACCTTCCTTCATTTGTTTCAGAATGGCATTGCAAAATATATTTAGCATTTATTAACCCATTCATTCACCACATATTCACAAGAAACCTACTACAACATGGTAGGCACTGTTAATTATTGAGGTATCACATTAAGCAAAATTCATATTCTCCCTTTACTCATGGAGCTTATTTTCTACAGAAGAATATAGACAATTATTTGAAGTAAAAAGAAATAACATAAAAATAATGTTTGGTGAATGGTGGTTGAGAAGAATAAACTGTTGTGGGAGTTCACAGAATCACAGAATGAATACCTGATATGTCTAGGGGACCAAGGGAAGGTATGAATAATAACTTCTGAATATCTGCAGGACACTCCACTTACGTGTCACTCATATTAGTAGCTTCATTGCTGTCATTTCCACCATTTTATCTTTTTTGCTAATTATTTAATTATATCTTGGTATTAGACATTGTTGCTATTTTACCTATGTTCCTATTACCTTACCACTTCAGTGCATGTTGGGCAGATACCCAGTTGCTAGTACCTACATTTATTTGCCTATGTTCATCTAGGCTTTGTAGCTTTCTTTACCAACTATTAGAGTAAGCCAGAAGTACCAGGGAGTTAGCATCCCTGACGAGCAGCTCTCAACCAAGGACAGATGGAAGTCTTTATAGCCTCAGCTCCCTCGCCCTTCCTGTGTGAAAACTCTTAGTCAGTTGTTCCATACTGAATACCAGAGTTCCCCAGCAAGACAAAGCTTTTTATTTTATTTTTTTTAATTAATGGTGGCAACTTACTGGATAATGAACATTTTATTGTCTGCCTTCTTCCTGCCTTATTTCCACATTCCCCTACAGGTATTTCCTGGAATTCCCTCCCAAATAAATAATGTGTTGTATAATGTTTATCTCAGGGCATGCTGCCTGGTAAATCTCAAATGAAAAAGAATTTAAGACAGTGATTGTAAGATTTCATCAATTTGACCATTTCCAATATGATCCTTTGGAGAATAAATTGGTTAATTCTTTCCAACTCTGCTCTTACATAGTTTCTTTATTATAAGTTTGGGTATTAAAAGTTAACCCAGGGCAGTTTGTAAATATTGAGGTGTATAAATCTTTTAGCAATAAAATAGTAGTATGGAGTTTCTAGGAAGAAAGACTTAATGAATGGATGATTTTTCTGCTGATTCAGAAATAATAAATGTATGTAAAATATATATGTTATAAAATATATAAATTAGTTATTGCATAGAGAAAATGAATTACTACAGTGATAGGTCAATGAAGGCAAAATTATGTTTCTTGCTTACTACTCAATGACTAGCACTTAACATGAGACTAGTATTTAGTAATAATTAATAAGCATTTTATGAATGAATGACTTAAGGTTAGAGATTAGATGGTCATTGAGACTGTTTCCAAGAAGATAGCACTGCAGAGTTGTCAGATTTTGTTAGTGGCTATTTTTGTTTCTTTAAGAAAACTTGCTGTTTATCAATGTTAGGGAGTATACAACTTTAAAAACATTAGGTGTTTACTTGTTTCAAACAAGTAAAGAACTTACTCGAATACAGCACAGAGATTTAATGTTGAATGATTATTAAATTAAAAGGGTTGTGATTTATATCACCTGTAATACACCATGAGCTGAAAAAGAGGAGATACAAGCAGAGCCCATGCTGTTTCCTTCAGTGCAGTAGTAGTTAGTATAGCAAAAAGGTGACTGCCATTCATTTAAACAAAATGGGGATTTTATGTACCTTCACTGTCAGACAAGATGCAGTTGAGCAATGCTTTTGTCGAACATTGTAAAGGGCATGAGTGATGGGGGTGTGGATGAGGCAAGGAAAGAGAAAAAAGCTATTTCATCTATTGATAGCCAACCCAAGAGAAAAGCTATTATCTTACTAGCATAGTATCAAGTGACTTTTTAAATGACCCCAGCACTTTCTCCTCAAAGAAAATCTTTCAAGGTGAGCAATTCAAACATTTATTATCATCTCAATGGGGAAGTAAAAATATATATTAGGGCTTCTTGTAGCATGTAGTTTCGTTATCTTCAGTGCAAAGGGAATTGGAATTTCTATATTTACTAAGTATGGTCCTCTGTTTTGGAAATACAGCTATTTCCAGTAATATAGGAGTAACTAATATTTTGGAACTGGACTCTTAGAATAATCTAAAGATTTGAACAGATCTTGAGCTTCTTCTCTAATATTTTTATTTACAACCATAAAGATGTGCTATTGGAAGATATTCATTGGTTTATATTTTAGGACAATAAAATAATGAAAAGTAATAGAATAGATTTTGGATAACTACCGTATGTTAGAATAAAAGATTTATTAAATACTTTACATTTTTTATGCCATTGTATCCTCACAGCTGCTTAATAAATATTATTACTATTTCCATTTTAAAGACAAGGAAGGACAACTAAGACTCAGATTAGTTAGGTACATTTCCAAAGGCCAGACAATTGGAGAATATGATTATTATTCAATTCTAATAAGAATAAAGAGAAGAACAGCAAAATGTCTTAGCATTTCTAAGGCTCATAAAAATATTTTAAAAATAAATTTTGGCTCATATACAATGTAATAAAAAACAGTGTAGATAAGGTTTAATCATGTTACGTGCAAAATTACTTCTGTTCATTCACCTTTGAAACAGAAGGAGTTTGAGCAACAGAGAAACTATCCTCCACTATCTGGAACAACATAAAACTTTTATTTGCAAACAGCAGATAGAAGTGTGTGAAATGTTAATTTCTGTACTGACATGTAACTAGAAGAACTGTGGGATCTAGTAAAATACCTGGCCTTATTGTATGCTTCTTTAATTTTTGTAAGACAACTGAACATCTATCCTTATAATATTTACACCTAAACTTTCTTCATTGGGCTCATTTGAGGAACTAAAGCAATGCAAATATAACACCTGTCATCATCAAGTTTTAAACAAATAACAAAAAATGTTTTCTTATGTTTGGTTAACTTTATTTTACACACAAGACTATTTCAGAATATTTGGATAAAATTGCTGTAAGTATATGAAAAAATGAATTCCATAACATTAATACTGTCTTTTGAGGATCAGACGGTGACTAGACAGTTGCTCCCTTTTCTGAATCTGATTATCGATAAGAATATCTTGATTGGTAATGTCGTGGTCCTGCCTACGCTAACATTATTTCTGAGTGAGATAGAATTGCAATAGCATTTTATTGGTGGAAGGTCTTCAGATCCTGATAAACCTGGGAGTATATTGACAGATGCATTTAATAATCATGTTATAAAACAAGTGATTATGTGAATCATTTATTGTATCTGATACATAAGATCAATAAATTTGGTATTATATTTTAGAATTAAAACAATTTGTTTTGTATTTTCAGTAGAGACATGCTTCACCATGTTGGCCAGGCTGGTCTCAAACTCCTGGCCTCAGGTGATTCACTCATCTTGGCCACCCAAAGTGCTGGGATTACAGGCTTGAGCCACTGCACCTGGCTGACTGGTTGCTTTATGCAACCAATTACAATGTTGCATAGAAGTTTAACTTTATAACTTCACTTTACCCTCTGACTGGATGCTTTCCACAACCAATACGATGTTTGCACAAGTGTGACCTTTGTAATTTCAGCCACTGATTGGTTGTTTTCAGACGGGTTGTGGGCCAGCACTTTATTTACATGAGATGAACACCAACTAGCCAATGGGAAATTTCTAGAGATATTTGGACCGCAGACAATTCTGTATTGGGACCCTTGAGTTGCTCAGGCTGTTCTCACACTGTGGACTATACTTTCATTTTCAATAAATCCCCACTTTCATTCATTTTTTTTTAAACAAAGTCTCTCTCTGTCGTCCAGGCTGGAGTGCAGTGGTGCCATCTCCACTCACTGTAACCTCCACCTCCTGGGTTCAAGCAATTCTTCTTCCTCAGCCTCCTAAAAAAAGAAAGAAAAAGAGTAAAAACAACACATATGAATCATGGTCATGAAAAATCAGTATTACCTAGAAATGGTCAACATGATGGAAGAATGAGAATAGTAGAAAAATGGAGAGGATGTGAAACCAGGAGACAGAGAGAGAGAGAGAGAGAGAGAGAGAGAGAATGATATTTAGCATTTCCTGGGTTTGTTAAAATATTTTAAAAATAAATTTTTGACTCATATACAATGTAAGAAAAAAACAATGTGGATAAGATTTAATCATATTATGTACAAAGTTACTTCGGTTCATTTATTTAACATTTCTTGGGTTTGTAAAAATATTTTAAAAATTATTTTTTGACTCATATACAATGTAAAAAAAAACTATGTTGATAAGGTTTAACCATACTATGTGCAAATTTACTTCTGTTCATTCACCCTGAAACAAAAGGAGTTTGAGCAACATAGAGACTGCCCTCCACAGTAGGATAGATATTAATAATATAATACTAAAGAAATATCATACTAAAAAAACCATATTTAGTAGAAATGCACTAAGAAATTTTACAGCTAATTTGGAAAGAATACCTGTTATGTAGATTGACGTCAAGTATATCCTACGGCCCTCAGCATGATTCCTTAACGTACTAAGCTGGGCTGCATGTAAAAGAAAAACGTGATAGTGCCATGAGAAGCACATAATCACTGTTTCCATATCTAACATTGGCTGTGGAGTAGGATGATTAGTACCATCTGTGTCACAGAAATTTAACAAAGAAGATTTTTTAAAGACTTTGTAGAAATAATGTACAACCCCTGGGTTTGTTAATCTCAAGATAAATGATACTATCAAATATTATCCTCAGTAATGATTGAATAGATGTGTCTCAAGAGATCAAGGCAACTATTAATGAAGCTTTCAAATAAGCTTATATTTTAAAGGGGCATTAACAAGTTGAAGGAAAGTAATATAAAGAAAAGCAAACATGAAAATATGCCATGAGACTTTAAGAAGAGTATCAACTATATGCACTTCTCAAATGATTTGGATTTAGAAAAATATTCAGAAAAATGAAGTAGTTGAATGCAGAACAATATTCAAACAAATAATGGTTTGAGAAAATCAAAGTGAAAAAGGAAGAGAAGTTGATAATACAGATATATCTACTGTAAGTTAAGAGGTATTTCCTATCTTACTGAATTATAATTTATTCAGAAAACTTGTATAGACCATAGAGTGGTAAATAATGCTTCATTTTTATATGAGAGTTTTAAGTGATATGGCCCAAATTATAAACTAAAGATTGTAGAACAAAACTAATGAATAAATATCATAGATGTATTAAATGATAATTATGCATCCCACTATGGACTTTGGTTAGCAGTGTATAAAGAACTCAAAAATTAAGAAAAAGATACAGTATTTGATTGACAGTTGGAACACAATGAGGGGTATTATGGACTTACATGGGACATATAGGCAGTACATGTAAAAATATTAATAAGGTCAGAGGATGAGAAGCACTGCATGAAAGTAAAAGAAAAGCATTGTTACAGCGTAGGATAGTATCGGTAGTGATCTACCAATTTAATTTCAATAAAACCAGAGCCAGTTTAATCCTGATGAAGCCAATTTACCTCAAAAAGGAGCCTTTTATAAAATCATTATTTTCTAAAGTGAATGCTGACACCAGGATTATATTTTCCCAAAACTAGAGCTGTCCACGATAGATGACTAATGATTAGGAAATACGTTACAACACAGATTCATAACTATGATAGGATTTAATTTTGTCATCAATGGTCTATCATTAATTGTTCATAAATCTCATTTATTTGCTGATATTATTTGAACTTTATATATGTATATATTTATTTAGAACTACTGTTTTGTCAGGTCTCAAATGGTAACCAGATTTATTTCTTTATCTTCAATTTTATTTATTTAATATTTTAGTGAAAGTTTTACTGAGATATAATTTATATACCATGAAATTCACTCATTTAATGCATACAACGTAATGGTTTTTAGTATATTTTCAGAGTTTTACAGCAGTCACAGCAATCAATTTTAGGACACCTTTACTAATCCAGAGAGAAGATCTTTAGCATTTAGCTGTCATCTCCAGATACTGCCTTGCTCCCTGGCATAAGAGAATCAATGTTGTGCCTTTTGTCTCTATGAATTTGCTTAGCATGGAGATTTTATATAAAATGAATCATATGATACATGGCTTTTGATCTGGCTTCTTTCACTAAGCATGGTAATTTCAAGATTAATCCACAGGGTGTTATGTATGAGTACTTCATTCTTTTTTATGCCAGATAATATTCCATTGCACGGACATGCCAGTATTGTTTATCTGTTAATCAGTTCCCGGTCACTTGGGTTGGTTATACATTTTGCCTTTTTGAATAATACTGCTACAATAATTTGTGTAAGGGTTATGTATTTACATATGTTTATTTATTTTGAATATATTCTTAGGAGTGGAAATACTAGGTCAAATAGTAACTCTACATTTAAGAAACTTCCAGTGTGTTTTCCAAAGTAGCTGTGCCAATTTACATTACTACCATTGGTGTATGTGATTCCAGTTTCCCCCTATTCTTGCCATACTAGTTATTGTTTGTTGTTTTATTATACTCATCCTAATAGATGTCAGGTGATTTCTCATAGCAATTGTTTTTGGATTTTCTTATGACTAACATTTTGACCATCTTTTTATGTATTTGATTGCTATTTGTGTATTTTCTTCAAAGAAGTGTCTGTTCAGATTTTTAAATTAACTTTTAATTGGATTATATAACTTTATTATTTGGTTGCAAGATATTTTAGATTCAAGTCTCTTCTTGCATTTTTTTTTGAAAATGTTTTCTTCAATTCTGCAAATTATTTCTTCATTTTCTTTATGGGGTCTCTTGAGGCAAAAAAAAAGGTTAAACTTCTTTGAAGTTTGATTTATTTAGTTTTCTTTCATTGCTTATGTTGAGGGTGTCATATCTGAAAGTCCATTGCTAAACCTAAGGTCAACAAAACTCTTTTTCTTGTAGGTGATTTAGCTCTAACATTTATGTTTATGGCCTTATTTTAGTTAAACATATATTTTGTATTTTTTTCTAATATGTTTAGTTGTACATATTTTGGGGGTATATGTGCTTTTTTGATATATGGGTAAAATGCATAGTTATCAAATTAGACTCATTTAGATATCCATAATTTCAAATATTTATCTTTTCTTTGTGTTGGAAACATTGCATTTCTTCTTTTCAGCTATTTTGAAATACACAATAAATTATCAACTATGATTTCCTTACTGCACCCTCAAATATTAGAATGTATTTTCTAATATTTCTAGTATTTCAACAGTAGTTTTGTAACCACTAGCCAACTTCTCTTCTTTCTTCTCCCTTTTGTTTTTAGCCTCTGGCAACCACCATTCTACTTTCTACCTCTGTGAAATCCAGTTTGTTATCTCCCAGTTCTGAGTGAGAACATGTGATATTTGTTTTTCTGTGCCTGGCCTTTTTCACTTAACATCGTGATGTCCAACTCCATTCATGTTGCTGTTGCTGCAAATGACAAGATTTTATTCTATGTATGTATATATGTGTATATACATATTATATATATATACACACATATATATAAATATATATTTTTTGAAACTCTGTTTAATATATATATATATTTTTTTTTTTTTTTGAGACAGAGTTTCACTCTTGTTTTCCAGGCTGGAGTGCAGTAACAATCTCAGCTCATTGCAATCTCTGCCTCCCTGGTTCATGTGATTGATTCTCCTTCCTCAGCCTTGTCAATGCATGTCAGTGTTGTCAATGTGTGTTCATGTGTATGTATGTTGTATATGTGATATAATTTGATAAAAATATTCTTAATAAGTGTTTATCTTAGTATTATTATTGCATATTGTACAGTCCTCAGTCTCAGAGTTTAGCAGGAAATAGTGAACCTATCATTTACATAAGAAGTGTCATTGAATTTTCTTTCAAAATTATTTTATATATCAGAAATTTGTTTAAAATACTTAAGGGCAAATAAATTATTACTAAACATTTTACCCTAGACCAGCGTTGAAATCACTGAAATGTGATTTCTTAGCTAACTTTTACAATTTTCTGATAAACTATTATTTTTCACTAGCACGCTCACATTTTTCTTTCATTTACTTTTTATTGTGTAAAATATTCATACCATATGGTTTATTATTTTAGTTATTTTTAAGTTTGCAATTTAGTGCCATTATGTATATTTATAATGTTGTGCAACCATCATTGATAGCCATTTTTAAAGCCTTTTTATCATTCCAAGAGGAATTCTATATCCACTAAACAATGACTCTCTATTTTCCATTTCCCCAAACTCCTGATAGTCCCTTCTATTTTCTGTCTCAATGATTTTACCCACTCTAGGTGCTTCAAATAATTGGAATCATATGGTATGTGTCTGTTCTTATATGGCTTAATTCACTTAACACTGTATTTTCAAGGTTCATTAATTGTAGAGTTTATCAGAATTGTCTTCTTTTCTAAGAGAAACACTCCATAGTATGTATATACTACATTTGTTTTATTCATTCATCTGTTGATGAATTTAACATTATGAATTTAGTATGTTCCAAGACATGTGAATAGTCTCCAATAGTACTTGCTTCTTTTACATTTTTATTCCTACTTATGCAAGACATAGATGAGTAAGTCCGACAAAACAGGTTAGAAATGATGTACACAGTAATTGGCAAATCACATCTGCTCTACCCTTTCTTGTTTAGAGAGGGAAACTAGGAAGTGATCACTACCATTTAAGACCAAGAATATTGTTTCACTCAAGGTGGGAAGGGAATATAAAAATGAGTAAAAACACCAGAAAACTTTCCTACTGTTTTGAAGATGGCTTTTTATTGATTATTTTCTTGTTTGCTGAAAACTTTTGATTGTTGTCTAGAGTTTCTACAGTATTCATTCAGACAGCTTCTGGTTGTTATTTCAATGTGTCAGTGGGAGAATGAACGATTATCTGACTTTTGTCAATGCCATTCCTCATGTATTTTAACCAATTTAAGCAATATATTACCAATAAATAAAATAAAAAAAAATAGAACCTATGTTATAAGTGCATGAATGAAAAAAAGGTAGCAATGGCACAAATTCCCCCTCATCACCTCTTCCTGACTTTGTATCTCTTGCCCTGGGATAGAAGACTATCATGGGCTTGGTTACATTCTCTCTTTGGATATTTATGGCTTTTGGCAGGATACCATATTGATTACTGTTACTTAGGGACAATCATCTTTAAAAATTCTTGCTCAAAAAGGAACTAAAAAAGTTTAGAGTATCAGCGTCTTTCCTAAAATGAATGGATATTGGGCAGTCATAGAAAACCCTGTAACAGAAACTCTTAACATTTTATTCCAATTCCATCTTATTATTCATTATTCTAATTCATTCTTGGAGTATAAAATGAAGCAGGGGAGAAGAAGGAGTTGTGCACCTACTGTTAGATCCATTAGTTGATTTTACTATGAGATATGTACTTCAAACTAAAATATTTCTTCACTGGGAAATTTTTGACAAACATAGTTGTCTTTTATTCATAGCAGATTTTTTCCCTCAAAAAATGTAATTTTCTAAACCCTAATTATTTGTGAATATTAGGAAACAATTTTGCTTTCATTTTAAGCAAAAAATAATAAATGAGAGCATCTTGTGAAGTATCTCTACATTATGGTCTAGTTCCCGCTTTAATTCCAAAATTAAGATTACATAATTCTATGTCTGCATTATATCTACATTATGCCTTTAATGACACTTGTCATTATTTTAAAGGCAAAGATAATTTAAACCAATAAAATTTTAACATATTATGATGTTAGTATTTCCAAAACAAAATGATATTATCATAAAGAATTTAATGGTTAATTCCATCCCCAGATATTAAATCAAATAATGGCATTTTATAACCAAGGTAACATTTTGAATTTATCATGTCCCAAGACTTGGCCATAATCTTAATCAAGCACTCCTCAAAATTATACTACTTAGTAGTCTGCCACACTCTTTCTCTCAAGGAAATTTATTTCCAATTTAAAATGAAAAGAAAATTTTATTTTATTTCTAACCTTGTTTTCACACTATATATATGCTAGAAAGTGAACTCTGTCTTCAGAAATATTTTAGCTCTTAGTTATTTTTAATTGTCTGTATTGAAATATAATTATGACTTTTTTTTTTTGAGGTGTAGTCTCACTCTGCTACCCAGGCTGGAGTGCAATGTGGGAATCTCAGGTTACTGCAAACTCAGTCATTTCGGTTCATGTTATTCTCCTGGCTCAACCTCTCAAGTAGCTGAGATAATACACACATGCCACCATGCCCGATAAATTTTTGTATTTTTAGTTGAGCCAGATTTCACCGTTTTACCTAGGCTAGTCTCTAACAGCTGACCTTAGGTGATCTGCCCACCTTGGCCGCACAAAGTGCTGGAATTATAGGTGTGGCCACTGTACCCAGCCATTTATATATTCTGATGTATCACTGAACTCATATTCTAAAAATGTTTTCATATGTTTATACACAGGTTGTAGTTTAGCATGAAAATTCAATTATGTGTTTTTCTGATTTAAACATAAGACAGGATACCCACATGTTTTAAAATTGTCAGCTACAAAATATTTAGCCCGGAAAATTATGCCCCCATACTGTTCTTGTGATAGTGAATTCTCAAGAGAGCTAATGGTTCTCACACATGCTCTCTCCTGCCACCATGTGAAAAGGTCCAAGGTTGCCTCCCCTTTGCTTTTCACCATGATTCTAAGTTTTCTGAGGCAGCCCCAGCCATGCAGAACTGTGAGTCAATTAAACCTCTTTTCTTTGTAAATTACCCAGTCTCGGGCATTTCCTTATAGCAGTGTGAAAATGAACTAATACAGAGTGACACTGCGAAACTTAAGTTTTCAAAATATAAAAAATAGGGATAATCTGGAATGTTATATCATGTAGTAATAAAGTGGCAAAGTCAGTGATATAAGCCTGATCACACAAACTTCAAGGATGTGGGATGTTGAAAAAAAGAGAAGAGAAAAAGTTGGAAATGACAATGAGGAACAAGTAAGACACCTAGCTCTCTTCCAAGCCACAAGAAGTCCAGAATGTTAGAAAAATTCTATCACTTCAGACAGCTCCAAGACAAACTATCCTAAGTAAACAGACAGTTTTGAGTTCACAAACAAGTCCTTAAAAAAGAAAAAAACACCACCACAACAACAAAAAAAAAACTAAGGGAAGTTTTAGAAGTAATTTGCAAATTACTTCTGAAGAGAGTAAATGATATACTTCCAGAGACCAAAACAGAATGATATGACGAAAGCTAGAAAACTGAGATAGGTAAGCATATATGGAGAAATAAACATAAAGAAACACTTGGAGGATAGTAATTCAAATGAACATAAATGAGGAAGTTCTCTTTTTTTTTTAAGAAAGAAAAAAAAGAGTGAAGAAGAGAAAGAAAGAGGAAGAAAAAGAGGGAGAGAGAACGGGGATGTAGCTTTATTCTGAAAATGGGTATTAATAATGGCCGATCAATATTTTGTGTATTTAAGGTGGAGAATGTATTTTTTTGTACTTAAAGTGGAGCACTCTATAAATATTTATTGAGTTTATTTGTTCCAAATCTGAGTTCAAGTCCTGGATATCCTTATTAATTTTCTGTCTCATTGAGTCTAAATCTCTTGATGAGTCTTATGCATCTGGGTGTTAGGATAGTTAGCTCTTATTGTTGCATTGATCCTTTTACCACTATATCTTTGTTGCTTTGAAATCTATTTTATCAGATGCGAGAATTGCAACTCCTGCTTTTTATTTATTTATTTATTTTTGCTCTTCATTTGGTTGGTAAATCTTTCTCCATCCCTTTGTTTTAAGTCTTTGTGTATCTTTGGATGCGAGATGGATCTGGATGTAGCATACCATTAGGTTTTGGCTGTATCTTTTGACTGGGGGATTTAGTCAAATTAAATTTAGGGTTACTGCCATTTGATGTTAACTGGCTATTTTATCCATTCGTTGATGTAAATTCTTCTTTATGTTGATGCTCTTTACTTTTTGGTATATTTTTAGAAAGGCTAATACTGGTTGTTTCTTACTATGTATAATGCTTCTTTCAGAAGCTCTTGTAAAGCCATCCTGGTGGTAATAAAATCTCTGAGTACTTGCTTGTCCATAAAAGATTTTATTTTTCCTTCAATTGTGAAGCTTAGTTTGGCAGGATATGAAATTCTGGGTTGAAAGTTCCGTTTCAGGATGTTGAATATTGGCCCCCACTCTCTTCTGGCTTGTAGGGTTTCTGCTGAGAGATCTGCTGTAAGTCTAATAGGCTTCTTGTTGTGGGTCACCTGACCTTTCTCTCTGGCTGCCCTTACTATTTTCTCCTTTGTTTAAACCCTGGTGATTCTAACGATTATGTGCCTTGGGGTCGCTCTTCTTGAGGAATATCTTTGTGGTGTCCTCTGTATTTCCTGGGGTTGAATATTGTCCTGCTTTGCTAGATTGGAAAAATTTTCCTGAATAATATCCTGAAGAGTGTTTTCCAGCTTGGATTCATTCTCTTCTTCTTATTCAGTTACACCTATCAAATGTAAATTAGGTTTTTTCACATAGTCCATATTTCTTGGAGACTTTGCTTATTCCTTTTTATCCTTTTTTCTCTATTCTTGTCTTCTCATCTTATTTCATTAAGTAGGTCTTCAACCTCTGATATCCTTTCTTCTGCTTGATCAATTCAGCTATTCAAACTTGTGCATATTTTGCTAAGTTCTTGTGTCATGTTTTTCTGTTTCTGTTTCGTGCTTTTCAAATCCATTATTTCATTTATATTCCTCTCTATATTGTCTATTCCTGTTAGCATTTCATCAAATCTTTTTTCAAATTTCTTAGTTTATTTACATTGGGTTAGAACAAGTTCTTTTAACTCCCAGAAGTTTCTTATCATCCACCTTCTGAAGCCTGAGTCTGTTAATGGCACATAGTCTTTTTCCATCAGGGAAGTGTAATCCCCTGTAGAGTGAGAGGGGTTCTGATTTTGGGTATTCTCAGCCTTTTTAGGCTGGTTTCTTCCCTTTGTTACAAATTTATCTATATGTTGTCTTTACGATTACCACCTTTCTAGTTGGGTTTCTGAGTGGATGCCCAGTTTATTGAATCCCAGTGCTGGAATCCAAGCAACCCACTGCACTGGCCAAAATGGCAGCGATAAGGCTGATGGTGCTCTTCTGCCTGGGAATCTCCTCCCATTTACTCTGCAAGAAGAGCTGCCATGCCAAGGCACTGGCAAAACCACTGCAGCGGCCACAAGAGTCGCGCTGGCAACCCGTGGGACCCCTCCCTGGGAATCTTCTGGTTTGTGAGCGACAAAAAATTGTCTGAAAGTATGGCGTCCTCTCGTTCTCTGTGCTTTCACTGGGAGCTACAATCCCGAGCTGTTAGCGATCAACCATCTTGGATCTCAGTTTCAGAAGTGCTAGATTTCAATGAGGAATTTCTCAAGTTCGATGGATACATTATGATAAGGAATTCTGATATGTGATGATAGAGAAACAGAAATATCCTGCTTAGAAAATAAATTTCAAATATCACTACAAGCTGTTTAGGGATACAAATAGGAAAAAAAATCACAATTGTAATTGATTAAATCAGATAGCCTCAGAATTTATTATTTTTCATGTCAAAATTCAAACTGGGAAAAAATTAAGCATGATGCATGTTTATATCCATCTATTATATCATTTAAGTGAAAAGGCAAAAAAACCAAAACCACATTTTCTAATATAAGCATTTCTTAGGAAATCAAACACAGAAATAATGAGGTGAAAATATGGATCAAAATTATAAAGTGAAAGTAGAAGCTGTGAAAGGATTGAGATGAAACTTTGGTTTAAGAAAAGAATGCTAAGTAATTATAATATTTTGCCCAACATTAGAGTAAAAGAGATGGATGGCAACATATGATTTGTGAATGATATTAACCTGTATTTCACAGTGTAGAATCAACTGTACCTGTCTAAAATACTTACAAAATATACCTTCATGTCTCTAAATTCCTGTTTTTCAAATTTATTTTTTACCTTTAAAATAACAAAAAATTAATATGCTTTAAACAATGAACAATGTATATGAGGTTCAGCAGTTCCTTCTATCTCACCACAGTTTTCTCAGCCTATATTAAATGATAAATTAAAGTACAATTTAGTTGAATGGTTCTGTCATTTTTATTATAAAGCAGCATGTATGATAGCACATTAATATACTTTTATTATATGAAAAATGTAGTGACAGTCACCAACTTAGATATTTGACATTTTTTATTTTCCTGTCAAGACATATAGCACTCTTCTATGTATTATTGAGGATATGAAACTAAGTAAAATCTGTTCCTTACATTTTGTATATTTATGTGAAATGATAAATAAGAATATCATGTGGTTTATTATTTGGTGTCAAATAATTTATAAACACTATATTATCAGTTCACAAAATAAGTATAGACAAATATACTCTACATGACTAAACTAGACATCACAGATGTTGAACTTGAAAAATTAGTAAAAAATATAGGAAATTTTTTTTTAAAAGTTTGAATTATACTTTATGAGAAATGGAAGCTTTCTCATTTATGCATTGTTGAGAAAAAGAGAAAGAGTTCTTGGCCTAAGAAATAAAGATTTTTTTGCATTTATTATTTATCTAGGAGCATCCAGAACCTCATTATTGAACAAAAAAATGAAACCTTTTCGCTCTTCTATGTCTCCCACTGTATTTATTTAAACGTAATGCTAAGACTTCTTGAGAAATCAATAAATGTATTTAGGATCTATGTTTTTCCAGTTTTAATGTCAATCAGGAAAAGTGAATATTTCTCCTGATAGTTATTATAAATGAAAAGGAAAGACTTTTGTCTCTGAAGCCACTAGCAAATCCTCCTTAGGTCTCCTATATCCTTAATTAATTTCAATGGCCTGGGAGAGGAGAAGTACAGATTTTCAAATGCCAATTTGTTATTCTTCAGGGTTTAAATTACATAGATTACTTAGTATGTAGTTAGCAGCACACTAGCACCTTATGGGAGTACTATAAATGATCAAGAAATGATGCCAGTATGTCAAAAACAGCAGGGAATATTACCATGCCATTTGCTTGCCTGATTCACTTAAGTAGTGAATGATTACTTTTAATGTCATGGCGCACAGGAAATATGAAAGGAATGGAAAAACCTCAATTACTTTTGCACTAACCTAATACACACATATTTCATATCTACTATATATTTCATATATGTTATATATTTAATATATAACATATATTTCATGTTTTATTTTTATTTTGTATTTCACTTTATATAAATATACAGAGGGAGACAGAGAGAGAGAGAGGGCACATGTCAGGTTCACTGAGATTAATTAAGACCATAAGAAAATTATTATTTTTTTTTAAATTATTCTTGGAGAAGCTATTGGACAGTGAGAGAAAAAAAATGAGGCAAGGAATGAGAGTTACCTTGATGTTCAGAAACACACACAAAAAAATGACAGACATATTGATTCATATACTTTTGTAATACTAATCTAGCTTAAGAGAACATGATCTGAATAACATTTTGTGCTCAGAATTAGTATATAGATATGATATATATATCTGCATTGATATCTAATTTTGTGTAAGAAAATTTAAAAAAACAAAAGAGAAAGACACAATAAAGAAATATTACTTCGTACTTTTTGCTATGTAGTTTTATATTGTTTAGGTGTCCTTGGCTGAAGATGGACACCTTCATGAGGCCATGCTGAAACTCTGACTGGAACTTTTGGGAAGTTCTGTTTGGAATGAACACCCAGAAAGTTTTGATCCTTTTATAATAAGCATAAACAAAAATAAATCTTTCTGCAAAAGTGCTAATGTGACATTAAACATGACCTTTTAAGCAACTGATTGAAATGCAAGTTTAAAAAAAGAGAATGAAAGCTAAATAGCATCACATCAAATAATGTATCAATTTATTTTAACTTCATCAAAAATTCAAAAATAAGTTTTTGATTTAAAGGATCAGTAGCACAGAATATATGGTTGTATGGTGCTGTGTGTTAAAATTATAAGATTTTTTTACTCAGCTAGTATTTTTATGCCTATGTAATTTTCAGAATAAATAAATAACACATCACTATGCATATTACCTCTGGTCTCTAGCATAATGTCTAAGTGAAGCCTAAAATGAGATGTAGTATATAACTTCAAAAAACTTTGAAATGAATACGTATGGAAGCAAAAGACACATGGATTAACATAGGGCCACCCTAGATGAGCTGAAAGATAACCTTTATTTTGATGATTTGGAGAAGATTCAAAACAATCTAATACCCCAAGAAAAATCTACAGCAGAACATTTTTAAAGGTAATCACCACTTACTTGTTTACAGAAAGGTAAAGTACAATACTTAGACTATGTCAGGAATTAAAGAGGATAATTAGATAAAAACTATATTCTTGACCCAGGGAAGGTCTTGTGATGATGCAGAGCAATGAAACACTCAACCATGTAATTGGCTCCAAATTTCCTGTATAATAAACTAATGGGGAAGGGGTGTTGTATTCCATTAGACCGATGACTTGCATGCTTCTGAGAAGCTGTGATTGATAAATTATGAAACCTTTTTGAAATCTTCTTGTTTGACCTCTATATTATTTATCCTACTTTGACTCCTTTATGTAATCACGTTGGTTTAATTGTGATTTTCCTTCTCAAACTAATGGTGTAATAATGAGAAAACATAGACAAAAACCCGTATCTTAGATTTGGTGCATATTAACAGAGATGTGAATAAATATTTATACATATATGTAAATTCAGGTAACTGACCATGCTTTCCTTCAGATTACACAAATGGGCCTAGTAGTTGTTTGCTTATCATTAGTATTTTCCTTTTGACTAAGAATCCTGTTCTAGTCAGTGGAAGCTCTGTATGGAAATAATTTACAGGAGTCAAATAGTAAATGGGAATTTGAAAGGATCTATGGAAGTTCCACAAGTAATATTATACTTTTAAAATATTTCTTTCAATTAATCACAAATTATATTCTCCTGGCTATTTAATTTTTAAAAACAGCATTTAGCACATTGAACTAATATTTTCTAGTTTGAAGCTTACTTGCTGCACAGTGATCACATGTTATAAAGATACATATAACTATTCCAGCATTGGACAAATATTTTGAAAGTATGTACAATTTATTCTTTTAAAAAATGCCCCAATTTGCCTTTGAATATTCTCAGTATGAAGAGGTTTACAACCATGATCAGGGAAGCATGATGCTACCTGACTTCTAACTATACTACAAGGCTACAGTTAATATAACAGCATGGTACTGGTACCAAAAACAGAGATATAGATCAACAGAACAGAACAGAGGCCTTGGAAGCAATGCCACACATCTACAACCAACTGATCTTTGACAAACCTCACAAAAACAAGCAACAGGGAAGGGATTCCCTGTTTAATAAATGATGTTGGGAAAACTGGCTAGCTATATTCAGAAGGCAGAAACTGGACCCCTTCCTGACATCTTACACTAAAATTAACTCCAGATGGATTAAAGAATTAAACATAAGACCAAACACCACAAAAACCCTAGAAGAAAACCTAGGCAAAACCATTCAAGACATAGGCATAGGCAAGGACTTTGTGACTAAAACACCGAAAGCATTGGCAACAAAAGCCAAAATAGACAAATGAGATCTAATCAAGCTCCAGAGCTTCTGTACAGCAAAAGGAACAATGATTAGAGTGAACCTGCAACCAACAGAATGGGAAAAAGTTTTTGTAATCTACCCATCTGTCGGAGGGCTAATATCCAGAATCTACAAAGAACTAGAACAGATTTACAAGAAAAAAAATACAAACCCATTCAAAAGTGGGCAAAAGACGTAAACACTTTTCAAAAGAAGACATATATGAGACCAACAAACAACTGAAAAAATGCTCATCATCGCTGGTCATTAGAGAAATGCAAATCAAAACCACATTGAAATACCATCTCACACCAGTTAGAATAGTGGTCTTTAAAAAATCTGGAGACAACAGATGCTGGAGAGGATGTGGAGAAATAGGAACACATTTACACTATTGGTGGGAGTGTAAATTACTTCAACCATTGTGCAAGACAGTGTGGCAATTCCTCAAGGACCTAAAAATAGAGATTCCATTTGATCCAGCAATCCAGTTACTGGGTATATACCCAAAGGACTATAAATCTTCTATTATAAAGACACATGCACATGTATGTTTATTGCGACACTGTTCACAATAGCAAAGACCTAGAACCAATGCAAATGCCCATCTATGATAGACTGGACAAGGGGAATGTGGCACATATACACCATGAAATACTGTGCAACCATAAAAAACGATGAGTTCATATCCTTTGTAGGGACATGGATGAATCTGGAAACCATCATTCTCAGCAAACTGACACAAGAGCAGAAAATCAAATACCACCTGTTCTCACTCATAGATGGGTGTTGAACAATGAGAATACATAGACACAGGGAAGGGAGCATCACACACTGGGGTCTGCTGGGGGAGAATAGGGGAGGGACAGTATGGGGTAGGGAGGTTGGGGAGGGATTAATGGGGACAAATGCCAGATATAGGTGACAGGGATATGGAGGCAGCAAACCACATTGCCATGTCTGTACCTATGAAACAATTCTGTATGTTCTAACATGTACCCCAGGACCTATTTATATCTATTTATAATATTTATATTTATATAAATTTATATTTATAATATATAAATATAATTTATAAATATTTATTTTATATATATTTTTATAAATAAATATTATGAATATAAATATATAAACATATGTTCATATGTGTGTGTGTATATATATATATAAAGAATTTTCATTCTTGATCCTAAGGAGATTCTCTGCAATTTTTTTTGGTATTATCATATTACATAGTTTTGTCTCTAACCTGACTCTATCTTATTTTTAAGCTTATTCAGTGTTCTGTTCTTTGCATACGTGGAAATCAATTTGCAACAAAAGCCTCCCTTGAATAACTTCTTGCACTTAAAAGACCCATCTCATGTACAATTCAACTTTCTTTTCACCAAAGAATCACTCTCAAATCTTTCAGATACTTTCCTCATTAGGGGTTGTTTTAAATGTTTTTTGCTAAGATTTAATTATTTATTTATTAATTTTATTTATTCCCTAGCTTGTCTTTCAAGCATATCAAAAGCTAAAGAAGTCAGGTCAGGAACCAGGAGCTTGTCATAATATAGTCATAACTTATAACTAACTCAACAAGGAAATGTTAGGTCTATGAAATTCTGGAGAGATTGTAATTTACCCTTAACCATTTATGTTCAGGTCTATGAAATTCTGGAGAGACTGTAATTTACCCTTAACCATTTATGTTCAGGACTTTTAGTTTGTTTTCTTTGTTTTTCATTTTACTTAACTCATATGACAAGGTAATTTTTTTATGTATATTTTTCCTAATGTTATGATGTCATCCTTTTAGAATTTTTTAAATAATAATGCAATTAATAAAAGGCAACAACACATAGATGACAAAAATATATGTATGTATATTAGGTTGATTTATAAAAGCAAAGTATGCTACCATTAAATAAATATTAAAACTTGTCTGGGCATGATGGCTTATGCCTGTAATCCCAACACTTTGGGAGGCCAAGGTGGGTGGACCACTTGACCCCAGGAAATCAAGACGAGCCTGGGCAATGCGGTGAAATCCTGTCTCTACAAGAAGTATAAAATATTGCTGGACATGGTGGTTTGCACCTGAATTTTCAGCTACTGAGGAGACTGAGGTGGGAGGATAAATTGAGTCCTGGATATCAAGGCAGAAGTGACTCATGACCACAACACTAAATTCCAGCCTGGAAAGAGAGCAAGAGACCCTGTCTCAAAACAAAATATTAAAACTTTAAATATAAATAATTTAAAACAAAAAGAAAAGCAATGTATATATTAATTCATTGTTACTATGATTTATCAATATAATGAATTCAAAATATGCCTGATAAAATGCTGGAAGAGATACAGAAAGATTGACTAATATTTGGGTTATTGCTTGCTTTCTTCTTTCTATATTTCATATTATTGTACTCATTCTCAAATGTTGAAAGAATTCAAAGAACCTCTCGGAGTCTCCTATAAGTGAATTGCAATGCAAGCCCTTAGGATTTTGGAACAAACTCTTCCATCCCCTATGAATATTCTCTTTTTGAGTAAAACCTCTTTGTCTGCTACCAGGCATTAGTAGAGAATGAACATTAGAGCATGGACCACTAGGCTACCATGAGACCTGAGCTGCCAATCATTAACTATTATGTTAGTGCAAAAGTAGTTATGGTTTTGGCCAAAACCAACCTCATAGTTATTGTCTGACCCTCCAAGCCATAAAGCTGGTTATACATAACAACAGTCCATCATCAAATGGCAGAGGTATGTATATAATCAGGCCAGAGCACCTCTAAAAGGGGGATAGGTGCAACACTACAGCCCCTCTCTGGGACATCCCTGAGAGACAGTAGTGAAAAGAAATCCTTCCTGCAGACAGAACATCAAGCAGTGCTCCTGAGTGCATCTTGCTTCAGTGAGAAATAGTCAGACAGACACATAATTTTATACCAATTCATAGGCTCTAGCCAATGATTTTGCTGGATAGTCAGGGACTTGGAAGCAATGTTATTGGAAAATTGGTCACAAAGAAATCTGGGGGAAAATCTATATGAATAGATATTTCTGAATGGGTGAAAGTCATGAAAATATGTATGTCTCATGTGAAAGCTTACAATGGTGACCTCCACAAAAGAAGATATTAATAATCAAGTATATAGGGTGGCCTACTTTGTGAGTACTAGTCTGCCTCTTCTTCCAGCTACCCCTGCCATATTGCCCAGTGGGCTCATATGAAAAGTGGCCAGGGTGGCAGAGCTGGAGGTTATACATTGTCTCAGCAACATTGACTTCTACTCATGAAGGTCAACATGGCTACAGCCACTTTGAGGTGACCAATCTGCCAGTAGAAAAGACCAAAACAGCCTGCAAAATGGCAACCTTCCCCAGGGTGATTAGTCAGCTACCTTGCGGTAGGTTGATGACATTGGACCACTTCCATTATGGAAAAATATTTTTTGTCTTTATTGGAATATATACTTGCTCTGAATATGGATGTACACAATGCTTCTATCAGAACTACTATCTATGGACTTACAGAATGCCCTATGTATCACTATGTTACTCCATATGGCATTGCTTCTCATTAATGAACTCACTTAACAGCAAAAGAAGTATGACAATGATCCCATGCTCATGAAATTAACTGTTCTTACCATGTGTTTTACCATCTTAAAAACAGCTTCCTTGATGGAATGGTGGAATAGACTTTGAAGACTCAATTACAGTACCAGTGAGGTGGCAATACCTGATGGGCTGAGGCAAAATTCTCCAGAAGGCTATATATGCTCTAAGTCAGCATCCAATATATGATGCTTTATCTTGATATGCCCTAGATCAGCATCCAATATACGGTGCTAGGATTCACAGGTCCGGGAATCAAGTGGTGGAAATGGAAGTGACACCATTTAGGGTTACCTCTAATCACTCAGTAGCAAAATTTGAGCTTTCTGTATGAAGACTTCATGCCCTTCTTTCCTAGAGGTCTTAGTTCCAAAGGGAGAAATGCTTCCACCAGAAGATGCAACAATGATTCCATTCAGTTGGAAGTCAAGACTGCTGCCCAGCCATTTGGGGCTCCTTATGCCTCTATGATGTGTGATTAAGGTCCATGAAATTACAACCCAATTCAAGCAGGACTATGAATGTCTCAGATCCTTCAAGTATGAAACTCAACCAGGTAAAGTGCTTGCTATAGGCAAAGGGAATACAAAATGGTCAGTGGAGAAAAGTAATAATAAACACGAGTTACAAACATATCCCCAGTTTCAGAAATGAAGCCTGTAATTACTATGATTATTTTCTCCTTGTTTTCTTATGAATATATTTATGCATATATATACACAGACAAACACAGATATGTAAATATATATTATATATGTGTATGTGTATGTATATATCTTTGATTCCTTCCCTCTCTTATTACTTTATCATTTAGAATAAGACATATTAGCTATATATTATTGGTGTTTAAGTATTGCTAATTTTTGCATCATACCATATAAGGTACAACATATCAAGAAGAAAAGAAAACATCATTCGAGGACTTCATCTCTTTTTCTTGAAAAGGAGTTAGCACATTTTCAGTTGTGCACAGGCTAGTTGTACACGTTAGTCATAGTTAAGACCTTGGAATTGTCATCATTTGGAGATTGAGTATGGCTTAAAGACCTGTATGAGTATCAAGTTGACAAGGGCTGAATTTGTTTTTGCTAATTTCGTCCAGTTGACTGGGTCACAGAGTACCTAGATATTGGACAAATATTATTCTGGTTGTGTCTGTGAGTGTGGTTTTGGATGAAGTTAACATTTAAATCAATAGACTGAGTAAAGCAATTTGTTCTTCCTAATGGCGGTAGGTAGGCTTCTTTCAACCAGGTAAAGGCCAGAATAAAAGAAAAAGGCTAACCCTGCCCTGAATAAGAGTGAATTCTTCCTCCTTGATATCCTTTGAACTGAGACATCGTTTTTTTCCTTCCTTCAGACTAACTGAAACATCAGCCAACCTTTGAATTGGAACTACATCATCAACTACAATCAGCTTTTGTGGTTTTCATGTACTCAGACTTGGACTGGAACTAAATCATTTCCTGCCTGGATCTGTACCTTGCCAAGTCACTCTGCAAATCTTGCAGCTTGTCAACCTCTGTAATCATGTGAGTTAATTTCTTATAATAAATCTCTTTACATATATATATATATACACACTCATATTATGTGAATATAGTATAATATATGAAGTAATATATGTAATAGCTTATATTATATCCTATTTGTTTTGTTCTCTGGAGATCTCTGGCTAATATAAGCATAAATTATTTAAAAATGAACTGAATTAGTAGTTGGGTGAAAGACAGGATGAATGAATTAATAAACAGAAAAATAAATAATATTGACTAATTGAACCATCTTTTACATTGTAACATCAGACTTCAGTAATGGAGACTTGAAATTTGTGAGCTAATTATCTCTTTTGTATTGTTCAGTGATATTTAAGTATCCTCCTGATCTACTTCAATTTTTATTTTCCAATAGTTCTTAAAAAACCATGACTTACCCTAAATCACTTGTGCTCCTTTCTTTACCAACTGTATGAATGTACCACACTATTTATTTAACTTTTGATAGATAATGAGATCTGTTTCAGCTTTTCCTATGATAATTTTTGTATGAAAATATGCTTTAATTTTTCTTGGGTAAGGGCTTAAAACGAAATGGCTGAATTATATGTTACAGATATGCTTAAACATTTTAAGAAACTGGTAAACTATTTTCTAATGTGGTGGTACATTTATATTTCTACTAGTGATGTATGAGAGTGCTCATTCTTCCACATTCCCATCACCACTTGATATGATCGGTGTTTTTAAGTTTTAGTCATTCTAATACATGTGTGGTGGTATCAAATTGTGATTTTTATCTTACAATTTTCTAATAAGTAATAATACTAAATGTATTTTTATGTGCTTATCAGTCATTAGTATGTCTTATTTGGTGAGTTTCAAATCTTTTTAAAATGTTTGTATTGATAATATGCAATATTTGTACTTATTTATGAAGTACACACAACATTTTGTTACATGAATAGAAAATGTAATGAGCAAGTCAGGGTATTTAGGATATCCATCACTTCGAGTATCTACCATTTCTCTATGTTGGGAACATTTTGAGTCCTTGCTTGAAGCTATTTTGAAGTAGGCAATAAATTGTTGTTAACAATAGACACCCTACTCTGCTATCAATGTCAGAAATGATTCTCCTAACTTCAAGTTTGTGTCCATTAACCAGTCTCTCTCCACTTCTGCTCACACCCCAACACATGCCCTTCCCATCCAAGGTCATTCCACTCTCTACCTTTATGAGA
Organism: Leontopithecus rosalia; assembly: GCA_028533165.1. NCBI lineage: Eukaryota > Metazoa > Chordata > Mammalia > Primates > Cebidae > Leontopithecus > Leontopithecus rosalia. Next base: position 51,630,067 of record CM052650.1, on the reverse strand, counting down.
TTAATGTTGATAGCTTTCATGTGTGAGTGAGAGCATGTACTATTTGTCTTTCCATACTTGACTTATTTTAATTAACATAGAGATGTAGTTTGGCTATTTGTCCCTGCCCAAATATCATGTTGAATGTAATCCCCAATGTTGGAATTACGGCCTGGTTGGAGGTGTTTGAATCAGGGGGTTGGATCCCCCATGGCTTAGTATGTCTTTGTAACAGTGAGTTCCCATGACATCTGGTCATTCAAAAGTGTGTGGTGCCGCCCCCTCCACTCTCTCTCTAGTATTGTTCTGTTTTCACCATATGATGCATTTGCTCCCCCTTTGCCATCTTCCGTGATGGGAAGCTTCCTGAGGCCTCCCCAGAATCAGAGGCTTCTGTACGTCCTCTACAGCCTGTAGAAGTGTGAGCCAGTTAAACTTCTGAGGTATTTTTTAAAGAATTTTTTTATAAGATCTCCATACTTTTTTCCATAGTGGGTGTACTAAATACCGTGACTATAAACAGTGTATAAGAGTTTTGTTTTGTCTATATCCCTGCTAGCATTTATTATCTTTGTCTTTTTAATGATAGCCATTATACATAAAGTAAACTGATATCTCATTGTAGTTTTGATTTGCATTGTTCTAATGATTAATGATGGTGATAATATGCCATGGAGAAGATATTTTGCAACCATATCTCTTTGGGGATCTATGAGCTTTCTGTATCTGAATGTCTTAATCTTTTGTAAGACATGGGAAGTTTTCAGCTATTATTTTATTAAATAGATTTTTCTTTCCTTTTTACTTTCTCTTTGCCTTCTGAGACATTAACACTTTTAATATTTGGTCACATTATGGTGTTCTATGTGTCACATAGGCTGCGTTTAGTCTATTTAATTATTTTTTAAAATTATTTTTGTCTGAGTTATTTTAAAAGGCCTATCTACAAGTTCTAAAGTTTGGATTCTGCTTGATATAGCCTATTGTTGAAGCTTTCGTTCAATGAATGTTTTAATTCTGGAATTTCTATTTTGTTCTCTTTTAGTGATATCAATGTTTTTGATAAATTGCACATTCATATACCGATATTTAAAATATATTTCTATTATTTTTTTCCAAGTTCTCTTGTGTATCACATAACTTCTTTAATGTCATTATTTTGAATTATTTTCCAGAATTTTAGAAATTTTCTGGTTTTTGTTTTATTTTGTTTTGACACAGAATCTTGCTCTATTACCCAGGCAGGAATGCATATACATTTCTTTATTGGAATCTGTTACTGAAGAATTATTGTGCTCCATTAGAACTGTTCTATTGCCTTGCTCTGTCATTTTTATTGTGTCCTTATCTCTATATCTGTGCATCTGGCAAAAAAGTCACTTCTTACATTTTTTTGAATTTGCTTTCACAGTGGAAAAGCAAACCTTTCATATTTAGGAAGGTTTTTTCCTAAATATGTATCTATGTCATTCGTTGGATAGGGCATTTTGGGTTTGATTCTGTGTGTGTGCAGTAGTGTAGACTCTGTATGACTTATTCATCTGTAAAAAATGTCAGTAATGTTTGTGATTTCTTCAGTGACCTTTGGTGTGGTTGTTAATGTAAGATGCGGTATAGTTTTGCTGATGATGGGAACATCAGGTGAACCAGTCCTCAGGCTTCAGTGGTGATAGCAGCAGACCAATCATGCCCATCCTTGGGCTTCAGGATGATATATGCTGGCTCCAATGTTAGCTGGTCTAGGTAGATAAGGTCTTGGGCCTCGAGGCAGCTTACTTGGTTGCCAGCAGTGGCAGCAGTGTGCTAACTTGGTAGGCAGGTGGCATTATGTTGGCAATGGCAGTAGTTGTGGTGGGACAATCACTTGGCTCATAGGTGGTTAATTCTGGTATTGGCAGGGGCTGTGCTGGACTGGGTGGGCCAGTCCCCAGGCATATGTGCATGTGTGGTGCCTGCTGTGGTAATAGCAGCAGTTTCGTGGAGAAGAAGTGCTCAGGTGTTAATTGAATGGATCAAGGTAATCTCTGGTCCCCTGGACTGTTTGTTCAGATGCAGGGTGGGTAGAGCCAAGCCAGGAACTTTGCTCAGGCTCCCACATGTTTCATGCCAGTCAGTTCTGGCTATTGTATGCAAGAGCAGAGTAATACCTAGGCTCCAGCAGATTGTTTGATTGGGGGAAGCAGTGTCTACATTGTGGTCCTGATGCTTGGGAAGGTAAAGTAGCTGTAATTGGCAGCAGCAGTAATGGTGACTGGAAGAGGGTATCCCAGCTTCATGGCACTTTTAAATGCACAGTGGCCCTGCTACTTGCAGTGGTATCATTGCCAATAAATTTTATCTTGGCCCTGGCAGTAGCAGCTAGCAGTAGCTCCCAGTTGTGGGTAAGGAATGTGTCAATGGGGATCCAATGATGTAGAAATCCAGGGGCTGTTGAGCCCAAGGAAAGGATGCAATCTGATGAGGTCTATGACCTCGTAATGGCACCTTTCTACAACTTTTTAATACTGTGTATGTGTGAGACCCAGTGTGAGGTCCCTCTCTGGAGGAATGCAGTTGTGCAGTATCCAGAGAGCTCCTTATGTTAGTCTCAGGGCCGATGTACATTGAAGACGTCTCCAATGGCTAAGATCGCAAAAGTACATGGTCAAAATGTGGACTACTTGGGACCACTCACTTACATATTCCCCACATTGTGAACCTTCTCCAGGCTCTCAGATGATCCTGGCCAAGCAGACAACCTTGCTTCCCTGTCGTTCCTTGCCTTAGGGTTTCCTGTCACTTCTAAATTGAATTTCAGATTTCTCTCCTAGGTGCTCTATTCAAAGTGTTTGTTCAAATGTTCTGTCCATTTCTTATGTTTTTTTTTCAATTTTCTTATTATTAAGTTTTAGTAGTTCTTTATATGTTCTAGATAAAAAATCTTTGTCAACTATATAGATTGTAAATTTGTAATACAGTATCTAGTTTATGTTTTCATTCTTTTATCAGAATCAATGGAATAGCCATTTTTTTATTTTAATGAGGTTCAGTGTATCTATTTGTTCTTTTATAGATTGTACTTCTAGTGTTGTATCTAAGAAATATGCATTTGCTCCAAGATGACAAAGGCTGTTTACTTTCTAGAAATTAAAAGAAAAATTATACAGTGTATTTAAAAACATATAAATATACATTGTATATTTCATACAGTGTATAAAAATATATACATAGATTATAAATTTTTTACATACTATGAGGTACGGTTTAGACTTCCTTTTTAATTTTTTAACAAACGTGGTTTTTTGCATGTGTATATTCAGCAATTTCAGAAACATTTGTTAAAACTGTTATTCATATAATGTTCATGTATTTTGGCTTTATATTCAGTCACTTTTATATTTGATTATTATTGCATCATACTATGTTGTCTTGATTAGAATAGGTTTATAATAAGTCTAAAAGTCAGAGACTATAAATAAATTTATTTTTTTTACATTGTTTTTAGGTATTCTAGTGTCTTTGAAAGGTCCTATGAATTTGTGAATTAGTTTGCAACTTTGTGCAAAATAATAATGGAGTTTTGATCGGAATTGTCTTGATTCCACAGGAAAAAAAATAGAGATAATTTAATTCCTATTTTTTTTTTGAGATGGAGTTTCGCTCTTGCTACCCAGGCTGGAGTGCAATGGCGCGATCTCGGCTCACGGCAACCTCCGTCTCCTGGGTTCAGGCAATTCTCCTGCCTCAGCCTCCCGAGTAGCTGGGATTACAGGCACGCACCACCGTGCCCAGCTAATTTTTTGTAGTTTTAGTAGAGACGGGGTTTCACCATGTTGACCAAGATGGTCGCGATCTCTTGACCTCGTGATCCGCCCGTCTCGGCCACCCAAAGTGCTGGGATTACAGGCGTGAGCCACTGTGCCTGGCCCGATAATTTAAATCTTAACATTGAGTCTTCTGACACTGGAGCACATAATATTTTTCACGTTTTTAGGTATCTCTTAAATTATCTGAATAGTGTTTCCGAGTTGTCAACATAAAGATCTGTCACATATTTGTCAAATTTATCCCTATGGTGTTTATATTTCTTGATAATATTGTAAATGGTATTTTTCTGATTTTAGTTTCTGATTTTTCATTGATAAAACGTTGAAGTACAATTTTCAAAACAGTAATGTATCTTCCTACCAAGCTTGCCAAATTTACTCATGATTTTGTGTAACTTTTTATAAAGCTTATAGTTGCCCATGTGGTCTTGTAAATAATAGTAGTTTTACTCCTTTCCTTCCAGTTTTTTTTTTGTGTGTGTGTGTGTGTTTTATTCCTTTATCTTCTTATTTTATTGAATAGACCCTCAAAAATATTGTTGAATAGAAGTGATCAGAGCTGTCATCTTTGTATTTTTCCCCATTTTGTGCAGGGTGGAGTTTTGGTGTAGGAGAGAATTTCACCATTTAGTATGATTTATTTAAGTATGATGAATTTCATCATTAAGTACTGACTGTAGTTGTCAATCTTACCAGGTTGAAAAAAATTATCCTATATTTCTAATCTGCTCAACAGTTTTTAAAAGATTATGTTGGGTTTTTTGAAATGATGTTTCTGCATCTACTGAGATGTTCATATTTTTTTTTTATTCTGTGTAGTTCCACATGGGTTCTTTCTCCCTGCACTAAAGCCAGAAAACTCTTTCAAGCAGTAAATTTGAGCAATAGTAAGGCTAACCTCTGTTGCTTTTCCTCTCTCAAAATCACTCTGCCTCAGTGCTTAATATCTAGTGAATTGAGAACTATTGATTCCAGATTTATTTGTTTTGTTTTGTGGTTCTTTTATGTGGGAGGATAAGTACAGATTATGTCACTCCACTTTGTTTTTTTGCAGCAGTCCCCAATTCACAGATATGATGACATAATACTATAAGGTTACACTAAATCTGGTAGCACTAAGCTTAATATTCAGAAAGGATAAAATGTCTCCACAGAAGTAGTTAAAAATAATATAACTCAAGGTTTAAGGCAAATTTCAAATTAAGAAATCAAATATATAATGCAGGAATTGCATTTTGTAAGTATGAAGACTCAGTCACTTAATTTTTTTTTCTTTTTAACGTGTTTGTTGCATGTTGACTTCTTTAACAAGCAGAGTCTGGAACACAGTGTAGTACATAAGATCATTATTGAGAGTGCTCTTGGAATCACCACATGTATGTGGTTTAGAGTTAGAGGGCTTGGCATGGCAAGACTGAAAAAAATAAAAGGTCTGCTGCAAAGGAAGCCTCATTGTATTCTTAGCCAACACTTCGGAGAGCTCGAGACTAAAGTAGTCCATCATAGTTGTCCTGCTTTAGACTGAAATGGTGGAACAGCAGCTGAGGCGATTCACAAATAGATGGTAGATTAAAACAAAAAGTCCGCAAATGGTCTTCCCAGCAGCAGTGGCAAAGAATCCTTCCCTAATGAGGGATCTAGTTTTGCATCTCTATGTTCTGTTAAAATAATATAAAGAAAAGAGGAATAAATATATGACTGAAATGTATAGATCCCATAGAGTCTTAGATAACAGTAATTTTGGTACATATTCCAGTATATTTGGTAAGTAAGATAAATTCAAGTATTTCCAATTAATTCATTTCTGTCTGACTAAATGGAAAGCTACAGAAAACCAAAGAGGATAACAATAAATTATTTAATAGGAAAAAATGTTGTTATTTATAGTCAGTTACTTTTTGAAATACAGAAGAAAACAACTCATAATTTTATGTACGCTTTTTGAAAGTAGACCTTGACATACTGTTAAAAATTGTTATGTGGTTATGGTTGTATTCTTCTGACTCTTACACCAAATAGAGTGCTTCCAAGGACCTTCAGAATTGCACTCTTAAATGTATACTCTTGACTGATTGCTCAGTCAAGACCCTTATTGAAAACAAGCCACATTTTGAACAATTATATTCACTAGTGACCTTCAGAAATAAAAAAAAAATGTTTCAGAAATTCTAAAGCATACCCATTCTTTAACACACACACAATCCAGCACTTTATTTGACAATAACTGGCTTATATTTTCATGCCAGTGTGTCTGCAGTCAGTCATGAATTGAAGTGATATTCAGCAAATCCCTAGAATGTGAAAAATTGACACAATTCAGTGATATGAAAGACAATCCTTTCATTGTTCACTATGTAGTTAGATTAGTGCTCAACAGAGGAGACAACAGCTATAAGTGCCAAGGAATGGACAACACTGGACTATTTATATAGGGTTTTCCGCAGCTATTTTTTTCTATTTTATGAAACAAAATATTTTTTAATTAGTTAGATCTTAAAATACTATTATATATAATTTCCTGATACATTTTTGACAAATGCAAATGACATAAGTATTTATTGACATATTCAACATTGTGTGTTTTCCCTAAAACTTAAGATTTTGCTTTTAAAATCCTGTTGTTTGATTCTTTAGTTATTGAAATATTATTTTTAATAAGTGAATATGCTATCTTAAACATACATTTTAAAACTATTAATTTCTGTGGATGAAAGCTTCAGCCTTTATTTACACTTTGACAAATTCCCAAGATTGTTAACTACATAAATTTTATTGGTGGGAGCAAAAGTATAGTTTACCCTTGAGCAACTCAGAATTGAACTATACAAGTTCACTTATATGCAGATTTTCTTCAATAAACATTGAAAAATTTTTGGAGATGTGTAACAATTTGAAAAAACTCACAGATGAACCATATATCTCAGAAATAGCAAAAAGAAGTTTAGGCATGTCTTAAATGCATAAAATACATGTAGATAATGGTCTTTTGTCATTTATACAATAAAATATAAATATATACCTGTTATAAAAAGTTAAAATGTATCAAAACCTATGCACTTAAATATTTTCAGAATTGACATGGTGCCATTTGCAGTACAGAAAAATGTAAACAAGCCCAAAAGTGTAGTGTTAAATAATAGCTGCATAAGATTAACTGTAGTGCATACTATGTTACTACGATAATTTTGCAGCCACCTCCTGTTCCTATTGTGGTGAGCTCAAGTGGTTTGAGTATCCACTTAAAACACTGTGTGGCACTAATAATCTTCTCATGAGCAGTTCATCTGTCAAGAAAATTACATACTGCAGTACAAAGTGGTCGCTCTTCTTCTTCTTTTTTTTTAACATGTCTTTAATTGTGTTTACAGTGATATTACAAACCTTGAATAAAACCGTGGCATCTATATGAAGTAGCGCTAGTGATACTGGAAGTGTTCCCAAGAGGCAGAGAAAAGTCATTACATTAAAAGAGAAAGTTTAATTGCTCGATATGTGCAATAGGTTGAGCTCTGCAATTGTTGTTACTTATCATTTTAAGATAAAGTAATTTAGCATAAGGGCCACTGTAAATAAATAAAAACAACTTGTGAAGCCCTTTCTACAGCTACGCCAGTAGATGCAAAAACCTTCCACTTTTTGTGAAATAGCTTTCAGTATCCTATATCTTTTATTCTAGTGGAGGATTTCTACAAGTAATACATACCTATGTACTTTAAAATGATTTGAGAAAAAGTTAAATAATTACATGACAACTAAAAGCAAAAGGAAGGTGACGGATCTGAAGCTGGTGAATTTAATGCCAGCAAAGGATGGTTTGATAATTTTAGAAAGAGGTTTGGCTTAAGAAAATGTCACAATATCAGGAGAAGCAACTTCTGATGAAAAGGTAGCAGAAAAGTTCCCAGACATATTATGTAAATCATTGAGGAGAAAGGATATTTGCCTGAATGGGTTTTTATTGAAAACAAAATGTCCTATTTTTGAAGAAAAATATAATAATGGAAATTTATTAGTAAGAATAAAAATGAGCACCAGGATCTAAGGCAGGAGTGGATAGGTTAACTCTAGAGTTATGTTTCAGTAAAGGTGGGGGACTGGGTCCAGGACCCTCAGCATATACCAAAATTCATGTATATTCAAGTCCCACTGTTGGCTCTGTAATACTTGGGTATAGGAAATATCAATTCTCTATGTATGCAGATTTTGCATCTCACAAATACTATATTTTCAATATTTTAGTTGAAAAATAAATCTGTGTATAAGTGGACATACGTAGTTCCCTTCAAATTTATGTTGTTCAAGAGTCAACTGTAGTATTTTGTGTCAGTTCACTCAGATTTATAACTACGATTGTCCTTGTTTATACTGAGTCCAAAACCCTAAAGAGAAAAGATACACCCCAGCTGCCTGGACAATCAAAACCATTTTTCTGGATTGATTCCATGGGTACACTGTCCTTGAAGTCAGGAAGTATCTCATTAAGAATTCAGAGGAGGCCAGGTATAGTGGCTCAAGCCTGTAATCCCAGCACTTTGGGAGGCTGAGGAGGGTGGATCACGAGGTCGTGAGATCGAGACCATCCTGGTCAACATGGTGAAACCTCGTCTCTACTAAAAATACAAAAAATTAGCTGGGCATGGTGGCGTGTGCCTGTAATCCCAGCTACTCAGGAGGCTGAGGCAGGAGAATTGCCTGAACCCAGGAGGCGGAGGTTGTGGTGAGCCAAGATTGCGCCATTGCACTCCAGCCTGGGTAAACAAGAGCGAAACTCTGTCTCAAAAAAAAAAAAAAATTCAGAGGAAGTGTCTTTTAATGTTCTTCTGATATTGGACAATACCTCTAGCCACCCAGAGCCCCATGAGTTCAACAATCAAGTCACTGAGGTGGTCTACTTGCCTCCAAACACAACTTCTAATTCAGCCTCCAGATTGGAGGGTCATAAGGAAGTTTAAGATTTATTGTACATGCTACTCCATGAAAAGGATTGTCACTTCCATGGAAGAGAAACTGACAGAGAGATCATCAACGTCTAGAAGGATTACATCATTGAAGATGTCACTATTCTTATAGATAAAGCCATGAAAGCCATCAAGTCTGAAACAATTTATTTCTGCTGGAGAAACTGTATTCAGATTTTGAGCATTATTCACAGGATTTATGACAGAGCCAATGAAAGCAATCATAAAAAGTACTGTGGATATGGTTAAAATTAAAAGAAGATGAGAAACAAAGAGTTTTAGATATGGATATTGAGGAAATTCAAGAGTGCATAAATACCACACCAGAGGAATTAATAGGAGATGATTTGATGATGGTATAAATGCTACTAAGTGCTAGACAATAAGGAAGAAGACTCAAAAGCAGCAGTGTGAAAAACAAGGTAACATAAAATAATCGGCAGAAAAATTTCAATTATTCAAGACTGCTTTTGACTTCTTTAATGTCATGGACTTCTCTATGATATGAGCATTGAAATTAAAGCAAACAGTGGAAGGAGGATTGGTACCTATAGAAACATTTTTAGAGACATATAAAAGCAAAAAATGTCAAACAGAAATTGTGATGTATTTAAGCAAAGTTACACTGTGTGGCTGCCTTTCATAACTCCCTTTACACTTCCTCTACCTCTTTCGTATTTGCCAACCTTTGCACAGCAAGAACAACCTTTCATCTTCCTCCTCCTCCTCCTCCTCAGCCTGTTCAATGTGAAGACCATGCAGTTCCACTTAATGAACAGTAAACACATTTTCTTCCCAAGATTTTTCTAACGACGTTTTCTTTTCTCAAGCTTTCTTGATTGTAAGAACACAGCATATAATACATACAACATTAAAAATGTGTTAATCAACAGTATATATAATTAATACGACTTCCAGTTAATAGTCAGCTATTAGTAGTTAAGTTTGGGGGAGTAAAATGTTACATGAGGATTTTTGAATGGGCCAGGAGTCAGTGCCTCTAATCATTATATTGCTTAAAGGTCAACTATATTTTATCTGTAATCTTGAGTCACAGCTCTCTTCTTTAATATCAAAATGGATAGAAAATTACTAATGTATTTTATTTTTAAATACTTTTTTAAAAGAAATTAACCAATATCAAATAGAAAGTATGCAGTAAACCCTTATCTAAAATTTAACTTACTAAATTGTTAACATTTTGCCACATTATTTTATTCTCTCTCATTACATATACCTCTGTTTTATACATGCACGCTTGTGCACATATACATACATAGTGCATTTTACTATTTGAGGGTGAGCTACAGATATTATTTCAAATTCAATTATGTCTACATTTAACTGCTAAGAACCAGTGTTCTCTTCCCCATATAATAAAAATATTATTATATTGAAGAAAAATAATATTGATTTAATGAATGTATTTCATTTTACAATATGCCAACTGTTTCCTTAATGTCTCCCTAGGCATTCTCCCATCCCTATCCAACCAAGCACAGCTCACTGCCTCCTTAACATCTAGTAACCAATGTTTTCTCCTGTGATGGCTTAAATAGTGGCCCCAAAAAGATATGTTAATGCTCAAGAACATGTGAATGAGACCTTGCTTTTTAAAAAAAGAATAATTGTATCTTTTCAGATGTAATTAAGTTGAGGATTTTGAGATGAAATCATCCTGAATGATCTGTGTTTTAGATCTATGACAAATGTCCATATAAGAGACAGGAGAGAAGACATACAGAGGGAAAGGCCATGTGAAGACAGAGGTGAAGATAGGGGGATGCAGCCACAAGCAAAGGAACACCTGGCACCAACAGAAGGTAGAGGAGGCCAGGAAGAATTCCCCTATATAGCATACAAGGGGAACATTGATCTGATGACACCTTGATTTTGGAATTCCTCTCTCCAAAGCTATGAAAATAATAAATTATTTCTTTTAAGCCATTAAATGTGTGGTGATATGATAGGGCAGTCCTAGAGAACTAATACACACTCCAACCTTCAGTATTTTTGAATATTTCAAAGTAGTGCTTTTTCCTCCAAAATCCACACCAGTTGTCTAACAGAATATGTCAAATCTGTATTCATTTTGTTATTTCCCCATAATTATATATAATTATTGCTATTTTCTCATATCTGAGATGAGGCTTTCTTGGTGAAAATATTGTATAGGTTGTGCTGTGTGTTATTACATCATGATCACAGAAATGTAATGTAAGCTTATTATACTATTTTTGTGCTAAGTTTTTAAAATATACTTTTATTTTGGAAACAGTCCTCAACTAATGGTTTGACTTACAATTTTTCAACTTGATAATGAGTTTTTCTGAAAGTAACATTTGTGATAAGTCTTGAAGCATTTGTGATTTAGATTTATAGAAAGTTGAAAAGAATACAGAGTTATTCTAAAACTTACAATTTGATCATGCCAACGTTAATGTCTTACACACTTATAGAATATTTATCAAAAGTATATATTAGTATTAGTACAATGCTGTTAAGTAAATTACTAATTAATTCTGATTTTACCCGTTTTCTCATTAAGACCATGTTCCTCCATTCAAAGATCCAATCCAGGATACAATGTTGCATTTAGCCATTATGTCTTCTTAGTCTGCTCCTGTCTATGACAGTTTCATACCTTTTCTTATTTTTCATGTCCTTGACACTTTTGAAGGAATATGATCAGATATTCTTCTAGAAAGCCATTCAATTTGTGTTTGTCTGATGTTTTCTCATTATCACACTGAGTTTATTGATTTTTGGAAAGAATAGCATAAAAGTGAAGGGTATGTGACAGATATCATCATGACTTATTACTGGTGATATTAATCTTCATTGTTTGGTTAAGGTGGTATCTGCCAGTTGTCTACACTTTAAAGTTACCATTTTTCTCACTCCATATTCTATTATTTGAGAGAGTCACTAAGTTCAATCCAGTCTTAAGGGTAGGGGAACTAAGTTCCACCTCCTAAGAAAGGAGTCCTCTCTCTTTCTCTCTCTCTCTCTACACACACACAAAATAATGTAAAAGTCTTTTGTGAGAATGAATTATTCTTTTTCCCTCACTTTTCACTGTTTTATTTCAATCACTTATTTGTGTCGATTTGGATATGTGGATACTTATTTATTTTAATACTTGGGTTATAATTATTAACACTATTATTTTTGTTTTTATGATTTCATTACTCAGATTTTTCTAGCTTTAATTATTATGAGCTCTTTCAGGTTGTTTCCTGTGTCTCTTTGCCATTGCCCTCTTCTTTAGTTTTTGAACATCATTTTAGCTTCTGGTGCTGTAAGATATTCCAGGCTAATGTAGGATTTTTTCTACCTAAGTTCTAGGATCAGCTACTTCTCTAAGGAATACTATTTTGTTTTATTAAGAAATGTTCTATGAGGAAACCAGTATGTAGACTCTGGGTGTGCTTGATATGTGTGTCTATACATAGGTCAGCATCTATCTGTTAAAAAATACACATACACATTGAAATTAGTACATATCAATATTTGCAATTCTAATTACACCACAGAGTTCATTCTAACTTACTCACCTGTTTATTTGTAAGTACATTTTTGCCTGCTTATTACTAAATTGTTACTTTGAGATTCAGAAACCTGGCTAAAATATAGTTTGAACCTGCTACACATATAGTTTCAGAATTTGGAGCCATTAACTCTGTGGTAAATGGGGGAGCTTATGCTTCATATTACAGTGTTTATGTATATTTTACTGTCTGTAGCCTTATAGAACCAAGTCAAAATACCATTTTCCAAATCTACATAAGTCTGTGATACTACAGTCACACTTTGAAGCCTCATAGATACCCCTTTTCACCCCAAGATATGGACACTGATGACACCACACAAGCACCAAAAGGATCTGAAGACATTTATTATTCACCTAGTGAGGCTTTCTGCAAAGAGCAGGGAAGACATTAAAACAGGTTCAAAAATTGCCTAAGAGAGAAAGAAGCACCAACTAATTAAGGACAAGCAACATATTGTGCCTGTGTGTATGTGCCTGTGTGTACGTGCCTGTGTGTATGTGCCTGTGTGTGTGTGCATGTGTATGTATGTGCCTGTGTGTGTGTGTGTGTGCCTGTGTGTATGTGCCTGTGTGTGTGGGTGTGTGTATGTGCCTGTGTGTGAGTGTATGTGAGAGTGTGTGTGTGTGTGTGTGAGTGTGTGTGTGTGTGTGTGTGTGGTTAAGGGGTCAGGCTACAATGAGCATTCTGTATTCTTGTAGGCTGGATCTTGCATGATTTTAACTTTCCTTTGGCATCAAGACAGAGTAGTGTGGCCTTTCTTATCAGGTAGCCAGGATGTGAAACAAGAGAAGAACACAGAATGATGATGCTTGAAAACTGCCAACAGTTGAACATCAATAATGGATTCAGATTTTATTACAGCCCATTCCTTTCCCTCTGTACCCCATATTGAGGTTGTATCAAACATTTGTAGTAGAGGCAGGTACATGTATTTCAGCCTAAAATTATTTCCAAGGAAATTTTGGTGTATATACCTGTGAGTAAAATTGCTGCATCATACGATAAGTTTTTAAGGAACTGTCAATTTTTTTCTGTAGTGGCTCTTTATATAATATAATCGAACCTACATCAACCGTTTATTCTTTATTTCTTTTTAACCATTCTTCTGCCTTATTTGAATTTAAATGTATTTTTTATGATTTTATTTCACATTTTGTTTTGACTTGTTATATCTTTGCCTTATTACCTGTCTAAATGTTTTCCATAGACTTGCTATATACACTTTAAATAGCCTGAATCCATCTTTAAATGTTGCACTGTTTCTGAAACAGTCTAAGAACTTTAAAACAGTTCTGTCCAATATCTCCCTTCTCTCTTGTGCCATAATTGTCACTTTACTCAACATATGTTGTAAACACAAAATACAGTTTTACTTTTATTACTTTCAGCCATCAGTTCTTTTCAGAGCAATTAAACATAATAACTAATTATATTTTAACTCCATTTAGTCCATTTGCAACAGTCTATATTTTTTTGCAGATATAAATCTTGATCTATAGCATATTACCTCTGCCTGAAAAATTTTCTTTAACATTTGTTGAGTAGGCCTCTAAAAATAAATTTCTCTTTTTAATTATCTGAAGAAGTCTTTATTTGTCTGAAAAAAAAGTCTTTATTTGTCATTCACTTTTGAAGGATACTTTGCTCAGTAAACTATAGAATTCTGAGTTTGCAGGGGTAATGTTGTTGTTGTTCATACTTTAAATATATTACTAGTTTTTTCTGGCTTATAGGTTTCTAACAACAGATGGAGGTAATACCATCCCCTCTGCCATCTTCGACATTGTTTCTTCAATAGTTTGAATATTATATGCCTCAATGTGGGTTATTTGATCCTTATCCTACTTAATGTTCTATGACAGTTCTGAGTGGGTGCTTTGGTGTCTCAGTCATTTTGACAAATTCTCATTTTTTTCAAGTATTTATTTTATTCCCACTCTATCTTCTGCTTTTATGATTCAAAATTACATATGTTTCAGAAATGTCTGATATTGACTCACAGCTTCTGAATGATCTGTTCTGCTTTTTGCTCATTCTGTGTTTAAATGTAAGTTTGGAAAATTTCTATTGATGTAAATTCAAATTTATTGGGTTACTTTTCTACTGTAAGGTACAAAGATATGCATTTTACAAATATTCTTTATTTCTGTTACTATATTTTTAATTTAAAGAATTTTCATTTAATTTGTTCTTATTATTTTTAATCTCTCTGATGGCAGTTTTATCTAATTTTGCATGTTATTTACCTGATTTATTAAAAGTTTTAGCATTAATTTTAGATATTTTATATTTCCTGACTGATATTTCTAACAACTGCATATTTCTAAATCTGCCTTTTATTATCTTTTTTCTCTTCTGATGCATTTATCTTGCTTTTTTTATGCTTTGACTTTTTTGTTAAAAGCAAAATATGCTGCATAAGATACTAGATACTGAGGTCAATGTATTTGTAAGTTTGCTGTTGAGTTTTTTTTTTTTCTTTTTTTCTGCTAGGACATTAATGTGGGTGTTTGGGTTGATCTAGTCAGCATTTAGTTAGGGTTGAAGTTGTTTGGTATCATTGTATGGCTGGTGCACTGGAGACTCAAATTCCCCTAGTGATACTTAGTCATGCCTGATTTTTGTTTCTCTGATTGGTTCTGGATCATGCTTTTGTGTTGCTCCCAGAGGGATCCTAGCTCTGATAGGTCAATCAGCATTATGTTATTGATATTGTTTGAGTTTTGCTCACTGGAGGGAAGTGGGTGGGTGGGTTTTCTCCAACCCACAAATAAATGTTTCTGTTACTCAGGAATGATAAATGAGATACATCTGTGAGGAGTTTGGATGTTCAACTTTGATTCATTTTCCCAGTCTTAGACTTCTCATAGAACTCTGCTGCTGCATGTTTGGATGTCCTTGTTCCTAAAAATTAAGCTTTTGGTCCATAAGGGAGCCAGGGGAGAGATGCTTAGTTAGATTCTGGTAATGGGTACCATTTCTGTCCTTAAGCAAGCTCTACCACTGGGCTTTCTCAGGATGTGGAGTTCCTTGAGAAAAAGTCTGTGTGGGGGTGAAAACTCCACTATGACTACATCCCTCAGTGGCTTTACATCAGGACACTATAAAAAGTACCATAGACTGAGTGGCTCAAGCACATCCTGGAGGCTAGAAGTCAAAAAGCAAGGTGTAAAAAAGGGTGGTTCCTTCTGAGGACTGTGAGAGAAAGACCTGTTCCAGAACCCTCAGCCTGCGGGGTGGTCATCTTCTCCCTTTGTTTCTTGTTTTCATTTTCCCTTCTTCAGTGTCTCTGTCTACATTTTTGTTTTTGTAAAGACACCAGTATTATTGGATGAGGGCCCACTAATGGCCTCATTATAACTTTATTACTTCTTTAACAATACTATCTTCAAATAAGGCCACATTCTGAGACACTCAGTGTTTGGACTCCAACATGAAAATTTTGAATGGGCATAATTTAACTGATTAGGCTTCATGCTTCCTTGCCCACCCTTGGACTCAAACAGTTCATTCAAATTTATAAGGCACTGAGCTCTTCTTTTCAGGCCAGTGCCTGCATCCTGTTTCTCCTGGTGGGTGACTGTTTCTCTTAAGCTTTAGATTAGCTGGTTTCCCTGTGGATTCCTTTCTGTAAGGAGTGTAGAAGTCATTAATTTGCTGTTTGCCAAGCCATTTTTTATATTGTGTTATTGGTAGAAGCAACATTTTCCCCCAGTTCTTTACATCTTTGAGCTGAAACTGAAAGCATGTGATGCTGTTTGAATACTTCATTAAATTGAGATGTACTAGATTTCTTCATGGTGAAAATATTCTTTACCTTTTGAAGTTAGTAGGGGATCTATGAGATGACATTTAGAAAACATATAAATATTCTGTACAACATATACATTTAATTGATGGCTTTCTAATCCACTGAGGGCTTTTGTCTGAATCAATTTTTAGGCTAGTGAATGCAAAATGATGATTTAAACAATTTTATTATTCTACTTTTATTATCTTCATTCATAGGCTAGGAAGTTTTCCCTCCACCCTCCAACATTCTTGAAGTTCCTAGACTTATATATTTCAGTTCAATTGTTATAATCCAGCACTATCATTACTCTTTTTAATTTTGAAATTGTCCCAAATGTTGATGAAGAGAAATCCTTCAAGGAAGTTTTGCCTGGTATATTTCCATTATTTTTGGGGAAACAATTATTTGCATGGCCCAGGAAGATATTCATGACTGATCTATTTACTAATGTGTAAAACCTGGATTATGTATTTCTCCTGGATTCTCCTAAAAAGAATGCCATATAACAAGTACAATTTGGGTATCATATATGATTTTTAAAATTACTTACTAATAATCTGCAAATGGTGAAGTGTCGAAAGATTTTGGGTTTTTTAACATGCTGAGGTTAATATGCTTCAATAGAGAGTTAATTATACAACAAGATGTAAAGAATGACTCGTGCATTGGTTGATGCTACTTCACTTATGGGATTCTTAACCATCATCAAAGGGTAAATGACTAGATGCAATGAAACTAAGCTTAACTACTTTGTGTTTCTGCAGAAGGTGATCTCAGATTACTACTTCACTGCCTTAACAATTTAAGAATTATAACCAACTCCTTTTTCCAAATTCATCACTCCAGAATTAAGTGATTGATGAAAAACCAAAAGGCACAATTTGGACTTGCAAAAATTCTTGGATTCTGGAGGACCTGTCACTGCTTTGACTGAAAGAGCGACAAAATATGCCTGAGCCTTTCAAAAGTCCAGAAGTTTCTTCTTCTTTCCTCTTGGATCACTGAGTATTCACTTAAGAAATCCCAGTAGCTGAGGTTGTCATGCAGAGATTACCAACATAGACATGAGGAAGGGTTGTGAGTGTAGAGAGAGGGGAAAAGAGATGACAAAAGAGAGAGGTCTATAATCCCAGCACATCCAAAGGCTGAGGTGGGTGGATCAGGAGGTCAAAAGACTGAGAACTTCCTGGCCAACATGGTGAATCCGTCTCTATTAAAAAAAAAAAAAAATTAGCTGGGCATGGTGGCATGCTACCCGGGAGGCTGAGGCAGAAAAATCGCTTGAACCTGGGATGTGGAGGTTGCAGTGAGCTGAGATCACGCCATTGCACTCCAGCCTGGTGACAGAGCGAGACTCCATCTCAAAAAAGATAAACAAACAAACAAATAAACCAAAAAACCCAGAAAGACAGAGAGAGGAAAGGTGGGA
>CM052650.1:51571232-51602133 GCA_028533165.1 Leontopithecus rosalia | reverse complement strand
GGCATGGCATGGGGAGAAATGCCAAATATGGGTGAAGGGGCAGAAGGCAGCAAAACACACTGCCACGTGTGTACCTATGCAACTATCTTGCATGTTCTGCACATGTACCCCAAAACCTAAAATGCAGTAAAAATTAAAAAAAAAATGCTGAGGCTCAAGGAGCAAAGTAATATGCCCACTATCACACATTTTATTAAGAGGGACAACTGTGCTTCAAACCATACCTAGCTGACTATACATTTATCGCTTTAAGCTAAATGTGAGCCTATTGCACACTGTATGTTTTATTGTGGGAAATATGACCTCTACGCTAAATTCTTTTGATTTACATTGCAGATCTGCCACTTATTGGCTGTGCAACTTTGAACAAATTACCTTACTTTTCTGTGCAAATTGTTGAAGCAGATTACTTGACTATTTTCTTTGTAAAAGAAAATTGATACTATATACTTCACAGGAGTTACTTCATGTAAAAACAGTACTTTTAAGTACCAAGGAAATATTACTACAAGTATTTTAAGAACAAAAAACACAAAAGGAAAAGGCACATGAAAAGAGAAGAGTGATCAAAGATGAACACAAAGGATTCTGCACATGGAGGATACTGTTTCAGGCAAGGGGATAAATGTTAGAAATGAAGGTTTCTTTTTTTTTTTAACATGTTTTGCCTTTGTGATTTGATTTCATTCAAGATTGCTCATTTAGGTTCATTCCTTAAAGGCTTGCAGACCTTCAGGATATAGGAGTAGGAATAAAAAGCTCAGAGAATGGGCATATGAGTAAAAGAAATCCAAGAAACAGATTGCAAAGGATACACTAATGCGAGATGTAATCAGATGGATCCAGTTGCCTTTAGGTAATCCCTGGCAACTCAAAAAAATATATATGGTTCTCTTACTCTATTATGGACTCAATATCCTCAAAATAACTTGTAAGAGAGACAGAATAGAAGGAGTAACAGCAGCAGACAGCAAAATTCCTCCTACAATGCTGAGAGTTAAGGAATGGTGAAAACAGAAAAGGAAGGATGAATGTGAATCACAAAGCAGCAGTATTAAAGCTAGGCTGGGACATTTCAATATACTCTTTATTTCTTTCACAAGGTGCTTTTCTATGTATTAAAAATGGAAATTAAAAAAATATCTCGAAAACCAGTGTCATCCCTGATTAGAAATGGCATAAGAAGCAGGAGAAAAGCTTTACACTCAGCTTGAAGTCTTGAGAAGTAAGAAAACCTTTCAGGAGTAAAAACAAAACAGCAGAGGAAAAGCAGATTAGTGTGACTTCAGAAATGAGTTCTAAGACTACTGAAGCACAGTGTATTAGCTTTATGACGAGAGCCATTAGCTCTCCACGGACAGACAGTATTCTAAAGAGCTATACACTGCATAGAGAAGAAAATGCAAAGGCTCTAGGAACAAAGCTCTGCTTTCTCACCAGTTATTAACCTCATTTATATCACTGAGTTCCTATCATTATGCTCATTGCCCTAACATGGTTCAGTGGATTGACTTTTCGTTCAGCAGGGTGCAAATTGTGATGACAGACGAAGGAAACCCAGGCGGCTTGGCTTCAATCGTATATGTTATGACCAACTGCACCTCTGGTCAAGGTAAACGTCTAAGTAACCATTCTTGAAAAAAAATTCCTAAAAACATTCTCGGAGTCCTGCTTTCCTGAAGCCAATTTGTCAATTAACCTTTGCAGGTTTCAACTTCATTTTCAAAAAGCAGTTGCATTCTTTCATTCTGTAGCATTGATAAACACAAGTTGTACAGTCAGTATGGATATTTCCATTAGCCTCCTTTAATTTTATTGTGTTCCTAATTTTATTTTTAAATTGTAATATATTTCTATATATTTAGGGAGTATAACTTCAGGTTTCTTACATGCATATATTGTACAGCAGTAAAATCTAAGTGTTTGCTGTAATAATCACCCAAATACTAAACTTTATATCCAATAGATAATACTTAACCCTTATCCCCTCCCACTCTCCCATATTTGTAGTCTCCAATGTCTATTATTCCACTCTGTATATCAGTGTCTACCCATAGTTTAGCGCTTACTTGTAAGTGGGAAGATGTGGTACTTGACTTTCTGTTTTTAATTACTTCATTTATGATAATGGACGTTAGCTCCAACTAAGTTGCTGCAAAATACATGATTTCATTCTCTTTTTATAGCTAATTAGCATTCCATGGTGTGTGTGTGTGTGTGTGTGTGTGTGTGTGTGTGTGTGTGTGTGTGTGTAGGGGCATGTGTGTGTGTTCAATATAAAGAAAATACACCACATTTTCTTCATCTCATCCTTCAATGACAGACACTTAGATTTATTCCAGATCTTTGCTGTTTTGAATAGTGCTGTGATAAACATATGAGTACAGGTAGATTTTTGATAAAATGATTTAATTCCCTTTTGTTATATACCCAGTAATGAGATTTCTGGATTGAATAGTAGCTCTATTTTTAATTCTTTGCAAAATCTCCACACTGTTTTCCATAAAGACTGTGCCACTTCACATTTCTACAAACAGTATATAAGCATTCCCTTCTCTCCATATCATTTCCAACATCTGTTTTTAGGCTAGCTATTCTCACTGGCATGTATCTCATTGTGGTTTTAATTTGCTTTTCTCTGATGATCAGTTATGTTGAACATTTTTTTCACGTTTCTTGGATGCTTTTATGCCTTATTTTGAAAAATGTCTGAGAAGACAAGATGGTCGACTAGACACAACCAGGTGAAACAGCTCCCACTGAGGGACCAAGATGACTGGCACGTTCTTAAACAGATCTCAGAGGGTAAGTACAGAGATTGGGCAGAGGGAAGACCTAGAAGCTAGGCTGAAAGAAGATAAAGCTGGTAACCCTGCAGCTTTAGGCTTGAATCCTGAATGAGGATTCATTCCTGGCCCTCAGTGGCTTTAGGGGAATGGGTGGGTTAAATAGATAAGGAGCAATCCACTCTTGCCATGAGCCTTTGGAATCCCAGAAGGATGAGAACCCTCAACCACCATGGACATTAGAGTCAGTGAAAGAGCTGCTTAGAGAAGTGGTAAGGGCAGAATGCCAACAGAAGCAGAGCTCAGAGGGTTTGGTATGGCAGTGTCTTCCATGGAGCATAGCGAGGGAAACCCATCCTAGGCTTGACTTGCTCCCATAGAACTATTTAGCCTAGGGAAAATGTTAGACCTATACTCTGCAGGGCAGTTTTGCCTATCAGACAGGACTGTTCCAACCTGAACACCCCTTGGTCTTCCGACCACTGCCAGGGCCCCAGACTGGCCATGCCTTCCTTCACTCATGTGCACATGGGTGGCTTTGCCTTGCTTGCCCCACAGGCACATCTGCGTGTGTGTACCCTGCCCTGCCACTGCTGTGGTGGGAGTACAGTCTATCCCCACGTACCCACGCCAGACTACCATTGCAGTCAGAGCCTTGGAAGGCACAGAACCAGCCAGGCTCATCCCCAACAGCACCCGGCCCTCCTGCCAAAGCTGCCATGAGAGTGACACTAGGCACAGAGAACAGCAGACCCTCCCTTTCCCTGAATGACCACCACTGCCTGCCGTGCACTGAGAGTGCAGACAGACCAGGATTCATGAGTGCCGTGTCTTCATGTTAACACCGACCAGTAAAACTGCATGCACAGTTGCCAGGAGGGTCCCCTGTGCCCCCAAGCCACACTGCCTCTGCCACTGTGATGAATGCCCACACAAAGGCAGGATCCACAGCATTTACTAGCACCCTGCTTCAGTTGGTGAGTGAGTGCTCTACCACACTGCCACTGCTCCTGGCACATGTAAACTAGGATGCATCCTGCTGCCACTGCACTATGAAAATCTCTGGTGGACACCACCCATCAAAGTGTAGTAACCAGTGGTTTGGGATCACCTTGACACACCTACAGAGCAGTGGACTCCTAACCACAAGGAGCTAGAGAACAATTTGGGGCCTGATACAAGTCCCTCAGTGTCAGAACACATAGTCCAGAAGTTGGGAGTTAAATATTGCCTTCCTAAAATCCCAGAAACAAAGCTAGTTGGGCGAGTCCACCTTATACCACAATCAAATTCTCAGGATTTTCAAGTAGGATAAAAGAAAAAAAAACTAAGTTAAGAAATTTCAATTTGAGGAAACATAGCAGAGTAGACCAAGCTGGGAAGAATCTCAGAGTTAAAAGACTGACTTTATGATATAAGGCAGTCATACTAGCAAAAAAAAAATAGAATAAAAATAAATGAATAAAATCTCTGAGAAATATAGGATTATGTAAAGAAACAAAATCTGTTACTAATTGATGTTCCTGTAAGAGATGGGGAAAGTATAAGCAATGTAGAAAACATTTTAGGATATCATCCATCAGAAATTTCCCAATTTAGCTAGAAAGACCAACATTCAAAATCAGGGAGTAGAGTACTCTGGTAACATACTTCACCAGAAGATCATCCCCAAGACATAATCATCAGATTCTCAAAGACCAAATGAGTGAAAAAATGTTAAAGGCAGCTCAAGAGAAAGGTCAGGCCACCTACATACGGAAGCCCGTCAGACTAACAGCAGACTTCTCAGCAGAAATCCCATAAGCTAGAAGAGATTGGGGGCCAATATTCAACAGTCTTAAAGAAGATAAATTCCAACCCAGAATTTAATATCACATTAAACTAAGCAAAGTAGAAATAAGATTCTTCCAAGGGAAGCAAATGCTAAGGGAATTTATTACCATCAGACATGCCTTACAAGAGCTTCTGAGTATGCTCTAAATATGAATAAAAAAATTACTACCAACCACTACAAAAACACTTAAATACAGAGACTGGTGACACTACAAAACAACCATACAAACAAGCTTGCATAATAACCAGCTCACATTATGATGACAGGATCAAATTAACACATATCAATACCAACCATAAATATAAGTGGTCTCAATGTCCCAATTGAAGGGCATAGAGTGGAAAGCTGTACAAAGAGGCAAGATCCATTTGTATGCTGACTTCAAGAGACCCATCTCACATATAGTGACAACAATTGACTCAAAATAAAGGAATGAAGAAAAATCTACTAAGCAAAACAAAAACTGAAAGAAGCAGGGTTTGTAACGTTGATTTCAGAAAAAATAATAGACTCTAAACAAACAAAGATTTTTTTAAAAGACAGGAAAGAACATTATATAATGGCAAAGGATTCAATTCAACAAGAAAACCTAACTCTCCTATATAAATGTGCTTAACAAAGGAGTACCCAGATTCATAAAGCACATTCCTGGATATCTTTAAAGAGAAGTTGACTCCCACACAATAATAATGGATGACTTCTACACTCCACTGACAGTATTAGACAGATCATCAAGACAGAAAATTAACAAAGATATTATTCATTACCTGAACTCAGCACTGGACTAAATGAACCTGATAAAATCTGCAGAACTCGCCACCCAGAAGCAACAGAATATATGTTCTCATCAAACATGAAACATATTCCAAAATCAACACAAAACACTCCTCAGAAAATTACAAGGAACTAAAATTATAACAGTCTCTTAGATCACAGCACAATCAAATTTGAAATGAAGACTAAGAAAAATCACTAAAACCATACAATTACATGAAAATTAAATAAGCTTCTCTTAAATGAATTTTAGGTCAATAATAAAATTAAGGAAAGAAATCAAGAATTTCTTTGAAACTAATGAGAACAAAGATAAAACATACCAGAATCTCTGGGACGCATCAAAGGCAGTGTTAAAAGGGAAACTGATAACACTAAATCCATATCAAAAAGTTAAAAAGATCTTAATTTAACAACTAAAATAACTAGAGAAACAAATCAAACAAACCCAAAGCTAGCAAAATAAAATAAATAACCAAAATCAGAGCTAAACTGAAGAAGATTGAGGTGCACAAAAAAAATTCAAAAGATCAATAAATTCAGAAGTTTTTTCTAAAATAAACCATTAGAGAGTCTAATATAAAAGAAAAAAATTAGAGATTCAAATAAACCCAATTAGAAACAAGAGGATATTACCAACGACCCAATAGAAATACAAATAATCTTAAGAGAATATGAAGAATACCTCTATGCACATAAACAAGGAAATCTAGAAGTTGATAAATTCCTGGACATATACACCTTCCCAAGACTGAACTAGGAAGAAATTGAATCCCTGAGCAGAACAGTAATGAGCTCTGTAATTGAATCAGTAATAAATAGCCTACTTACTAAAAGAAGCCTGGAAAAGACAGATTCAGAGCTGAATTCTACCAGATGTACAAAGAAGAGCTGGTACCATTTCTAATGATAATATTCCATGAAATTCAGGAGGTGGAACTCCTAGGTAACTTATTCTACAAGGCCAGCTTCATTCCAATCACAAAATCTTGCAGAGACACAACAAAAACAAAAACAAAAACAAAAACAAAAAAAACTTCAGACCAATATACTTGATGAACAGCTATACAAAAATCCTGAACAAAATACTGGGAAATTGAATCCAGCAGCATGCCAAAAAGCTAATCCTTCATGATCAAGTAGGCTTTATCCCTGGAATACAATGTTGGCTCAACATAAGCAAATCAATAAATGTGATTCATCACATAAACAGATCTAAAGACAAAAACCATGTAATTATCTCAATAGATGCATAAAAATCTTTTGATAAAATTAAATATCTTTTCACATCCCAAATTCTCAATAAATTAGGTATTGAAGGAACATACCTCAAAATAATAAGAGCTGTCTAGGACAAACACACAGCCAACCACATGCTGAATGGACAAAAGCTACAAGCACACCAAAGAAAAGAATACCCCCCCTTATCACTCCTATTCAACATAGTACTGTAAGTCCTGGTCAGAGCAATCAGTCAAAGACTTATAATAAATAAAGGGCATCCAAATGAAAAGAGAGGAAGTTAACCTAACTCTGTTTGCAGATGGCATGATTGGGTATCTAAAAAACCCCATACATTTTGCCCAAGATATCCTTCAGTTGATAAAGAACTTCAGCAAAGTCTGAGGATACAAAATCAATATACAATATTACTAGCATTATTATACAACAGTCAAGCCCAGAGCCAAATCGGGAATAGAGTCTCATTTACAATTGCCACAAAAAGAGTAAAATACCTAGGAATATAGATAACTAAGTAGGTGAAATATCTCTACAAGAAGACCTACAAAATACTTCTCAAAGAAATCAGAAATGATACAAACACATGGAAAAAAAATTATGTGCTTATTGATAGGAAGAATCAATATCATTAAAATTGTCATACTTCCCAAAGCAACTTATATATTTAATGCAAGACCTATTAAACTACCAATGACATTCTTCACAGAATTAGAAAAAAAAATTACTTTAGAATGTATATGAAGCCAAAAAAGAGCCCAAATAACCAAAGCAATTTTAAGCAAAAACAAAAACAAAACAAAACAAAAAAAAACAAAGGTGAAGGCATCATGCTATCCAAATTCAGACTATACTACTTGGCAATTGTAAACAAAACAGCATGGTGCTGGCACAAAAACAGATACATAGGCTAATGAAACAGAATAGAGAGCCAATAAATAAGACCACCCACCTGCAACTATCTGATCTTAGACAAAGTCAACAATAAAAAGCAATGGGGAAAGACTTCTCTACTCAATAAATGGTGCTGAGATAACAGGCTAGCCATATGCAGCAGATTAAAACTAGACACCTTCCTTGTATCATGTCCAAAAATCAATACAAAAGAAATTAATGACTTAATGTAAAATCTAAAACCATGAAAACCCTAGAAGGCAATCTAGGAAATGCCATTCTGGACACGGGATCAGTCAAAAATTTTATGACCAAGAAGCCAAAAGCAATTTCAACAAAAGAAAAAACTGATAAATGGGATCTAATTAAACACAAAAGCTTTCAACAACAACAAAAAGTATCAACAGAGCAATCAGAATTCCTACAGAATGGAATAATTTGTTTGAAAACTATGCACCTGACAAAGGTCTAATAACCAGCATGTATAAGGAACTTAAACAAATTCACAATGAAACAACAAATAACCCTACTAAAAAGTGGGCAAAGTACATAAACAGACACTTTTTCAAAGAAAACAGACATTTAACCGTTATCATATATAAAAAATGAAGCTCAACATCACTGATCATTAGAAAAATGCAAATCAAAACCACAATGAGATAGCATTTTATGCAGTCAGAATGGCTATTAATAAAAAATTTTAAAAAAACAGGTGCTGGTGAATTGCATATAGAAAAAAAGGCTTGAACACTATTGGTAGACAGGTAAATTAGTTTAACCGTTGTGGAAAACAGTGTGGTGATTTCTCAAAGACCTAAAAACTGAATTAACATTTGACCCAGCATTCCCATTACTCTCTATCTAAATAATCTCATACTTTTTTGTTCTTAATTCTCTTCATGTGATATATCTTATTTATTGATTTCTGTATATTGAACCATCATTGCATCTCTGATTATAATGTACTATTTTCTTGATGTGTTGTTGGATTCAATTTGCTAGTAATTTGTTGAAGATTTTTACCCCCATGTTCATCAGAGATATTGGTCTGTAGTTTTCTTTTTCTGATGTCTCCTTGTCTGCTTTGGGTATCAGGGTAATGCTGGCCTCATAGAATGAATCAGTGAGAATTCCCTCCTCCTTAGTTTTTAGGAAAACTTTAAGGGAGAATGGTATTATTGTTTGTATGTTTGGTAGAATGTGACTGTGAATTTGTCTGATCCTGGGCTTTAATTTTTTGGAAGATTTTTAAGTTGCTCTTTCAATCTCACTACTCATCATTGATCTGTTTAGGAGTTCTATTTTTTTTTCTAGTTAAGTCTGAGGAAGCTGTGTTTCTAGGATTTTATTTATTTCCTGTAGGTTTTCTAGTTTGTGAATATACATTTTTCATAAGTCTCTGAAGGTCTTTTGTATTTCTGTGGTATTCATAGTAATGTATTCTTTTATATTTCTGATTGTTTTGGGATCTTTCCTCCTTTTTCTTGGTTAATCTAGCTAGAAGGTGTGGTGGGTCATGCCTGTAATCCCAATGCTTTGGAAGGCCTAAGCTGGAGGATTGCTTGAAGCTAAGAGTTCAAGACCATTAGCCCCTTAGATGAGAAATAGCTTTACCTAAATTTAGAAATATCATCCATTAGGAAGCTGGATTGGAAGGAGTGGGAGAGGTAGTATTTTAGCTACTTGCAAAGTAAAACAAAGAATGCATGCTCCAAATTTGGAAACTATCCTTTTAGGATGAGGATCTTTGGTTTGACTAGCACTCAGTGAATACAAGATCCTGTGCTTTACTACTTTATGGGTATACTACGATAGAGTCAATAAAAAAAGAATAAAGATGTGTTCATTTAAATTGTGTTAATTATAATAATTTTGAGTAGCAATAATGATGTTTGATAAAATGTTATTTATCTTGGTAAATAAAACAAAAGATAAACTTTAAGTATAAGCACAATAGTATCTATCCCTCTAAAAGAAAACTTAATGGAAGCAATCTTATATGGGTTATTTTCATTTATCAACAATTCATGACCATTCGTACATAATATAATTTATAAATGTCACTAGTATAGACAATTTCCTTTAGACCTTTAGAAATAACCTTAATAAAAGTTCAAGTATTTCTATAAGAAACTTTGTTTAAACACTTTAGCCTGAGTTAATATATAAATTTTCATTCATGGGAGGTATCTGAAGTAATACTGCTGAGTAGAAAGTAAGTTTCATGTCTATTCAGGACGTTATAATTTGCTATCTCGTTACAAATTATATGTATATCTAATCAGAAGACTGTTTTTGTGTAAGCAAGTGACAATTCTGATACCTTGGTATATATTATATGTAATATTTTAAAAGTTGTTATAAGGCAAGGCATGGTGCACTTTGGAAGGCCATAGCAAGCACTTTGTTTTAGCTCAGGAGTTCAAGACCAGTCTGGACAGCAGGGCAAAGTGTCATCTCTTTTAAAAATACAAAAATTAGCTGGGCATGGTGGGTAAGCTTGTAGTCCCAATTACTTACCTCTATGTAGCAGTCTATGAATTTAATTATTTTAACCAAAGTGCTATATTCAGTACCCCTGCGCCACCTCCAAAAGAATAGACTAGTTGGCCGGGCGCGGTGGCTCAAGCCTGTAATCCCAGCACTTTGGGAGGCCGAGGTGGGTGGATCACGAGGTCAAAAGATCGGGACCATCCAGGTCAACATGGTGAAACCCTGTCTCTACTAAAGATACAAAAAAAAATTAGCTGGGCATGGTGGCGGGTGCCTGTAATCCCAGCTACTCAGGAGGCTGAGGCAGGAGAATTGCCTGAACCCAGGAGGCGGAGGTTGTGGTGAGCCGAGATCGTGCCATTGCACTCCAACCTCGGTAACAAGAGCGAAACTCCTTCTCAAAAGAAAAAAAAAAAAAAGAATAGACTAGTTAAAACAAATAGCAGCAATTAGATAGTTGTCAGAATGCAGTGAATAAATAGGAGAAACATAATGCCAATTCAAAGAAAGATATGCATGACTAGATTTGGATACAATTTGCCGTACAAAAGTTAAATTCACTTA
This sequence comes from Leontopithecus rosalia, assembly GCA_028533165.1. Taxonomy (NCBI): domain Eukaryota; kingdom Metazoa; phylum Chordata; class Mammalia; order Primates; family Cebidae; genus Leontopithecus; species Leontopithecus rosalia. Next base: position 51,591,549 of record CM052650.1, on the reverse strand, counting down.
TTTCACTTATTTAATCTACAGACATCTATTGGACATCATGTATATTTCTGTTGTCACTGGGGACATACAAGTGAATAAAACACAAAAATTCTTGCAACAGAATAGAATTCCTATTTACTGAATTGGGAAGACAGCTTTACATTATATGTGGACTAAAACCTGCATTTTTTTTCACCATAGCCTTCAGAATCTCAAGGATATTCACTGCCTGCCCATCTCTGAAGCCTCAAATTCTGACACTACCCTCGTTGCTCTCTCAGTTTCAGCTACAATAACCTTTTTCCACATCCTCAAAAACAGTATGCACATTCTATTCCTTTTTCCTGAATATCATTTTTAAAATGTCACTAAAGACACAGTGTAGGTATCTCTTTTCAGACATAATTTTTCTAAAAACAAGTACAAATAATCCTTGTTTTTATTTTTCTTGATAACTTTTAACATTTTGTTATTTTTCTCTAAATTATGTAGCACCTCTTGATATATTTTATTTGTTAATTATTTGAAAATAATTGGCATTTAATGTATATTTTATTCATTACTGTAAATCTACCATGTTATTTAGTATTTGGCAAATATCAGTAAATAAATATTTTTGACTATCTGAATTGATAAATTTGTATGTTTTATAGTCAATTACAATTATGTCTATTATATTACAGACAGTGTGATTATGTAGAACTCCTTGAAGATTATTTTCAGAAAGCAAACATTTTTTCCAACAGTTATTTGTGAATTGCTTTCTATATTTTTAACCCTGTTCATGTGGGGCTATAACATTCCTCATGCTCATGGAGATTATTTCCTAAAGAAAAAAGCAGAGGCAGTAAACAATTTCTCAATAAATTAAAAGTAATCCTATAGAAAAATGAATTGGAGGCTATATACAGGAAAGGTCATGCCTGCGGCAGAGTCAGTTTTCATATGATGTTTAAATTAAGTTCTCATTGAGAAAGTGACATTTGAGCTAGCAGCTGAAATGGGTGAGTGAAAAAACCATGTGGATATCTGAAAAAGGAGTTTCCCATAAATTATAAAAGCACTGACTTGAGAACTTGCCATGTATACAGACCAGTGGGAATCTGCAGTTCCTATCTCCTATGCTTCTCACCAGGTAGGTTTAGGAGAGCCTCCATCTATCTGCAGGTAGGTTTAAGAGAGCCTCCAAATAAGTAGTAGCTACTTAGAAGAGAAAGAGAGAGAAGAGCCATACTAAAAATCAGAGGGCAGGGTGAAAGTCTGCACTCAAGAGTGAGACCAATTTCAGTCACATTTTCTTGCCTCGCTTCAAAATGGCTATTGTCAAGCTTGTTTCTGTTAGGCAGGAGAACTCTTTGCTGAAGGAAATTAGGAGTCTCAATAAAATCTTTTCAAAATGACATTAAGAGTCTACAGCAAAGGGGTTGGGTGACCATCTTCCTATAGTATAGCCCACATGTCATTTACCCTATTCAGACAAGCAGAGCTCTCATTCCATAATTAGCCACCATCATTACTCTCAATGATGAATGAATGAACAGCAAATGCCAGTAGTAAAAAGAAAGTCCACAACATGAAACACAGTCATCAAAAAGTTGGGGTATTATTTGGTCACAAAGAGGAATAGACTTAACCCAAATTATCCAAATGTTCCAAATAAGATTTTGGTCACTAAAACTTCAATTGCATAAAATATCATCAACAATTACATACGATGATAATATATAAGCACGTATAAAGAAATAACAGAATATAAAATCAAAAGAAAAGAAAGAGGTAAAAATTTAAAGAATCAATTCAGTTCTGGTATATGACAAAAATTTCAATAAAGAAAAATAACACATGTTAACTCACAATTGTTTTAAAATAATATTTTAAAAGTTAATATTAATATACAAACATAAATTTTAATACTTAAATGCATCTTTACTCCTAAAAATATTTTCATATAGAAACGGACACCCTCCTGTGTACCCAAGACAATGCATGAAATGATGCACAAAACATAACCTAAGGCAGCTTATCATGAAGTCTTAGAACATGAGAAATAAAGAAAATACCAGAAAGAAAAGTCATGTTGCAAATAATGGAGCAGAAACTTTAAGTTACATCAGATTTCTCATTAGGAATATGATCAAAATTTCTAAAGAGAAATAATTTCCAGCTTAAGATTGTATACCCGGCCGGGCGCGGTGGCTCAAGCCTGTGGTCCCAGCACTTTGGGAGGCTGAGGTGGGTGGATCATGAGGTCAAGAGATAGAGACCATCCTAGTCAACATGGTGAAACCCCGTCTCTACTGAAAATACAAAAAATTACCTGGGCATGGTGGCGGGTGCCTATAATCCCAGCTACTCAGGAGGCTGAGGCAGGAAAATTGCCTGAACCCAGGAGGCAGAAGTTGCGGTGAGCCGAGATTGCGCCATTGCACTCCAGCCTGGGTAACAAGAGCAAAACTCCTTCTCAAAAAAAAAAAAAAAAAGTATATACCCACAAAAGTACTAGTCAAGTGGAAGGTTAGAAAAAAAGATATTTACATGAGTGAAAGAATTCTCAATATTAACTTTCCATTATTCTTTTGACATATAGCTGCTATGGAATGTATTATGATCCAAGAAACTGGAAATCTAACACCAAATAAGAGGCAATGGATTGTCTAGGGTTCCGTAAGAAAAGCATTACAATGACAGCATGTAGTCGGCTAGATTAGCCAGGCAGCACTTAGAGTAGCAGAAAGAAAGAGGTCTCTGGGGATAGGAATAAGGACCCTTATTATTATCCAGTGTGTTTAAATGTCTTTAAAGTGACACTGATAGGTATATATATCAGATTAAATGGAGCATATGGAAGCAATTAAATTAAGATAGAAAAAAAGACAAGTTAAAACATAAGACAATATTTAATTTCAGAAAAAAACGGTAAGTTTTATAACAAAGAAAACTAAATATGACAATATTAATGTAGAAATAAATAATTAAAATATATAATTTATAATAAAATACAGCTTTTGATTTAAAAAAATGCTGATATAGCTATACATGGCAATATTTAGGGGGTTGAAGTTAAAGGGATACTGGTATAATCAAATTTTTCCTACCATGCAGAAATCTGACATAAAATGTAAAATGTTGTCATATGCAATTGCTAACAAAGTATACTGTTTATGAATGTAATGGTAAATACTAATAATAACAGCTAAATATTTGAATATGGTAACCCACTTGTGAGAGAGTAGGGACTGGACTGGGGAGATTGAAGACGAGTATTGCTTTTTTTTTTTTTATTGTAGAGTTAGTGTCTTATATTATTTACTTTTTTTTAACTAACAATGCATTTTTAAGATAATACAGCTCAAAATGCTCTATACAATATAATGATGAGCTGCAATATCCTGAAAGCAACTGACTGCAATAAAATGCACATTTTTTTATTGTAATTTAGGTTCTGGGGCATATGTGCTGATCATGCAGGATTGTTGCATAGTTACATACATGGCAAGGTGGTTTGCTGCCCTCATCCCCCTCATCACCTATATCTGGTATTTCTCCCCTCATTATCCTTCCCCTCCCTCCCCATCCCCGCTGTTTTTAGATGAAAACCTTGAAATCAGAAATCAAGACCTTGCCATAGTTAGAACAGACATAAATTGTTTTCAATTTTTTTCTTAATTTCATATCAATGAAGTTGAGTATTATCTCTATGCTCTGCCATAAATACTTTGCTACTGATTTCTGTAAGGGTTCACTTATTATCATATTTTTGGTAGGAATATTTTGAGTAAGGAAGGAAATATAAATTTATTTCTCTAAAGCTATTTTGAGGTTTTTTTAATGTTATGGTAGTGTCATGAACTTATGCTGATTTATGCAGCTTTAGTCCTCTCAGAACAATTCTTAAAATTACCCCCAAACTAAAGTGATCTAGTTCTTTATGAATGAGTTCATTTTCCACAAAGAAATTCCAGTGCCTTAGCATAAACTGTATAGTTCTTCCAAGTGGTTAGAGTCTAGTCTGGTAAGCAAATAAACTGCAATCAATGAGAAAAGCACACAATAAGTAATCATTACTTGTTTGCAAAATGAACAAATTGAATGAATGTTTTCATAACAAATTAAGAAAAACCCAAAGTAGGGATTACATTATATTCTAATACCATTTTTAGCATTTTCCTTTGGAAGACTAGCAATAAGCTCAGCAAGTTATTTCAATCACAGGGAAGACAGACAATTGTCAAACCTAGTGCTGAGAAGCCACAAAAGAGCTATCTGTTTTTCACTGTTGAATAAATGATCTACAGCAATAAAGACATTTTTGCCAACTTTCCAGAAAGGCAAATTGCTTTGGAAGAAGGAATAAAAGTCAATTCTGACATCTACCAGTATGTTATATTGAATTATTTTGATAACATAAGCATTTTCTGATTATAATACGTTATTTACCACAAAAACATTTCTTCATCTTTCTATGACTCTATAAGGAATATTAAATAAATAGAAATTTGCCATGGATCTATTTTTGGCTGCTTTCTCATCTTTCTGTCTACATATTCTATCTCAATCATCCTACCAGATCAGAGTTTAATTTTCACCTCTGTGTGCATGACTGCCATATCTGTGTTTTTAGCTTTAACTGTTTTTCTATTCTGAATTTCCAGCCCCTGCTTCTGAACATCTCCAAATATCCTAGGACTGCTACAAAATATGATGCATCTCTCAGCTCAAATTTTCTATTTTATCTTTTTCTTTTTTTTTCTGTGTATCTGTATTTCATTTTATTCTGCCTCTGTGCAATACTGAAATTATTGAACATGCATTAATGAAAATCTAATTGATGATAGTCCAGATCTTCTGTACTATATTTTTTCTAAGTTCAAAACTTAATTTTACTAGAAAAGATACAGAGATGCTCACAAATTTTATAAAGATAGTTACAAAACATAAACTACTGAGTACCATTACTCTGATTAGTTGATTTAAATAATTCTTTAATTTTTAAACTTACTTTAAAAAATATGACACAAGCAAGTAGGTATTTGGATGGACAGAGTCAAGAATGTGGTTTGTTTATTTATTTATTAAGAAAGAAAGAAAGAAAAAAGAATGAAAAAGAGGAAAAAAGAAGAGGAGGAGGGAGAGAGAATGGGAGTGTTGCTTAATTGCCCAGGCTAGAATGCAGTCTAAAAATGGCTATTGAAAACCTCCCTTATCATCATTATGCTTAATAATGGCCAACCAATATTTCATTTAAACCTGTGAGTAGGTGTGATGTAGTACTGATAAGAGGGCATATCTTGTGTGTTTAAAGTGGAGGGTGCTATAAATGTTTTTTAAGTTTACTTGTTCTGGATTTGAGCTCAAGCCCTGTATATCCTTGTTAATTTTCTGCTTCATTGATCTATCTAATATTGATGTTGAAATCTCCCACTACTACTGTGTGGGAGTCCAAGTCTCTTTACAAGTCTTATGTATCCTATATCGGGAGCATACACATCCAGGATTATCAACTCTTCTTGTTGCATTGATCCTTTTACCATTATGTCCTCTTTTGATCTTTGTTGCTTTCAAATCCATTCCATCAGAGGCAAGAATTGCAACCTCTACTTTTTATTTATTTATTTATTTATTTATTTATTTATTTATTTATTTTTGCTCTCCATTTAGTTGACAAATCTTTCTCCATCCCTTTGTTTTGACTCTTTATGTATCCTTGCAAGTAAGATGGGTCTGGATGCAGCATACCGATGGATTTTGGCTGTATCTTTTGATTGGGGGATTTAGTCAATTTAAATTTAAGATTATTGCCATTTGATGTTAGCTGGCTATTTTGCCCATTAGTTGATATAAATTCTTCATTATGTTGATACTCTTTACTTTTTGGTTTATTTTTAGAAAGGCTAATACTGGCTGTTCCTTTCTATGTGTAATGCTTCTTTCAGAAGCTCTTGTAAGGCAGGCCTGGTGGTAATGAAATCTCTGAGTACTTGCTCATTCACAAAAGATTTTATTTTCTCTTCAATTGTAAAGCTTAGTTTGGCTGGATGTGAAATTCTGGGTTGAAGGTTTTTTCTTTAAGGATGTTAAATATTGGCCCCCACTCTCTTCTGGCTTGTAGGGTTTCTGTTGAGAGATAGGCTGTGAGTCTGATAGGCTTCCCTTTGTGGGTAACCTGACCTTTCTCTCTGGCTACCCTTGGTATTTTCTCCTTCATTTCAACCCTGGTGAATCTCACAATTACGTGCCTTGTGGTTGTCTTCTTGAGGAATATCTTTGTGGTGTTCTCTGTATTACCTGTGGTTGAATATTATCCTGCCTTGCTAGGTTGGGAAAGTTTTCCTGAATAATATTCTGAAGAGTATTTTTCAGCTTGGATTCATTCTCTTCATTGCATTCAGGCATACCTATCAAATGTAGATTAGGTCTTTTCATATAGTCCCATATTTCTTGGAGACTTTGTTTATATTCCTTTTTATCCTTTTTACTCTTTTCTTGTCTTTTCGTTTTATTTCATTAAGTTGGTCTTCAGCCTCATATTCTTTCTTTTGCTTGATCTATTCGGCTGTTAAAACTTGTGCATACTTCACAAACTTCTCGTGTTGTATTTTTCAACTCCGTTAATTCACTTATATTCCTCTGTATATTATCTATTCTTGTTGGTATTTCATCAAACTTTTTTCAAAGTTCTTAGCTTCTTTGCAATGGATTAGAACAAGTTCCTTCAACTCCCAGAAGTTTCTTATCATCCACCTTCTGAAGCCTGCCTCTGTTAATGGAACACAGTCTTTCTCCATCAGGCCTTGTTCCATTGCTGATGAGGAACTGTAATCCCCTGTAGAGGGAGAGGTATTCTGATTTTGGGTATTCTCAGCCTTTTTAGGCTGGTTTCTTCCCTTCATTATAAATTTATCCATCTGTAGTGTTTATAATTACCTCCTTTCTAATTAGGTTTCAGAGTGGATGTCCAATTTATTGATTCCCAGCGCCGGAATCTGAGCAACCCACTGCGCCAGCCAAAACAGTGGCATTAAGACTGATGGTGTACTTCTGCCCGGGAATCTCCAGTCTGGCTTCCTTTTCAAGTCTGTAATAGGCAACTCTGCCTGCCCAGAGCTCCAAATGTCGGTCAGAAGGGGAACCAGTCCCATTTACTCTGCACCAAGAGCTGCAGCACCAAGGTGCCAGCAAAACCACTGTGCTGGCCACAAGAGTCATGCTGGTGACCCGTGGGGCTTCTCCACTGGGAATCTTCTGGTCCATGAGTGACAAAAATTCATCTGAAAGTGTGGCATCCTCTCATTCTCTGTGCTTTCACTGGGAGCTACAGTCCCAAGCTGTTAGCGATCGGCCATCTTGAATCTCTCTCCAAGATGGTTCTTTTACCTTTTTTTTATTCATGCACATATTAACCTTCATTTGTCCAATCACCTGAGCTCAAAACCTTAGTGTCTTTCTTGACTCTGTAATTTCTTGTCAATTGCATGTATCTTTACTAAACAATGTTTTCACACATACATTCATTGTTCATCCCCTTTTCCACTCTCCTATCTGACATTTTCTTTACTTTTCATCTTTTCATTACCTTTTCATCTAGCAAGTCTTCAATGACTTAATTACTACCCTATGTATTGTTATCGAATAGTTTCTTCAGGAAAACCAACACTGGTGAAATCTCTGGTCAAAAATCACCAAAGCTTCTTCAGCATTTAAGAAATAAATCCAGTTTCCTTGGTTGTAATTTAAAATTTGCCCAGGTCTTGCCTCAATTATTCTAACTTTATTTTTCACGGTTTACTTTCTACCATCTTATTTCTCTGTCAAACCATTTCAATACTTGTGCTTGCCTGAGACATTTAGGCCCTATATTCATGTTGATATTTGTATTGGGATTTCATTTTACTGTTAGTTCTACCAACAAGTTCAATCCATCTTCCCAGACTCATCCAAATGTCAATTACAACAGAAATTTTTTCATGTTACACCACTGAAAATAATTTTCTGCACATGTGAGTACTCACAGTAATTTTTGTGTGCCTAACTGCTTGTCTTTTTCTACAGTATAAAACAATAGTATCTAAAGGCTGGGATTTATAATAGATTGTCCACATATTCCATGTATTTTCAATACATTTATAAAGAAAATATCTGCTACATGACTGATACTGCTCTGGGTATTAAGAATATGGAGATGATGGCCAGGTATGGTGGTTCAAGCCTGTAATCCCAGCACTTTGGGAGGCTGAGGCGGGTGGATCATGAGGTCAAGAGAGCGAGACCATCCTGGTCAACATGGTGAAACCCCATGTCTACTAAAAATACAAAAAATTAGCTGGGCATGGTGGCATGTACCTGTAATCTCAGCTACTCAGGAGGCTGAGGCAGGAGAATTGCCTGAACCCAGGAGTCAGAGGTTGTAGAGAGCCGAGATTGTGCCATTGCACTCCAGCCTGGGTAACAAGAGCAATTATTTCTGGGTGTGACTGTGATAGTTTTCCAGAGATGAGTGTGAGTCAGTGGACTGGTGGGGAAGATCTACAGTCAATGTGGGTGAGTACAGTCCAATCTGCTGGGGGCCTGCATAGGACAAAAAGGCAGAGGAAACAAGAATTCTTCCTTTTTATCTCTCCTGGAGTTGGGACATCCTTCTACTGCCCTTGAACCTCAGATCTCTAGAGTCAATGGTCTTCAGACACTGGAACTTAGACCAGCACCCACCTGGGTTCTCAGACCTTCAGCCTCAGGCACACATTTTACACCATTGGTTTCTGTAGTTCTGAAGTTTTTAGACTTAGATGGAGCCATACTACTAGCATCTCATGGTTTACAGCTTGCAGATGACTTCTCAGCCTCTGTAATCACAAAAGCCAATTCACCTAAAAAATATCCTCTCATGTACTATACTTATATCTCTATCTATGTATCTATTTGTATATCTACATCTATCTATGTCTATACATGTCATTGGTTATCTCTGGAAAACCCTAATACACAATTGAACAGCAGAAATAGAAATAATATTTAAGTAATATGGAATATTCTCTGACAGTGTATATTAACTTTTGACTGTCACAGACCAATTAGCAAATCTAATTAGATCGAAGAATCATGTCTAAAGAAAACACACATACAGTGAGCAGCTGAGGGCCGGAGGGGAGGCGCAGGCTGCAGGCTCCTAGGCTTGGGTGTTCTCGGAAGCTCTAGGGGTCCCCAGCTGATGGTGGTGTGCAGGGTGCCATGGTGGGAGGGGCGGGGGAGCGTGTGGTAGGCAGGCGTCAGAGGCATAGGCAGGCGTCTGCATGCTTGCTGGACAGAGTGACCAGGTGGGAGGGGAGGGTATGAAATGGCTCCGAATGAGTCTTGATGGTGGGATTTCCCACAGACGTGACTTTTGTTTGCTTCTGTAGGTGGTCCACCCATTCCTGCAGATCCTGCTGGTTGTTGCAGGACACTAATATCTGCTCAATCATGCTCCCTGATATTTCAAATGCATTTCTATGATTTTCACTGTTCTCAAGCTTTGTGATTGTCATTCCTGTCGTTGGAAGTTTTCCCTGATAGATAAAGCCACTCATCCTAGGACTGGCAGACAACATTAGCAAAACATTTGAGAAGAGTAGAAGATATCATTCATTTTTTTCCTCACTCTCTGCTGCAAGGAAGATCTTAGTAAGAGTCCCAAGACCATGAAAAAGCTGCTGCCCAAGCGCAAACCTGAACGGAAGCCTTTGGATGAAGAGTTTCCGTCGCGGATAAGCACAGCTGCTTTGGAAGAAGATGCTCAGATTCTGAAAGTCGTCGAGGCTTACTGCACCAGTGCCAAAACAAGGCAAACACTCAATTCAACGTGGCCGTGATTTCTTTCTTCCGCACCGCCCACTCCTTCGCCAAACCCACGTATTCCGTGTTCTGATCTTGTGTGCAGCGTGAACTCTGATCCAATATCAGTCTTGTCTTGGGAGCCAGATCCTGCCTCTCACAAGCCCAGAGCTGCCAGGGAGCTCCTGGCAGTAGCACCTTGTTTAGAAAGTTGGGTAGTTTCATTCAGAACGGACCAAGCTGATGGCACAAGAGGTATCAGGGCAGCTGTTAATTACAAATATTGGTCTGTTCCAAAGTAGCTACTCAACTGCTCATGCCACAGAAGATTCTGTATTTTTATACCAATTAATAAAAATAAGGAAGTTGAGGAGCGGTCTTTTAAAATTAATCAAATCCCAGTGTTAACTCTCTGGCAGAAATGGGGTTTATATGTGTTCAGCCAGATAGTAAATGGAATTTTTGGAGTAATAAGATAACCACAAAGTTTCTATACTTACTATGAGTGGATTTAGAAGTGATTTTGGTTTGTGTCACATACAGTAGCCCTCCGCGTCAGGCAGCACCTTTTTGTTTGCCTCGAGATGACATTAGCGCATTGGCTTAGCTGCCTTTGCCTTCTGTCGGAGGTTGCCCATGTCATGGGCTGTGTAGACCGCAACACTCACAGTTGCTGCACTTGGATTTTCCTTTAATACCAAGTATCATTTGTTTATATTACCAGGACATTTTCATTGATATTCTGTACACCAAAGTTTTGACAGTTTCTCATCATTCCATTTTGTACCAGCTCAAGGCATTTTGATGATGCTTTTATTGATGCCAAGATCACTGCATAATAATAACCTGACCTTTCATTTGTTTGCATTTGTTTTGAATGTCTAACACCATTAGCTTTTGCCACCTGGATAAGAAATATTAGTACCACAGGCCTGAAAAGACAGTTCTCTTGTGGCAGTGGTGATACGGCATCCAGAGAGGGCCAGTGTTCTACTTTTGTGGGACTTCAGTCATGCGGATAATGGAATCTTCTGTTCGTGCAAGTCTCTAATATCTATGTGTACAGTTAGTATTCTAATGAAAGGATGAAGAGTCTGAACTAGAAGGTAGGTTTAAGCCATCACCATGCCTTTGCAAATGGCCTCAAGGGTGTTCCTTTTGAAGTAACACTTGCCACAAGTATATAATAAGCTATATTAATTGTGTTTTGCATAACAGTAATGTGTATGTAGTGGTATAAGATCTTGGAAAAATTCTATTTAATTGTACTCTTTATCTGTGAATGGGAAAAGCCATTTTTAGTAGGTGACTACCATTGGAAAAACTCAATTGGATGTATATCTGAATGTTGCATTGTATTGTACAGTATGCATATTATTGTTTGTGGTTGCATATGGCAATGAAGTGCTTGTTGTATAAAAAATCTGTTATATACAGTCGAAATAAATTTTGCATTTGCAACAAAGAAAAAGAAAATACACATACATGTATATTACAAAAATTGTTTTGCATTTTTTTTTGGAAAAATACATTTATTAAAATGATAGGCCACAAGAAAAATATATAATTTGAAACACATATGTAAAACACTTAATACTTTGTGCAAACTGGGAGATTTGTCTATGAAACTGGTTACATTTTTGTAGTCACTTTGGGCTTTAAGGATTTTAAAATACAGTGTGATCAGAATTAATGAGCCCCAGTTGACAGAGCCATCAATAGCATTATATTCTTTTATGTGAGACATGAAAATTCCAAACATCCTGTACTTTACTAAGGTTCTGTCTAGAAAGGGATTACCATGAGACACCTTTATGAGTTGTCTGAAAATTTCTTTGCAAAGGTCAGTTCTCTACAGAATTGATATTGGTAATTCATTCAAAAGCAAAACTACCTCTCCAAAACATTCAACTTTCTGTCTGATTAGAGCTGAGAGGCCATGAGGAAAAAAAAAAAGAGGCTTCTAAATTATCTTTGTTTCTAATGCAGACTTATTCAGAGTTTCTTTCAAGGGCATAAGCATCCATACTCTTCAGAATTTTCCAAAATTTCTTGGTGAGGCAAGTTTCCTACCTTGTGAGAATTACAGATTTCTTTTTAAGTTAAAAATGGTCATTTTTAGAGCTTATTATTTGCTTCCCTCTGGCAGCTGCCATATTGCTGTGAACATTACTGCATCTGCCGTCATTTGTGACATACTCTGGTAGGAGGCCTGTCAGGAAATTTGATCTCAGACTCTAACATAATGCAGATTTAACAATCAGAAGATTCCTACACCTTAATAAAACATTAAAAACGTTCTTGGCAGTGTGAAGACTGAAAGAGAGCCAGTGGTAAACTCTGAACTGTCTGGCATTCTGTGAGGATCAAGATGAGAGCACGCAGATGATTTTGTAGCTTCAGACATGGTCAAGTCCTTGTGTAACTGATTTGTGAAAATATGTATATAGTAATGGGTAAGGTGGTAAATTTACTTAAAATAAGTTCCAGATGAAATTGTAAAACATAATTGAACTATAGTTCATTCTTTCAAGAGGAATCACAGAAGGAAAATAGTGACAATGTGTGTTTTCTTCCTCATTTGTATCCTTTGAATTATATAAATTTCCATGTCAATTAGTGCATTTCTATGATGTTTCACCTTCAAACAATTTCTGGGGAAATCACAAGAAGAAGAAAAGAAAAGAAATAGAAAAATATTTAGAACTGAGAATGAGGAACCTGAGTCATAGACAAGGACTGAAGAGGAACAGAAATTGATTCTTTACTTGTGTGTCACAAAACATTGTTATTATCTGTGTAGAGCAGTGCCGTGTCCTCTGAAAATGTGAAAAAGACATACACTAAAATAGTTTCTTAGACTTAAATTGGTCAAGTTTATTTATTAATACAATTATTATTAACAAATAGTAGGAATTGTGCAACAGATTGTACAATAGTAGCAACCAGTGGGAATTGTATACCTTTAACAAAAGTGTCTTACTTAGGCATTTGTAAATACCTGGAGCACCAATCAGGCTCCATGGAACTATCATCTGAGATTCTGTACTCAAATGGTATTATAATTTATCATCTAAAATCTGATCACTGATATTGATTAGGGAAATACTATGCAAGGAGTTCATTGCAAAGTCTTATAGAAAAGAATGCATTTTCAAAAGATAAGGGAATTTTGACTGAAGATATTAATGCTTTGGTCTCTATGTGGATTGTGTTATGACTATTACCTGGATTGGTTTAGCCCATTTATTCCTGTTGCTCCATTTCTATTTTCAACTTCTGATTATAATATGTCTGCCCATGAAGATTTCCTTTAAGGACAGAATATAATGATCCAATTATTTAAATATTTGATCCCCTGGACAGTTGATTTTCTCATTGAAAAATCATGAATTATGGCCGGGCACGGTGGCTCATGCCTATAATCCCAGCACTTTGGGAGGCTGAGGCGGGAGGATCACGAGGTCAAGATATCGAGACCATCCTGGTCAACATGGTGAAACCTTGTCTCTACTAAAAATACTAAAATTAGCTGGGCATGGTGGCATGTGCCTGTAATCCCAGCTACTCAGGAGGCTGAGGCAGGAGAATTGCCTGAACCCACGAGGCGGAGGTTGCAGTAAGCCGAGATTGCACCATTGCAGTCCAGTCTGGGTAACAACAGTGAAACTCCATTTAAAAAAAAAAAAAAAGAAAGAAAATAAAAATAATGAATTATAATTATTTCTATGTAAAATTTGGTGTTATAATTTCTCCCTGAGAATCCCTTATAATTTCAATTGCTAGAAAGAAAGATCGTAAGAAAATGTTTCTACTTTTAGAAGCTTCCAGTCTAATTTGGGAAAATTATTAAGTCAATGAGTTATTCTTTATATTGGGAGGTACATTGCCAGCCAGCCAGCCAATTAAGACAGACAGTCAGCTAGTCATCTTTCATGACACTCAGCCTCTGTGAACTAAACTAAGTCAATTTAGCCAATTATTTTAAACTCTTTTGGTAGATACACATAGACTTTGGAAATTAGATGTGAGGGCTCTAATTCTCCTCTCCCACAATCTTTCTACCAGGTGGAGCTACAAGATTAAAGCAAGACTCTAGTGAATTCTGCACCAGAAAGCAGGCAAAAATTGTCACATGACTTACTTTTGTGAGTGCAGCAAATTCTCACACACTCCTAAACACTTTGCCTGATTGATTCAAGGCACACGCCATGATATTTTCGCAGCAGATGGCAGCTAACCTTTGGTTGGAATCTCCTTACCGTATTCATTATTATATAGCAAGAAAACAGAATCAGCTAGAACTTCTATGCCTAGAGCGTCAATGCAATTGGTGTAAATTCTTGTATTTTTGTTCTAACAAGAACTGCTGTTCTTGAACAATATTTACAGCCTGCTCACATATCTAGAACAGCAAAGTCAAAGTATCCTATCACTTCTTATGGTGAAGCAATTTGTCTCTAGCCATCAACCTGACAATCATAACAATATTATTGACAATCATTTGGTTGGGAAATCATTTGCTGTAATTCTTGCCTAAATCTCAATCAAAATTGACAATCATTTGATTGGGAAATCATTTGTTGTAATTCTTGCATAAATCTCCATCTCAGTAGCTGGTTTGCACTCAGCATTTACTAAGAAGTTGAAATTCTTGAAGTCCAGTGAAGTAGGAGGAAGAAGATTGAAAAGACCACACTGTGTGCTAACACTGTCCAAATTAACGTGTCCTCTGAGGACATGAGAGGAAAGTGTCTTAATGTTACTGGCTGATCTCTGCTGCATCTCTGTGGTTTGTTTTACACCAGTAGACTCAGAAAGCACAAGACACATCTCACAGGGCAGTCACTTTTACCAATCTCAGTGAAGTGGCAGGTCACTGATTTGCAAACTAAAATTGATTTTTGTGAAAACAACTTAAGAAATATAGGCATGCAGGGAATTAGGTGGGCCCAGCTGGAGAGTAATACAATGATACCTAGAGCAAGCCTGAAGTTATTAAAGTTGCTACTATTGCTAACTCCATGGGCAAGTTTCATCAGAGTCAGCCCCTAGGTGGAAAACTGAACAAACTTGAACCTTTGCTATTTCTGCTTAGCATGTTAGAAAAGAACACAGTGAATTGTTGAGAAGCCAATTACCAGTCTGTAGCATAGTTAGATATGCTGATACAATAAAGCTTTTTTTTCTTCTAGGAATAAGCTTCATATTAGTGCTTCTGCAGCCAATCCCAGGAGTTTAAATAAGGTTCCTTGACTAGGGTTCCTATTCTTCTCTGGTCCCAGTCTGTTGAAGAAGAATGGTCTATGACAAGGTCATTATCTTCAGCTTCACTGCCAGACATTGTAGGAATACATTCTTGCTTTTCATTCTTATTGTTTTATTTTTTTTTTACTTCACTAAAAGAAGTAAAATAGTTTATTTTATAATAATAAGGAGTGATGGGAAAAGGGGCAATCTTCCTTTTTTTCCACAAATCACCCGCACAAACTTGTGGGAAGTACTTCAGCCATTATAATTGTTTATAATTAAGTATCTTCAATTTATCTTCAATCTTAGGCACTTGGGCCTTGGATACTGTTCAGCAAAAACTTTAGCTTCCCTCACTTGTCATCTTTTGGGCTAACTTTTGGTGATTCTCTTTTTCTTTTCTTTTCTTTTCTTTTCTTTTCTTTTCTTTTCTTTTCTTTCCTTTCCTTTTCTTTCTTTCTTTCTTTCTTTCTTTCTTTCTTTCTTTCTTGCTTGCTTGCTTGCTTTCTTCCTTTCTTTCTTGCTTTCTTGCTTTCCTTTCTTTCTTTCATTTGTTATTTTTTTGTTTTTTTGAAAGAGTCACACTCTGTGGCGAGGCTGGAGTGCAGCAGCAGAATCTTTGCAAAAAAAGGCAAAACAAAGAGGAAAACACTGCAACCTCCACCTCCTGGGTTCAAGCAATTGCCCTGTCTCAGCCTCCTGAGTAGCTGGGATTACAGGTGCATACCACCATGCCTGGCTATTTTTTTGTGTTTTAGTAGAGACAGGGTTTAACCATGATGGTCAGGCTGGTCTTGAACTCCTGACCTCAAGCAATCCACCAACCTCGGCCTCCCAAAGTGCTGGGATTACAGGTGTGAGACATTCACCTGGCTGATACTTCTCTCCTAGGTATACTCTCCACTTCATATGACTACTTTCTTCTGGCTGCTTCTCTTAGTCCATTCCCTAGTATCTTAAGGTTTAATGCCAAGCAAAACAGAAAGAATACAGGTGTTTTTTTTTTAATCTGGAGTCCCCGCTTCTCTCCCATAGCTCTCTCTCCTTCGCTGCAGCCAACCTTCCAGCAATTGATAAGTAAAATTATAGTATAAAACAGAATTTCTCAAATAACTAACCATTTTTGGGTATGCACTGCTGTGTATACTAAGTGACCTCCCTAAGTAGCACAGATTAAGTCAGCAAGCATGCATTTATATTGAAAGCTGCATACTGAAACATTAAAAACTAAATTCGGCTCACTGCAACCTTCGCCTCCTGGGTTCAGGCAATTCTCCTGCCTCAGCCTCCTAAGTAGCTGGGATTACAGGCATGGGCCACCATGCCCAGCTAATTTTTTGTATATTTAGTAGAGATGGGGTTTCACCATATTGACCAGGATGGTCTCAATGTCTTGACCTCGTTATCCACCCTCCTCAGCCTCCCAAAGTGCTGGGATTAAAGGTGTGAGCCACTGCCCCCAGCAAATTGTAAAAACTAAATTAAGGTAATATAACAGTGACATTAAACCTTCCATTTTCAATTTTAAATGTGTAATACTATATACTAATGCAAACATCTCAAGATGGATTATCAATACTTTCTTGAAAACATCACAAATGGCCTTATTCGTTGGGTTAGATTTTCTAGAATGAGGTGTAGTTAAAATGATGTTCTGACATCTCAAATCTCAGGTCTTAACTGCCAACTTGTACTTTCTGTCTCTTCAAGTCCAGCCTCTGTGCTAAAAGAAACCCAATCCCAAATGGAGAGACCGCATAGAAAGTAACCAAAATACTATGTTTAACAGCCCTAGCTGAGCTGCAAGCCAACTACCACATGAGCAAGGTATTTTGGGTGGCCTAACCTAGTTGAGCTACCTAATTGATAAGTACATCTCAGCTGACATCACTTACTGCACAAGAATCTCTAGACCAAACCCAAATAGCCTAAGAAAAATGATTGATGTAAAAGTGGTTCTTGTTTTAGGTTATTAAGCATTGAAGTTGTTTATTATTTATTTAGCAATAGATAAACAAACTGTGTGTGTGTGCGTGTGTGTGTGTGTGTGTGTCTTTACTGAAATAGATAAATCAAGGAATTCACACCATTATATGTAGGTGTGTAAATGCACACACACACACACACACACACACATACCCAACACAAACCCACTAATTTTGTAGTCACAGTTTTGAAATGTTTATTTTAGATATCTCACAGGCAACATAATCATGAATACTGACAAGTATCTATGTGAAGTCAGTTAATTACTCCCAGCATAACAAAAGTTGATTTTCAGGCCAATAGTGCCCTTTCAATTGCCATGTAATATACTACACAAATGTGCTGAAATTGATCTCAGGGTATTTAGATTTTTTTAACTTTTAAATAAAATGAGAACTGAAAATGTATGTCACATCAACTGGCTATAAAATTGCAGAAGGTAGTAGTGAGATTATATTTTTAGACATTAATGGATACTTTTTTCTATGGCATTTAATATTTCCTTAATGCTTTTCATAATTGGGCAATTTGAGGGACAGAATTCATTTCAATGGGGGAACAGAAGAGTCAAATTAACAGTCTTTGAAATTCAAACCTCAAGGTGTAGATATAAGCTGAAACATTGAGGATAATATATGACATATGAAAAAAAGAGAAGTGAAAAGAAGAGAAAGAGAGAGGGGAGAGGAAGGGAGGAGAGAGGCTGGTGCACGTACCAGGGATAAGACACATATTTCTGTGAATCTCAGGCCCTACCAACGGAGGTCCAGAGTAGAATAAAGCATTGATTTGAGCATCAAGAATAAAAGAATATCTGTACTCCCCATACCAATGGGAGATTCTGGTTTGTTGGTAAGATTCCAGAGATTTTCTTTACCCAACTTATGGGAAGAAGTACAGGACAGATGAAGGTTAGTGAGCCACATGAATTCTTATGAGTACAGTGCTTCTCAAGAGGGGGCGATTTGGCACTACCACCAAGGTAATTGGAGATGTCTAGAGACTTTTGGATTGTGAAGACCTGCGGGGATGAGGTATACCGGGTACATTTCAGGGTTAAGGCTAAGCTTCCTACAATGCAGAAGACAACAAAGAATTATCAGGTCCGAAATGTCAATAGTGCTGAGCCAGAAAAGTCTTTCACCACTCAGTGTGATGCTAATAATGGAGAAATTTATTCCATTGCCAACAAAATTAACCATAAGTTAATGAAGAGCTTTGCACAATTCAACTTACTCTTTCAGCCTCCTAGTGGATTGAGAAAAATACATTTTTAAATGCTGTATCTAAAAAGTTAGGCAAACACTGAGAGAAAGGCAAATCTGCAAAGATCTTTTGTTTTCAAACATGGGAGAACACACCACCATATTTTGTAAACAGCAGTTGTAAACCGGGTGAAATGATGTTCAACAATTGACAATGTGCAGCATAAAAGATCTAATGTCAGCCAGGCACGTTGGCTTATGTCTGTAATCCCAGCACTTTGGGAGGCTAAAGTGGGTGGATTACGAGGTCAGGAGTTCGAGACCAGCCTGACCAATATGGCAAAACCCTGTCTCTATTAAAAATACAAAAATATACTGGGTGTGGTGGCACGTACCTGCAGTTCCAGCTACTCATGAGGCTGAGGCAGAAGTATCACTTGAATCCAGGAGGTAGAATTGCAGTGAGCTCAGATCTTGCCACTCTATTCCAGCCTGGGTAACAGAGTGTGATTCCATCTCAAATAAAAAGATCTAATGTCAGGATTTCCTGACCTCTTCTTCCACTGACTGGTGTATTATGTAAGGCTCTCATGTTAGGCTGTGACCTAAAATATAAGAATAGAGTTTAAATAAAGTTTTACCTGAATTCAAGCTTTAATGGTCAGGAAAATAAGAACATGGCTAAATGTAAGTTCAATTTTAGAAAAAAAAAATTCTAGCACCTCCGAATTTGTAGAATCTATATCATATCTGCTTCTAAACTATAATCTTTAGGTGAAAAAGAAAGTTATCAGCTGCACCAGCGTGGGCTACATCTTTTACTTTCTTGAAAGCAAAGTAAAGTACAGTAATGATGAAACATTAAGATTTTTATAATATTAAATCTGGGTCATTATTAAGCATGAAAAATACTCCATGATTAAAAATGCCAAAAATATGAAACTAGAAGTATGGAAGTATAGTGTTATTAATATTAATTGATTGTGTAATATTAGATTAAAACTTTTCATAATTATTTTTCTTTATTTTGCAAACATGTTTATATATTTGTTTTTGTCATAAATTGTTTACATATTGTGCCCTATGTAAAATGGGAAAGAACGGTTATAGATGGAATGGCTTTCAGTTAACTGAACCAAACTTTACGAACATCCATATATTTCTAATAGAGAGAATTTGCAAAGATATATGACTTTCTCTATTTAATAGAGGACAGAGATCAGAGTATCTATAAACTTATGGTTCCAGGTAGAATAAAAAGGCAAGTCAGGTCAGAAAAGAGTCAAAAACTTTTGAAAAGGTAAGTCTATAAAAGCATTAGTTTTCATCCTTCCACCTCTCCCACTCATAGAAAAAAATATGAGTTGAAAAGAAAAAAAGAACAGAAAGTTGCAATGTGAAAGGATTTTTTTCAGAGTTCAAATTGCTGAATAAAGCAGCTCCGAATGATGGTGAGGTTTAGGTTATGGTTTTGTGTGGGTGAGTTACTGAAAGAAAGTGAAGACAAAAAGTTTCAGAGAAGGAAAGGTCAAGGAGAGCCAACTGATACATGCCTATATTTACAAAAGGACAATTAACTGTGACTTCTTTACTCCAAGTCCATTAAAAATGCAGTATAAATTTTTCTTAAAATAATTCACATAAAAATTTTTTTGTTCAGTTGAATTATGTTCCTTCTTTCAGAGAAGAAAAACTATATCATATAACCTTGTGTTCTCTCTCTCTTTTACTATTGTAATTTAAAGAAAATCCTAGAAAGTAAATGAATAAGAAAGAGGATTGGGAGGCCGAGGCAGGTGGATCACAAGGTCAAGAGATCGAGACCATCCTGGTCAACAAGGTAAAACCCCGTCTCTACTAAAAATACAAAAATTAGCTGGGCATGGTGGCATGCACCTGTAGTCCCAGCTACTCAGGAGGCTGAGGCAGGAGAATTGCTTGAACCAGGAGGCGGAGGTTGCAGTGAGCCGAGATTGTGCCATTGCACTCCAGTCTGGGTAACAACAGTGAAACTCCGTCTAAAAAAAAAAAAAAAAAAAAAGAAAGAAAAGAAAAAAAAGAAAGAAAGAAAGAGGAAAAGAGAGTAGGAG
>CM052650.1:51528820-51570732 GCA_028533165.1 Leontopithecus rosalia | reverse complement strand
AAAAAAAAAGGAAGGAAACAGAAACAAGTATATATACAAAATCTCTCCCACCTGCCACCCATTCTAAACCCTTTCTTCATCCTGCATTGAGTTAAACTTGTTACCTATATCAAATCACCCAGATAGGGCGGGTGGTCATTTTCTCTATCTAGCTATCAATCTATCAATCTATCTATCTATCTACCTATCTATCTATCTATCTATCTATCTATCTATCTATCTATCTTAAAAAAAAAAGAAATTCCATTTGACCCAGCAACCCCATTACTGGGTATATACCCAAATAATTTTAAATCATTCTTTTATAAAGACACACGCACATGTATGTTCATTGTGGTATTGTTTACAATGGCAAAGACCTGAAACCAACCCAAATGTCCATCAATGATAGACTGCACAAAGAAAATGTGTCACATATACACCATGGAATACTATGAAGCCATAAAAAATGATGAGTTTGTGTCCTTTGTAGGGACATGAATGAATCTGGAAACTATCATTCTCAGCAAACTGACACAAGAACAGAAAACCAAACACTGCGTGTTCTCACTCATAGGCAGGTGTTGAACAATGAGAACTCACGGGCACAGGGAGGGGAACATCACACACTGGGGTCTGTTGAGGATGGGTGTTAGGGGAGGGATGGTAGGGTATTGGGAAGTTGGAGAGGGATAACCCTGGGAGAAATGCCTGATGTAGGTGATGTGGGGATGGAGACAGCAAACCACCATGGCATGTGTATATGTATGCACTAGCCCTGCAAGGTCTGCACATGTACCCCAGAACTAAAAGTACAATAATAAAAAAAAATTACTGGTAGAAAATTGATACCAGTAAAACGTGTTGTAATTATTGCAGTATCTTGGGCTAAGATATCTAAGAAGAAGTATTTATAAAGAAAATGGAATCAGACAGCTAGGTTCAGTGCCATTGATACTTTGGAGGATGAAAATGAAACTCTGGGGGCAATTATTCATCACTTAGGGTTGCTTTAGCAGTACTGGCTAAAAGTCAAAGCGACTCCTTGGCAGAATACAAAAAAAAAAACCTCACCTCCTGCAGTCAAGAGGAATATTATAGGTGTTTCAGAGTTCCAGAGAAAGCTGAATTATCAATCTCAGCCAGTCTGGGCTGACAAGGTTGGGGTTCTGGTTGAGAAGGAGTGGGACACTGAGACTTAAGATGTGGATATATGACTTAACATTGTTGGAAATCTTGAAATTTCATGTCCCCCTGAACCCACAAAGTATGCACAAATGGTTCCTCCCTTTCTCTTCACAGCTAGCATTTCTCTTGCTTGGACGTTTTGCAAACACATCAGGCTCTACCCTCATTTTCTCTCTTCAGCACTAGATTTTAATTATGGTCATATTACATGATTCAGCAAAAAAAGGGTTAGGCCTTCTAAGAAAGAAAAGGACCTATATTCCAAAGGAGCTCCAGGACCTAGTCCACTCATTTTGGAAACGGGTCGTAAAGCATGTATGCATATTTCTAATCACTGTAAAAAAGTTGTTGGAAAGTAACGATAGGAAAAGAAAAGCATATTGGCTCCTAGTATACAGGTAGAAAGATCTTTGCAACCCTTGTTAACACTGCTAAATGTATCTTGGAAATTTGTAGGAAGCAATTCACCGTATTAAGTGCAGTGGATATTCCACTGACTACATTGACGGAAAGTGGAAAACGGCACCAAAAGGCTTAAAAATGTAGGCAGACTAGAGTAGTTATACGTTTTGAGATCTGAAAACCCACTGACTGATTATGCTTCACAGAAGAGCCCAGAAGACATCCCATTTTATAAAGTAATAGACCAGGCCAGGCACGGTACCTCACACTTACAGTTCCAGCATTTTGGGAGGCAGAGGCTGGCAGATCCCTTGAGCCCAGGAGCTCCAGAACTGCCTGGTCAACATAATAAAACCCTGAAACCTACCAAAAATATGAAAATTAGCTAGACATGGTGGTGTGCACATGTAATCACAAGTACTTGGGAGGCTGAGGTAGAAGTATCCCTTAAGCCTGGAAGGTAGAGGCTGCAATGAACCATGATCACATCATTGGACTCCAGCCTGGGTGGCAGAGCAAGACGCTGTCTCAGAAAAATAAATAAATAAATAAACAAATAAAATAGCATATGCTGGTGAGAGTTAAATCTTAGATATCTTTGTGAAGTCCAAGGATGATTATGGTTATTAGATCAGTCTAATGGTAGGAAAGAGAAGAGACGTTGCTGAAGGCAATAGTGATGATAAACCTCAATATCATAGAAACCAAATGTCAGAGCAACAGTGTCAGGAATAAGGTGAGCATGCTTATCACAGTGGGCAGAAAGATTGGCAGCTAGAAGGACTTAATCTGCAGGTAGCTATTAGGATGTAAAAGAGACTCTAGATCCATAGGAGCAAGAGAGACAGGCAGACTATAAGGGCATCAGTTGAACCCTCAAATCAAAATAAAAAGATTGGATGATAAGAAAATGGACACAACTATCTAATAAAAAGTCACAATATTTTGCCTAGGTCCTGAACTGGAAGCAGTATATAGATCTGAAATCCACTAAAGAAAGAAGCAGCTAGATCATCTGGAGGAGGGATCCTGTGACTATACAGCTTATGTATAATACCTCTCCTGCCAGCAACAGAGACCAACACCGAGTCCATCGGATGACACTGTCCGTCAAGCAGATCAGTAATCCATTTAAATGGGACCCCTTGCAACTGGAAAAGACATCAATTAATGGTAAGTAAGATTTACAGATATATTGATTGTGGGTGTATGTTTACCTTTTCAACTCAGCCAGCAACACTATCCATCTCGGTGACTGATGCCCCTCCATGGGATCAACATCTCATTCCACTAAGAAACAAAATTAAAGACAAAGTATGTCATGAGATCCAGTGATCCTACAGTATATGTTATCATTCAGAAGCTGCTGCAGGCCTTTTAGTGTAATAGGATATGGGATGGCCTCTTTAAAGTACAGTTGAGTATTCAGGTACTCTGCAAGATGAGATGTCATCTTTCAAGGGAAGGGAGAAATATATAAATTTATAAATATGTATGTATCAACTTATAAATTATTTATAGATGTGTAAATTTATTTGTTTATAAATTTATAAATGAATGGACATCTCTATATGTATAGCTGTAGATATAGATAGATATATCTCAATGATAATTATATGTTGCTGTGTTCCAGTAGATAGACTACTTAGTTCAAGGAACCAAGGCATGAAAATAACAGTGAGGATGATGTTCTTTATCAACCTTAGTGGTCCAACTGGAGAATGTCACATCTTATTTCTACAACTCTGAGCTACTCGCATTTAGAGGTCAAAATCTTCAGATTAGATATTTGTTGTAGCAGGAAAACACTTTTACAAGAACGCTGACCAAGAGTCTTAATTGACTGTAGCCCAGTTACTTTTAGATCCTTATTCCACTCTGATGTGCTCTACCAATGTTCTGTAGATTCCTCATTTAATTTGTTGATATCTTTGTTGTTACTCCATCTCAGCTTAACTCCTTTGCACAATCCTGCTATTTTCAGCCACATCAGTTGATCCTGGGAGCACCCCTTAAGAAACTTCCTACACACAAATTTTCACCTCAGAAAATTTTTCCTTGGATCTGAAAGTACAGCAGATAACCCAAAAGTAAATTAATCAAATAGGTACTAGATAATTACCTTACTTGTCTAATCTAAATTATATCAATTTTAAAAGGAAACATTTTATATAATATTAAAACATATTTTAGTTAAATAGTGATAAAATGCAATCTTTTCACTTATAAGTTTTATTTTATGAGCTCTTTGAGATTAATTTAGACTTATATAAATTATTGAGCGGGCATTTAAAAAACTCTAAATGATATAATTGATTAATCTATCATTGATTAAGCTATATTTAAAATATATTTTCATTCAGGATCTGAGTCTTCTGATTCAATAGCTGGCACAACCACCGTTTCTCATGTTTTCTTGCACAATATTCTCCTCCACACTATGAACAGTCTAGCAGAGACAGCATTTCTCAAAGGATGCTGTGTTGCTTTCCCTGAGATTTCCTTACAAGCCACTAACACTCATACTGAAGATTTTGGTGCCAGATATTTTTCTTTTACAACCCATTTCATTTCTGAGGAAAGAGATGCTCAGCAAAAGTAGTTGATATATAAAATTCCCAGAACATGAAAGTATGTAAGTAAAAATATTAAAAAAATATCATAGGTGGTTAGGGATAACATATCTGTAGTACTTAGAGGTAATCACTGTGAGTGCTTAGAGAGAACCCTGCTGTGAGTACTTAGAGAGAATCACTTTGCTGGGTTAGTATCTACCAATCATTTGTATTAATTACAGATAACTACTTAAATCTGAATTTTTGTGACCAGTTACTTCTTAGGGAATGTTCTACATCATGAAGGATACCTAGGTTCATACATTTAAATTAAATAGATACTTTTTTCTGTTCTTTTTTCCTTCATATTTATTTTTCTGTCATAATTATAGGGAGTAGAAGGGAGTTTAAATATAGCTAAGGATTCACTCAAGGCAAATATGGAATATAAAGAAATATGGTGTAGCAATACAAACCAAAAAACATGACAAGATAGGTTCATGCGAAGTCAATCAAGAACACAGCTATTTATTTAGGTTAGTAAAGGAAAAAGGAGTAATGATCAGAAGGGGTTTAATACATGTCACCAAGCAGGGTACAAGAGAGACAATTTCAACGTCAGGATTCCAGGACCTGTAGAGGGTTCGAATAGTCACAGGGAGCCTTGACACTGTTACAGAAAAGAAAACTTGCTAAACAAGAGCCAGAATAGATGGGGAGGTTTTTCAGGAAAGATAAGGCAGAAACATTTCCTGAAGCATGATGCGGAACAGAGCAACCTTTATCTCCTGGCATTCTAGGCAGCCCTCACAGTGCTCACTCTTCCTCTGAGGTGTCAGAGGTTTCCGACAGGGAGATTAATAATGACTGTAAAACAAACGCTATTACTACGAATGCTGAAAGTGTTAACAATATTGCAGCTTAAGCAATACGCAACCACGGCAACTACGAAATTTGCCTCCAGATGCCTGCAGAACTGTGAGTGCCTGATGGACTAGAGAATCTTCTCAGTTCAGAGGGATTCATAGTCCCTTATTTTTTCATGTAATAAATATCAATTTTGCACCCATAATTTGCCACACATTTTTCAAATGCCGATGTTAAAATTTTAAAACAATAAACAAATTTGGGTTTTTGTTTCATACAACCATGTGTTTAGCATCAACTATTCACCAAAAAAAATCAACTTTGTACATACTATTAAATTTTGTTCATGAACAATTATTTACTTCTGTAAATTATGTAGGGTATTAATTATTACAAAATCCCTGTAACATGTTTTGGAATTGTTTTATACTGTTCACTTAAATTCGATGTGCATTTACTTTCTTTCCCAGGAAGTTTACGAGTTATTTGAGAGCAAACTCTCTAACTTACTCTTTTGGTTTTGTCTCTCACCAAACAAATAAGAATTAAAAATTTATTAACAAGTAATTGATCATGAAAAAAAGGCAAACAGATTTCAGCAAATGTAAAGTTAGGGAATATTACTTAGTAGTAATTTGCACTGAAAGACTAAGGGGGAAAATACCTAATCACATATTTCTTGTGATTTTGGTATATGCAAATCTCATTTTAAATAAGTCAACAATTATTACACATAACTAATTTATACATAACAGTTTTTTTGTGTTCTACAGCTGGTCCACTCATACTGATGACATTCTAGTTTAATCAAGTTGAAAAACAGATGGTTTGAAATGTATTTCATTAATAATCCATTTCAAACTGTGACTCGTGTGGATAATATTTTCCTCTATTTTATTCAACTTATTTTATAATTAGACACATGTATTTATTTGACAAATATTAGAAAAATAGTACAATTATATTGACATTATTTTTAATATCAGGTTTCATAAAAAGCTTTTGTAATGTTCTTTGACATTTTTCTTGCCCAACATGGAAAAAACATGAGGCCAAAGATTGTTCCTTTAAAGCAGAAAACATCTCTCAGTTCATAAGTTTCTTTTCCTTGGAGGGATTTCCCTGGTGCTTTATTATCAAGGGCTCCAGATTAAAACCAGATACCTGGAGGACAAAAACATACCTGTATTCCTCTTGTATTTTCTCACTACTCTAGAGCAATATTCCAAAGCTCAAGAAATATTGTTTGTTCACAACTTAATCCAATTTATTTTTAGTAATTTAGAGATGAAAGGGAGTTGTATGGATGCTTCCAATTGTTAGTATCAGAAGTTTCCTAAGGAAAGCAGGAAGACAAACAGATCACATGCATGTGTACATTATGGGCAGACATTTGTGTAAATGGCATATTACTTCACTTGTATTTCAAAATGAATGGCTTTTTCTACAAATGTTTTCTCTAGAGAATTTATTTTGTAAAATAAAAAAATATGGAAGAAAAACTACCAGTAGTTATCAAAAAATTGATGCCACATTTATCTATTTTACTTTTAACACATAATTTTAAAAATGATTTCCTTTTGTGTGCTCTTGTATTCAACTGCGTGTGGTTATGAAGCTAGCAATAGGCTGCTAGAACTAGGTGAATATCAGGATTTAGAAATGTAATTAGATTTTACTTCTCAGGAAAGCAATGTTACATCCATATATTTATTTGTTGACTAATTCAGCACCCTTTTAGTTTAATTTAATTTTATTTTTAATCCATACTTTGAATTAAGTTGCTTTGTAGATGCTTTTCTTTATAAAAATGCTAGGAGTTCTTGAATGAATTCTAATATTGAGTAGTCTGAAAGATCATCACTTAAAGTATCTGGCATTCTTAAGTAGAAATGTATTGATCAGACAACACCCCATACATAATCATAATGTTCTAAGGAAAAGGCCTTTTCTTGGCAGCTATTGAGATGGATGAGAAAACATCCACTCTTAAAGTTCTTTAAATGCCTATCCATGAGGACGGCTTCAATAACTAAATAAATCTGTAAGTTTATACGAGCATGGTAAAAACTATCTTATTTAAAATGCAATTGATCCATATAAAGAGGTAAGGAGCTTCTTCTACCTACCTGACACCTAATTTTTGCCTTTCCTGAGAAAGTTCTCTGCCTTTAGTACACACTAAATAATTGACATGCTTTTAGAAAGAACTTTTCATGCAGGTTGTGTATATCTGGGTGTCTATATAAAATAGATGGCATGTCAAAATTAGGATAATTCTAATAGACTTTAAAAAGTGACTCTTTAGAAAGGTGTGATTGGGTATAAAAGAACCCAAGGGTTTAAGGTTGGATGTAAGAAAGATTACGATAATCTGGGGCAGGGAATACAGAGTGGTGGTTCCTAGAAACTTGAAAGAGAGTGTCCAGTGAAGCAGAAAGCTTTGAGAGGGGTAGTTACCTTCAGGGGAGAGACGTAGTCAGCGGAGGCATACCCTCGAAGAGGGAGATAGTGGAACAATTACCATGATCTCGCTTTTTGCCTTCCCATCTACCTCTGGGCATACCACTGACCCAAGCTAATATAAAGACAGAAGGCAGGGGATTTGTGTCATCTGTGCCGGCCATGCTTTCAGTGAATAGAGCAGGAGAAAAATGGAGAAATGTGGAGGGTTGATGCGAAAAGACACTTAGATGATGTGTAGAAGATATGAAAACCAGTGAGGGCAGAGTGGAACATTTCAACAGCTTCAGATTTAATGCCTATATAATCCTTGCTTGTTTTTGTGGCATCAAACCCTAGCAATGGATTATCCAGGTGAACAAATGGCTTTCCTTTAGTTGGTAGAGGATAGTCTTGGGTGATTATATTGGTGAAAGAGGAATACTACTAGGAACCTACTAGAACATTTCTATTTTCCTAATAAGAGAAATAGGGAATGAAAGAATATAACTGTGTATAATGTGCCACGGTGGACATACCACTGCATATGTAGACCTCACTGTTTAAAGTTAAATGAAATATCAGAAAGAAACTTTAATTTATAATCTATTGTAGCAAACTAAAAGAAGTAGTCATGTCTTAAAAATTATGAAATAAATAAGTGCTAAGTGCTATTAAGTTGAATCTGAATAAAAAACAAGGTTACCTTTTAATTTTGAATGCTTACCAAATAAAAAGCACCAGTTTACTTTTGCTATCAGATTTTTGTGTGCTTGAAGGTATTTAGACTTTATTTCAAAATTTTAGGTGTTCTAATTATCCTTTGGATAAGTTCATGTAGAGAATGGCCTCTAGATTTTTTGCAGCAACACTCAACCCTAAACCCTTCTCTTAGAAAAATTACAGAGATATCTAATAACTTGTATTACATAAATCTTGTCCTAGAGTCTCCCAGCCCCAATTTGGGAACTTTCTTTCTCTGCCTTCAGCAATTTGTGTGAATGGACTTTAGAATTTATAAACACGATTCTTAATTTACTGTTTTTCAGAAGAGGAGGGTTGAGTTAGTTGATTATTAAATCTGGGAGAAGAAATGTAAGAGTGTGGCTCTGTTCTATTTTTCCTGTTTCGTGGGGAAAAAGAACAGTTTGAGGTGCAAGTAGGGATAAGAGAGAAGTATTCTTTTAAAATTGCAAATTAAATGTCTCTCACTATGTTAGCCTGGAACAAACCCTTAAGAATCAGTAGAATACAGTTCCAAAAATTTGACATACTTGAGAGGAAAAATTCAAGAAAATAAATGTAAACCAATGAAAAAGTAACTAGGTGAGTGTCAAGGAGAAATGTTTATTTCAGGATGATAGTCAAGTTGTCTTGTCCTGAGGGAATCCCACATGAATGATGTGGAATTGAGACTAAGGGAAAGCACAAGATTAAAGAGACATTTTCAGAGAGCCAATAAGAACTTTTTTTTGAAAATTTACAAATTTTATGCGTATGGTCCTAAGGCTAATATTAAATCCCTAATGAAAAATGTTATAAAGCACAGGTAATAACATTTTTAACCCCCACTAAGGAAATCTAATGAGCAAATTAATAAATTGTGATGTTAAGTTGAACCAAGTCTTCTGTTTAGGTCGCTCTTATCTTTTTGTCTAAAAAACAATTTTGATTAAAAGTAAATGAATTAGATACATAATGCTTAATGAATTACAAAGATTTATCACTTGAGATGTTGGAATATGTACTAACTAGGGTGA
This sequence comes from Leontopithecus rosalia, assembly GCA_028533165.1. Lineage (NCBI taxonomy): Eukaryota > Metazoa > Chordata > Mammalia > Primates > Cebidae > Leontopithecus > Leontopithecus rosalia. Next base: position 51,561,539 of record CM052650.1, on the reverse strand, counting down.
TGGATAGAAATTATGAAATGTTGGTAAATTACATATAAAGTGTATTTATTTATAAAGTTTAGACAAAGTCACAAACAGATTTGGTGAGTACATAGTCTATATTATGAACTTGATACTATTATAGCATTTTGGCAATGATGAGTAAAATAAACTCATTGATTATTCATTTCACCTTTTAAACATTTCAATACAATTTGCAATATTTAATGGGTATTCAACATAACATGACTCCTCTATTTGTTTTCCAATTATATACAAGTGATGACCATCTTGCTGCTTTCTTGTCCTTTATTTTGCCAGTAGGGATAGATGTTTCTAAGCTTCTCTCAGGTAATATATTCTGTATCTTATTTCTGCTGTAATTGGTCTTTGGAATACTTGCTATTCTTATGGCTATGATTCATTTTTTATGAAAAGATGCTAACAGTTGTTATGTTTGTCCCTTTGTGTCATCCTATGTATCTAATTTTAATAAATAACCATATACTTGTTAGCAGTATGGAAAAATGTTTTTAATGCTCAAAAGAAATACTTTCTCATTTACCTTTCCATTTATCAAAAGAAAAAATGTAAGAATACAGTTAAATAAAACGTTGTTTGGTTTGGTTTATTCTATTCCTCCTTTAGTAAACAATTCCTGAATTTCTCAAGCATTATTGCAAAGGTAAATAAAAAATGCTTATAGAAAATTACATCCTTATACACTGCTTCCTGCTAGATCTTCCTCTGCAATTATATTTCCTGAAAAAGAAACCCTTTTTATTTTGTAAGTCACATTTCACCTATGCCCCACAAGCCCAGTTAACTCGGAAAATGTTCCTAGCATTAGAAGCTAAGCTTCAATTGGTTATACTATAAATCTCTTTTATTTTTCAGTGTGTTACAGTAATCTTCTTTCTTACTCTGCCTGTCTATAGAAAAGCATCTTTTATATTCAAGGATATACCTTAAATCAATTTTAGCTGGGAACAAGTATGCTTGAGGTTAACCTGTGGTTGCCGCATTTAAAAAGTTTCTGCTAATGAATAATTTGCTAATGTGAGGACAAAAACAATATTTGATATTATGGAAGGCTTTTGAAATTAACTTTAGTTTTGTACAATTGAAATTATTAATGAGAGTTTTAATTAATGCCTATCATGTATAACATGCTAGCAAATGTAAGGCCTTGTGATATACATACTCTCTTATTATTCCCACTGCTATTATTATTATTTTCCCACCACTATGCAACAAATTGCCACAAATTTGTCAGTTTGCAACAGGATATGCTTTTTATCACACAGTTACCAGAGGACAGGAATCAGAGCACAGTTTATTTGTGTCTTATGCTCAGTATCTGGCATGGCCATATCAATGGTGTCAGCGGGGAATGGTGGCTCCTGCTTGTACACCCAGCACTTTCGGAGGCTGAGGCAGGAGGATCACTTGAGCTCAGGAGTTCAAAACTAGCCTGAGCAACATGGCAAAAACCCTGACTCTACAAAACAATACAAAAATCAGCTGAGCATGGTAGTACGTACCTGTAGTCCCAGCTACTCAGGAGACTGAGATGGTAGGTGTCATCTGAGCCAGGAAAAGTCAAGGCTGCAGGAAGTCAAGCTCACACCACTGTACCACTCCAGCCTGGGAGACAGGTGAGATCCTATCTCATAAAAAGAAGGAAGGAATGAAGGGAGGGAGGGAGGGAGGAAGGAAAGAAGGAAGAAAGGAAGGAAGGAAGGAAGGAAGGAAAGAAGGAAAAAGGAGAAAGAAAGAAAGAAAGAAAGAAAGAAAGAAAGAAAGAAAGAAAGAAAAAGAAAGCAGGAAGGAAGGAAGGAAAAAATAAAAAGAAAAAGGAAGGAAGGAAGGAAGGAAGGAAGGAAGGAAGGAAGGAAGGAAGGAAGGAAGGAAGGAAGGAAGGAAGGGCAGGCAAATGCAATGTTTTCTGCCACTGTGCTTGTGACCTCACCTGAGGCTCAGGGTCCTCTTCCCAGCTTGCATGGTTGAAAGCAGAATTCATTTGCTTACAGATGTGTAACTCCTGACAGCTTACTTTTTCAAGGCCAAGAGAATTGCTTCTCTGCAGCTCTGAGTCTTATTAAGGGCTCAACTGATAGGGTCAGGCCCAGCCAAAATAGTTTTCATTTTGAATAAATTTAAGTCAACTGATTGGGAGATTTACATTTACTGAATTCTTTCATACATGTCATTTGATGTAACCTGTCATGACAGTGGCATCTATCATATTCACAATGCATACCCACACTCAAAACGATGACATTGATTATGCACAACATGCATGCCAGACAGTGGAAACATTGGGGACAGTCTTAGAATTCTTCCTACCAATGTGTCTTTCTATGGTGGTAAAAGTAGCTATAACAAATATGTTTCAGAGTTGTTGTGAGAACACATACATATATGCATGCCTATTAAGCAGGTTCATGCACACTCCTGTTTAAGAAATTTGAAATAATATGTATGCATCTATTACTGTCAGGCATATGTAAGCCCAAGTAGCACTAAATTTTTGCTTATTATGTCTTCTATGAATATATTTTGGCTGTAAACTAGAGAGATGTCGGGATGACTTATGTAAGCATCTGGATTCCTTTCTTCTCACCCTAGGCAGTTACAAACAACCAGATGTTCTCTTAAATTAACACCTTGTTAATCCAGCCAAGGCTAAGCACCTGTATTTTAGAGTTCTATGTTTTAATGAGGGAAAATGACTACAATTGTTATATGTTATAATAACTAATTAATTTAAATATTTCTTTTTATCTTTAATAGGATGAAGAGGTTACATAAGGGCAAAAAGTGAATTACTAAGAAAAATGTTTTTTTTAATACATATTTTATTGCATTTTAGGTTTTGGGGTACATGTGAAGAACATGCAAGATTGTTGCATATGTGCATACATGGCAATGTGGTTTGCTGCCTTCCTTCCCATCACCTATATCTGGCATTTCTCCCCATGTTATCCCTCCCCAACTCCCTACCCCCAGCCGTCCCTGCCCTTGTTCCCCCTGACAGACCCCAGTGTGTGATGCTCCCCTCCCTGTGTCCATGTGTTCTCATTGTTCAACATCTGCCTATGAGTGAGAATATGCAGTGTTTGATTTTTTGTTCTTGTGTCAGTTTGCTGAGAATGATGGTTTCCAACTTCATCCATATCCCTAAAAAGGGCACAAACTCATCGTTTTTTATGGCTGCATAGAAAAAACAAGTTTCAGGAAAGTTAATGAAAGAATACTCAAAATTTATTTTAAGAAATTGTATTCTATTTATAATTATTTGTAACTTAGTATGCTAATAATAGTGTCACTTTTAATTCATATGTTTTAAAGCTAACAAAGCTTTTTTTAAAAAACAGTACTTTTATTTTACTTAATTATAAAAATAATTATACCCACTTTAAAATGACCAGTAATCTCTGCATTATTACTTTCACACAGAAGTTGAAATCAGAATAATATTTTCATGGTCTTGTTTGATACCACTAACATGTTTCTGAAGTTGAAATGAGTATTTCTTTATAACTATAATTCTCAGAATCAGTAGGAGTTCACGTAGTCCCAGAAAATTGTTTGCTTATTTTTCATTCGGGGTAAACCAGGAAAAATGATCATTATGCATTCTAGAAATAAAAACGCTCCTTAAACATGTATCTACATTATGTGACATTTCAATACTTCCTCTCATCTCTCAACATTTTCACTTATTGAATAAAACTTTGTAATATATCAAATTTGTCTTATCATGTAGGAAATAAATACCCAATTCTGATAATTTAGAAGAAGTGAACTTTTTTTTTTAGATGGAGTCTTGCTCTTTTTGTTCAGGCTGAAGTGCAGTGATGTGATTTCAGCTCACTACAACCTCCGCCTCCTGGGTTCCAGCTATTCTCCTGCCTCAGCCTCTTGAGTAGCTGGGATTACAGGCACCCACCATCATGCTCAGCTAATTTTTGTATTTTTAGTAGACACAAGGAATTTTTGTATTTTTAGTAGACACAAGGTTTCACCGTGGTGACCAGGCTGGTCTCGATCTCCTGACCTCAGGTGATCCACCTACCTCAGCTTCCCAAAGTGCTGGGATTAGAGGCAAGAGCCACTGCACCTGGCCAAGTGAAGTTTTTTATACTCAGTTAATGTTGGTGAAATAATTCATTCAGTTGTGTAGTTGAAAGACCATGAGTTTTGTTATTTGTTGAACTTTGGTGTGAATCACAGTTTTATTATACAGTAGATAGTAGCCTTTAGAAAGTCATTTAACTTCTCTATGACTCAATTTTCTTCTGCATAAATGAAAGGTAGCAAAACCTATTATTTGTCATAAGCATTATGAAAGTTATGGGAAACATACAGCATCACATCTGGCTCATATTGTGTGCTCAATAAACAGCCTTTCTTCCTTGCTGTCTTCATATTGTCCCTTCATTTTTACTTCTTTTTCTTTGTTTAAATAGCTATAGTGAGGCTATTCACAAGTTACAAACTTACTAAACTATATAACTAAATAGTAAATATTTTAGTGTATCTAAAATTTTGGCAATCATAACCACAATTTAATTTTAGAAGAATTTTATTATCTCAAAAAAAAAATCCTTGATGGCCACTACTATTGAGTTCCCATACACTAACCCCATACCAAAAAATTACTAGCTTACTTTTTGTCTCTGTGTATCTGCCTATTCTGGATGTTTCATATCAATGAAAGCATCAAAAACATAACTTTCCATGATTGGCTTCTTTTACCTAAAGTTTTCAAAGTCTTTCTGTATTGTAGCATGAATCAGTACTTTATTACTGTTCATAGATAAATAATATTTCATTGTATGAATATACCGCATTTCTTTATCCATTCATTATTTCATGGACAATTAGGTTGTTGTCACATTACAGTTATTGTAAAAAATGTTGCTCTCCACATTCATATGCAAGTTTCTGTGCAGATATGTGTTTTTGTTTCTCCTTGCTGTATACCAAGAAGCGAAATTACTGGTTAATACAGTAAGAATATGTTTAACATTTTCAAAAACAGTACAAGTTTTCCAAATTGATTGTACCATTTAATATTCCAACTAGCAATTAATGAGGGTTCAAATTTTTCACATACTCATTAAAACTTGCTATTATCTGTCTTTTTTACTTATCTTTTCAAGTTTACGTAAAGATCATATCTCACCGTGGTTTTAATTTCTATCTCCTATTTTTAATTGGTTGTCTTTATTATTGCATTGTACATGTTCTTTATGTATTAGGTATAGCAGTCTTTTGTCAGGTATATGTTTTGCAAATACTTTCTCCTGTTTTGAGTTGCATTTTTATTTTTTTGAAGTGCCATATGTAGCAAAAAATATTTTTAATTTTTATGAAACCTAACTTATCTAATTTTAAATTTTATTTCTGATATTTTCAAAATGACATCCATCCAAAACAGCAAGGTATGGATAATTAAGTAAAAATATTAACTTTACAATGGAGAGAACTGAAAAACTATTTTGGTCTGGTAATCAAAGTGAACATCAACAGTGATAAGCCATTTTGATAGTAACTTTGTAATGATGTGACAAAATGGTATTTAATCTTTGTAATCTTCCTCTAAAAAATACATAATACAAGTCTAATCATGAAAGAAACATCAAAGAAATCCTAATTGATAGATATTTTACAACACAGTTTTACTTTGAAAGCTTTATTTTGAACTTTACTACTAAAAATTGTCAATATGATCAAACAAAGAACATCTTGACTGCACAGCCAAGAGGAGTGTAAGGAGACACCATTGTTACACATGATGCGGGATTCTGGATAGGATCATGGACCATAAAAAGGACATTAGGTAAAAACTAAGAAAAACTAAGAAAATATGAAGAATGTATAAACTTTAACATAATGTATCAGTATTTTTTCATCAATTGTAACAAATATACCACACTAGTATAAGATGTAAATAAGAGGGAAACTGGGTGCAGGGTATATGGTGACACTTTACTGTCATCACATTTTATTTCTAAGCCTATCTCTATTCCAAAATAAGTTTATGGAAACAAGAGAACTTTAAATTTTAACTCACTTACATATAAATTATATTTTATGCATAAAAATAATAAGTTAAAAAGTTCTATAATTAATATTCTGTAAATTAATGAAATATGTTTTGGCAGTTGACTTTAAAAAGAGAAAAATACTGCATATAAAAATTTTAAAATTTTGGTTCCCTTGAATTACTGGGGACTGGGCATAGACTATTGTAAAAGTAAGAGGCTCCTGAGGGTAGCAGTCTTACAGTGATTCTATACTTCTTGGGGTTTTACTTTCAGAAACTCAACAAGTTTCTCATGGTGAAGAACTAGGAAAGATCTCTTCCTGACTCAAGCTCTACGAATCTTTCAAATTAATTAAGTCTACAGTTATGTTCAAGTATCAGAATACTATATGTTTGCTTTACTCTTGTTTGTTTTAAGACCCACAGATTTGTATGCCCCCCTGCACAATAATGGATCAAAATGCTGAGATAGAAGAGTTCATAGCAGAGACAGATGAACTTCCCTGAGGAGCTCTGGGCTAGGATTTTTAAGGGGATCACAGAGGATAAAGGGCTGGAAAATTGAGGTCATTGATTGGTTGGGATAAGGAGCTGAAATTTTCAGGATGTGAAAAATGCATTTTTCCACATCCTTGTGGGACTTCAGACCAGCTTGTGTTAGTGGGGTTCTTCAGATCCAGCTGACATCAATAATCCTAGATCTGGGTTCCCCAAGAGCTCCTTCTCCTTTCTCTTGTCTCTTTTTCATTACCCACGATATGGCTAACAAGGGGCATGTTTCAGTTCTGATTGTGTTACTGATCTTTCAGTCCTGCCATTCGGCAGGTCCCAAGTTCTTGTCTCATGTCCAGGATAAAAGAGGTTTGCAAACAACGGAAGGGTGAGTAAGGTAAAGAATTGCTTTATTGAGCAACAGAGACTTGAACTGTATAGCTCTGATCTGAAGGCAGGTAATCCTCTGGGGTCGGGAGGGTATCTCCTTTCTGCAGGCAGGTCATTCTGATGTCTGTGCAGCCCTCAGTGGAGAGGTGACCTAGGGTGGGTAGCTCCTCCAGACAGGTCAATATGACATCTGCTCAGCTTTCAGCTGAGAGGAGACCCATGGTGTGTAACTCCTGTCTAAAGACAGGTTGTCCCATCATGTTTGCTCAAGTCTGGCTGAGTCTGGGGGATTTGTTGGGCTTTAGACGAGAGGAAGTGCATGCTGATTGATCCATGGCTGGCCATGGATGGGCCTGGAGAAAGTACCATAATTTCTCACTCCAGTCCATGGAAATGGTAGCCTGACTCCCCGGCCTGAATGTGGGGCTTCATCAGAGACTCATCCCTTTCTGCACAGGAGCCTGTTGCCCTCCCACCACATGAACCTACTGTCCCTGGTGCCCAAGCTGTTCATGCTGAGGGATGCCTGCAGGTGCATACTGAGTTGCCCTCAGAAGTCCCTTGGTCTCCATCCAGTGCTTGTAGGTGCCCAATGTCCAGAGGGGGCTGAAGTGGCAGGGGGCTGGTGTATCAACACAACAGTGCCAGGCCTCAACTTTGCTCCAAAATCAGAGTGGGCACAAGGAGTGGGGAGAGACGAGGCAATGGGAACAGGTACTTCTGGGCCTTTGAGGGCAGGGGTTTTTCCTGGGTCCCTGAGAGTGCAGAGATATCTGGGTCTGCAGCCGGGGTGGGGCAGCTGCAGCTGCACACAAGAGGGTAAGGCTCCCATAGCTCCAACTCAGAAAGGCTTGGAGTTTTCACTTGCTCCTTGCTCCCACCACCTTCATTGAGCACATAGCCTAGGCCACATCATGGTAGTGGCCCCTCCAAATGGGCCTCCACTGCCATCAAGTTTATGACAATAGGCAGTGAACAACCATGAAGAAGCAGATAAGAGAGCAAGCTAACCTTAATTAACACTGAATGTGCTGCAAGCTTAGTTCATCGTCATTTTCCCCACCATCATTTTGATTAATTTTAAAGAGCTTATAGGGATGATTTCAGTATCTGTTTAATTTCTCTCCATCTCTCTCTTCATATTTATTGAAAGGGATATGGAGGAGGTGCATGTTTTTTAATTGTACTTTAGGTTCTGGGGTACACGTGCAGACTATGCAGGATTGTTGCATAGGTACACACTTGGCAGTGTGGTTTGCTGACTCCATGCCCCTGTCACCTATATCTGGCATTTCTCCCCATGTTATCCCTCCCCAACCTCCCCACCCCTCCGCTATCCCTTCCTTGCCCCCACCAACAGACCCCAGTGTGTGATGCTCCCTGCCCTGTGTCTGTGTTCTCATTGTTCAGTACCCTACTATGAGTGAAAATGTGCAGTGTTTAATTTTCTGCTCTTCTGTCAGCTTGCTGAGAACGATGGTTTCCAGATCCATCCATGTTCCTACAAAGGACACAAAATCATCATTTTTTATGGCTGCATAGTATTCCATGATGTATGTGTGATGCATATTCCTTGTCCAGTCTATCATTAATGGGCATTTGGTTTGGTTCCAGGTCTTTGCCGTTGTAAACAGTGCCTCTATGAACATATAAGTGCATGTGTCTTTGTAATACAATGATTTATAATCCCTTGGGTATATTTCCAGTAATGGTATTGCTGGGTTAAATGGAATTTCTATTTCTAGGTCCTTGAAGAAGTGCCACACTGTCTCCCACGTGGTTAAACTATTTCTCTATATCCTCTCCATTATCTGTTGTCTCCAGATTTTTTAATAATTGCCATTTTAACTGGTGTAAGGTGGTATCTAAATGTGGTCTTGATTTGCATTTCTCTAGTAATCGGTGATCACAAGCATTTTCTCATGATTGTTGGTGTCATATATGTCTTCTTTTGAAAAGTGTCTGTTCATATACTTTGCCCACTTTTGAATGGGGTTGTTTGATTTTTCTTGTAAATCTGTTTAGATCTCTGTAAATTCTGAATATTAGCCTTTTGTCAGATGGGTAGACTACAAAAATTTTCCCACTCTGTTGGTTGTCAGTTCACTCTAATGATTGTTTCTTTTGCTCTACAGAAGCTCTGAAGTTTAATTAGGTCCCATTTGTCTATTTTGTCTTTTGTTACCAATGCTTTTGGTGTTTTAGTCATGAAGTCCTTGCCTATGCCTATGTCCTGAATGATTTTGCCTAGGTTTTCTTCTAAGGTTTTTATGGTGTTAGGTCTTCTGTTTAAGTCTTTAATCCATCTGGAGTTAATTTTAGTGTAAGGCATCAGGAAGGGCTCTAGTTTCAGCTTTCTACACATGGCTAGCCAGTTTTCCTAACACCATTTATTAAACAGGGAATTCTTCTCCCATTGCTTGTTTCTCCCAGGTTTGTCAAAGATTAGATGGTTGTAGATGTGTGACGTTGCTTCTGAGGCTCTGTTCTGTTCCATTCGTCTATATATCTGTTTTGGTACCAGTACCATGCTGTTTTGATTACCGTAGCTTTGTAGTATAATTTGAAATCAGGCAGTGTGACACCTCCAGCTTTGTTTTGTTCTTTTTGCTTAGGATTGTCTTGGCTATATGGGCTCTCTTTTGGTTCCATATGAAGCTTAAGGTGGTTTTTTCCAGTTCTTTGAAGAAGGACATTGGTCATTTGACGGGGATAGCATTGAATCTATAAATCACTTTGGGCAGCATAGCCATTTTTACAATATTGATTCTTCCTTGTGTTGAACATGGAATATTTCTCCATCTGTTTGTGTCCTCTCTTATTTCTTTGAGCAGTAGTTTGTAGTTCTCCTTGAAGAGGTCCTTTACATCCTTGTTAGTTGTATTCCTAGGTATTTTATTCTCTTTGTAGTAATCATAAATGGGAATTCACTCATGATTTGGCTTTCTGTTAGTCTGTTATTGGTGTATAGAAATGCTTGTGATTTCTGCACATTGATTTTTGTATCCTAAGACTTTGCTGAAGGTGCTTATCATTTTAAGGAGATTTTGGGCTGAGAGGATAGGGTCTTCTACATATACTATCATGTTGTCTGCAAATAGAGACAATTTGACTTTCTCCTTTCCCAATTGAATACCCTTTATTTATTTATTTTTTCTTGCCTAATTGCTCTGGCTAGACTTCCAATACTTTTTTGAATAGGAGTGGTGAGAAAGGGCATCCTTGTCTAGTGGCAGATTTCAAAGGAAATGCATCCAGTTTTTGCCCATTCAGTATGATATTGGCTGTAGGTTTGTCATAAATACCTTTTATTATTTTGAGATACATTCCATCAATACCGAGTTTATTGAGAGTTTTTAGCATAAGGTGCTGTTGAATTTTGTTGAAGGACTTCTCTGCATCTATTGAGATAATCACGTGGTTTTTGTCTTTGGGTCTGTTTATGTGATGGATTATGTTTATAGACTTGCCTATATTGAAGCAGCCTTGCATCCCCAGGATGAAGCCTACTTGATGGTGATGGATAAGTTTTTTGACATGCTGTTGCAATTGGTTTGCCAGTATTTTACTGAAGATGTTTGCACTGATGTTCATCATGAATATTTGCCTGAAGTTTTCTTTTTTTGTAGAGTCTCTCCTGGATTTTGGTATCAGAATAATGTTTGTCTCATAAAATGATTTGGGAAGTATTCCCTCTTTTTGTATTTTTTGGAATAGTTTCAGAAGTAATGGTACCAAGTCCTCTTTGTGTGTCTGGTAGAATTCAGTTGTGAACCCATCTGGACCTGAAATTTTTTCAGTTGGTAGGCTTTTAATTGCTGCCTCAACTTTAGCCCTTGTTATTGGTGTGTTCAAGGTTTCAACTTCTTGCTGGTTTAGGCTTGGGAGGGTGCAAGCATCCAGGCATTGATCCATTTCTTCCAGGTTTACTGGTTTATGTGCATAGAGTTGTTTGTAGTAATCTCTGATGGTAGTTTGTATTTTTGTAGAATCAGTGGTGATATCCCCTTTTTCATTTTTTTATTTCATCTATTTGATTCTTCTCCCTCTTCTTTTTTATTAATCTGGCTAGCTGTCTGTCTATTTTGTTGATCTTTTCAAAAAAACAGCTCCTGGATTTTTGATTTTTGAATGGTTTTGTGTGTCTCTATCTCCTTCAGTTCTGCTCTGATCTTAGTTATTTCTTGTCTTTTGCCAGCTTTTGAGGTTTTTTTGATCTTGCTCCTCTATCTCTTTCAGTTTTGACAATAAAGTGTCAATTTTAGATCTTTCCTTGCTTCTCTGGTAGGCATTTATTGCTACATCTTTATTTCTGTCTTCATTTCATTGTTTATCAAGTCAACATTCATAAGCAGGTTCTTCAGTTTCCATAAAGTTGTGTGGTTCTGCGTTAGTTTCTTAATTCTTAGTTCTAATTTGATTGCCCTGTTATCTGAGAGATGGTTATGATTTCTGTTCTTTTGCATTTGCTGAGAAGTGATTTACTTCCAATTATGTGATTAATTTTAGAGTAGGTGCAATGTGGTGCTGCGAAGAATGTATCTTCTGTGGATTTGGGGGTGAAGATTTCTGTAGATGTCTATTAGGTCTGCTTGGTCCAGATCTGAATTCAAGTCCTGGATATCCTTGTTAATTTTCTGTCTTGTTGATCTATTATTGACAGTAGAGTGTTAAAATCTTCCACTATTATTGTGTGGGAATCTCAGTCTCTTTTGAGGTCATTAAGAATGTGCTTTATGTACCTGGGTATTCCTGTATTGGATGTGTATATATTTAGGATGGTTAGCTCTTCTTGATTGGTTGATCCTTTTGCCATTACATAATGCCCTTCTTTTTCTCTGTTGATCTTTTTGTTGGTGTAGAGTCTATTTTGTCAGAGACTAGGATTGTAACTCCTCCATTTTTTTGGGCTCTGTTTGCTTGATAAATCTTCCTCTATCCCTTTATTTTGAGCCTATGTTTGTTTTTTGCACATGAGATGTGTTCCCTGAATACAGCACACCAATAGGTCTTGACTTTTTATCCAATTTGCAGATCTGTGTTTTTTGATTGGGGCATTTAGCCAATTTACATTTAAGGTTAATATTGTTATATGTGAATTTGATCTTGCCATTTTTATGCTAATTGGAACTATTACCCATTAGTTGATGCATTTTCTTCATTGTGTTGATGCTCTTTACCATTTGGTATGCTTTTGGAGTGGCTGGTACTGGTTGTTCCTTTCCTTAATTAGTGCTTCTTTCAGGAGCTCTTGTAAGGCAGGGCTGTTGGTGATGAAATCTCTCATCAATTGCTTGTCTGTAAAGGATTTTATTTCTCCTTGGCTTACAAAGCTTCATTTGGCCAGATGTGAAATTCTATATTGAAAGTTATCTTCTTTAAGGATGTTGAATATTGGCCCCCACTATATTTTGGCTTACAGGGTTTCTGTGGAGAGATCCACTGTGAGTCTGATGGGCTTCCCTTTGTGGGTAACCAGATCTTTCTCTCTGGCTGCCCTTAGCATTTTTTTTCTTCATTTCAATGCTGGTGAATCTGATGATTACATGCCTTGGGGTTGCTCTTCTTGAGGAATATCTTTGTGGTGTTCTCTGCATTTCCTGGACTTGAATGGTGGCCTGCCTTGCTAGGTCGGGGAAGCTCTCCTGGATAATATCCTGAAGAATGTTTTCCAGCTTGGATTCATTCTCTCCATCATATTCAGGTAAACCTATCAAACATAGATTAGGTCTTTTCACATAATCCTATATTTCTTGGAAGCTTTGTTCATTTCTTTTCACTCTTTTTTCTCTAATCTTGCCTTCTCATTTTATTTCATTGAGTTGATCTTCAATCTCTGATATCCTTTCTTCTGCTTGTTCGATTCAGCTATTGATACTTGTGTATGCTTCACGAAATTCTCATGCTGTGTTTTTCAGCTCCATCAGGTCATTTATATTCTTCTCTAAGATGTTTATTCTAGTTAGCATCTCATGTAACCTTTTTTCTAGGTTCTTAGTTTCTTTGCATTGGGTTAGCACATGTTCTTTCAACTCTGAGAAGTCTGCTATTACCTACCATCTGAAGCCTGTTTCTGTCAATTCATCAGATTCTTTCTCCATCCATCTTTGATCCCTAGCTGACATCTGGTGGGTACCCTTCAGGAGTACCCACCAGATGAGGAGTTGTTATCCCTTGAAAGAGGATCAGTGTTCTTGTTTTGGTGTTTTCATCCTTTTTGCACTGTTTTTTTCCCATCTTAGTTTCTTTATCTACCTGTGGTCTTTGTAATTGGTGACTTTCAGATGGGTTCTCTGAGGGGATGTCCTTTTTGTTGATGTTGAAGCTATTTCTTTCTGTGTCTTAGTTTTCCTTCTAACAATCAGGCTCCTCTGCTACAGGATTGCCAGCGGTCCACTCCAGACCCTGCTTGCCTGGGGATCACCCACAGAAGCTGCAGAACAGTAAGGTTTGCTGCCAGTTTCTTCTTCTGTTATTTTTGTCCCAGAAGGGTATCCACCAGATGTCAGCCTGAGCTCTCCTCTATGCGTGTCTGGGTGTATGGGGGTTGGGGAGCTGCTTGAGGAGACAGTCTGTTCCTTATAGGAGCTCAAGTGCTATGCTAGAACCTCCATTTTTTGTGTGCAGAGCTGCTGGGCAGATACCTTTAAGTCTGCTGCAGCAGAAGTTGTAACTGTCTCTTTACCCAGGTGCTCTGACATAGGAAGTTTGGCTTTATTTATAAGTTTCTGATGTGCCGCTGCCTTTTTTCAGAGATGCCGTGCCCCACACGGAGTAGTCTAGTCATAGTCTGCCAGCAGAGGCATTGCTGAGCTGCTGCAGGCTCTGCCAAGCTGCTGTGTGAACTGCCTTGGTATTGGTGGACTGTCTTGGTAGTGGCAGACACCCTTCCCCCCACTGAGCTGGACTGTCCCGAGTCTGGCTGCACTTGCTGCAAAACTCTCAATCCAGAGCATTTCAGATTGCTCGTTTTGTAGGGGTGGTGCCTGGCAAGCCAGATCACCTGGCTCCCTCTCTCAGGCCCCTCCCTTTTAGTTGAATGGGTGGCTCTGTCTCCCGGGCATTTCAGGTGCCAGTTGAAACAGTTGCCCAGATTTGTGTGAGTTAGTGTGTACCAACCTGTGGCACCAGTGTGCTGAAAACTCGTGGTGATTTTCAGCCATGGAATCTCCTGGTGTGTGGGCAGTGAAAATTCGTTTGAAAATGTGGTGGGCATGCACCCTCTGCATTGTTCTTGTTGAGAACTGCACTCTGGAGCTGTTCCTATTTGGCCATCTTCGATCTTCCCCCACATATTTTTATTCTACTCACAATTTGGTTTAACTTAGAAAATTAACATATCTAGACAATCAGTTTGTAAAAATAAAATCAATGCCAAACTACCAAATTAGATATATTTATTTTCTATTGTTTCTTAAAACAGTAACACAAACATAGACATGTAAATCCACAGACACACATTTTTCTCACATTTGTTTTGGGTTAGGGGTCTAGACACAAGTTAGCTAGATTTTTTTGTAGGTATCACAAGTCTTTAATCAAGATGGTGACTAGGACTGAGGTTCCCCTCTGGGGCCCAGCCTTTTCTACCAAGCTCACCCAGGTTATTAAAATAATTCAATTCCTTGCAGTTGAATAATTGAGATGTCCTCTTTCTTGCCAGTTCTCAGCCAGGGATTTGCTCTAAGCAACTAATGGAAGCCTGCAGTTCCTTACTTGGACAAACAGAAAATGAAAAACTTATAAGGAAAATAAAATTATTTTTAGGAATCCAAAGCTAGCTAATCTGGGAATTTCGTGGTATCGAGAAATAACCCTTGGTATTAAATCTTCTCCTTATGGGAGGTTTAGAATTTCTATATAGTAAGAACTTAGAAGTGGGCTTCAGTGACACAGTTGACAAGTTAAGACTTTTGGACTTGTTTGTTAGATGCATTGTTTATATTTAATGTGTACATTTAATTATAATGATTAGTGAATTTGGGGTGTTATGCTGAAGCCCATCACCATCAGAAAGCAATCTAGGAGCCTCCTCTGCATAATAAAAATGCATGAGTGTGAGACAAAACGTATTATTTGGACCAGGCGCGGTGGCTCATGCCTGCAATCCCAGCACTTTGGGAGGCCCAGGCGGGTGGATCACGAGGTCTAGAGATGGAGACCATCCTGGTCAATATGGTGAAACCCCATCTCTACTAAAAATACAAAAAATTAGCTAGGCATGGTGGCGCATGCCCGTAAACCCAGCTACTCAGGAGGCTGAGGCAGGAGAATTGCCTGAACCCAGTAGGCGGAGGTTGCAGTGAGCCGAGATCATGCCATTGCACTCCAGCCTGGGTAACAAGAGCGAAACTCCATCTTAAACAACAACAACAACAACAACAACAACAAAATTATTTAATTACTATGTGTGTTTGAGGATGATAATACTTACCTTTTAAGTATTATTGAGAAAAAATAATCACATGAAGTGCTTACTACAGTGTCTAGTGCATATTATATAATTATCTATCATTATTGTTGTTGACTATTAAAATAATTATGACTAAGATAATTCTTATAGCACACCATTCATGAAAATATAATTTTCTTATTTCTTAGATGACTAAAATTAGTTGATTTAAACTGCAAAGGTTATTCTTGGACCAAATAGAATTTGACAACATAACTGAACTATAGTTAATTAATAGTTATTGAAATAATTCTACTGAAATTACTGAAATAATAAGGAATTAGAATTATATAGATTAAAAATGAATTGTATAGATATAGAATTCTTATTATATATATTTCCAATTTTAATTATATATAATCTTTTAAAAGCAAATAATTATAGATTGAAAATTTGTGTATGTCTATGTTTGTATACACTTATCTATTATTTAAAATGTATTAAAAGGTTAATAATTAAAGAGTATGCAATGCATACCTGTAAAAGTAGTATCCTGCATCATTGTATTTACATGGTGTGAAAAAAATAAAATTACGAGGAAATATGTAAACTAAAATAAAACTAAGTAAAAACTAAAATCTTTTCATTAGGACTTTTAAAAATGTAACCCCTTTTATATTTTCTCTAGGTTCAGGCAAATTAGTACCTGTATAACTATAATACCAAATGTTTTTAAATTAATATTTCAAGTTAAATAAATATTTCCTAAACTCATTACGTGTAAGAAATTTAAATATTAATCTGTGTCAAAAGAACACAAGTAGCGTGTTTTGTTTTTTTCATACTATAGATATGAGGTTCACTGAGTCACATGGAGTTGTTCAAGCTTCGCTGTTCAAGCTCAAGAACTAGTCACTAGTGGAACCCTGCCTCCAACAAAGTATTTTTCTTTCCTATAATGCAACCATGTTTTTTTACTGGGGCTGAGTTTTTGTCAGTTAGATGTCCATACAAAACAAAAAACAAAAGAGAAAAACATGGGCATCTCCTGTGTAGGCTCAGAAGAGAAGCTAGGCAAAGTTCTTAGCACAAGCTAACTGATTTTAACTAATTCTGATGCTGACACATTGTTCTTTTGAATGCCTTGCCTAAGTGCTTGCAGTTTTCTAAATGAAGTGTGAAGGAGCCATGTGTGTTCATACTTGAGATGACACTAGTTAATTTTCACCTCTTCCTAAAGGCATAGAGTTTGGATTTTTTAATACATGAGAGATTTTTTTTTCACTTTTTTTAATGACTCCATTTTTAATTTTTTTTAAGTAAGACAAAATAGTTATATTTTTAGGATTGTGAACCAGTGTAAAATATTAATGGTTAACATAACTAATTTCAAATACAGTACAAATATTAGCCTTATATATTAAATTTCCCCAACTGCGTATTATATATTAAGGTGGAATTGTGAGAGAATTTACTTGACAAAGATTCAAAATTTGCATTTTAGCATTATATTATTTGTACTTATTACAATTAAGTACTGCACTGATGCTTGCATCTTGGTATAATAACAGTACATATGGGTTGAAAAATGTCCCACCGTTGTTTTGGTTTTAATATGTATGGGGGTGTAGATTGGTTGTGCATGGGGAAATAGATTGGAGAATTTTGTTTCCTTTAGTTCTCTTAATGGGTAACTATGAACATGCTTTTTGGTTTTAGAGTTTGATCTAGTCCCAGTTTCATCACTGAGCAGCCATGTCACCTTGGGCAGTTTCTTTTGCCTTTTGGGGTTTTAGTTTGCTTGCCTGTAAAAGAAGCATACAATTAATAATCATATTTATGGCAAAGACTTTTAAAACATATAAATTCACATTACTTAGTTCTTACCTAGTTTTATTTTATTTTACATATTACATTGTAATTTTATTTTTTCACACCATATAAATACAATGATCCGGCATACCATTCCAGGATGCATATAAATGCATATAAATTCACATTACAAAGTCTATTTAGAAGAAATGTTTTCCTGTACTTCTATTTATTTCAGAAAGTGGAGAAGGATGTGTAAGAGGAAGGAGAAGGAAGAAGAGACAAGTCCTGACTTTGAGACTTAAAGACAAATGCACATCGACATCAGTATTATTTATTTATTTATTTGGTACATGCAGATAGAGCACCCTAATTAGTTATTCTTCTTCAGTATTACATACCATATTCTGAATGGATTTACAGGGATATCCAATAATCCCTTGCTCATGCAGAAGTTCCCAAGTGCGTAGTGCCTATTGGAAATAATATGACGATTCAGATCCCATCTCTCCGGCAAGCTTTGTTTCTGTCCTTTCACAAATGAAAGCTTTTAAATTTATCTATCTTCTCAAGACTTTAAGAATGAGATGATTTGATTTCTTTAGTTAAATGGGGCTGAAACAACGAAGTAAGTAAGAGGGTTAATTAATTTATTTGGAATCTAACTTTTATTTTTGAATAGCATATAAGGGAAATAAGCAAAAGCAAAACTTCCTGATCAGCCTGGGACAACTTTAAGAGCACTAACTAAGTAGCTTGTAAACCTGTTATGGGTTATGGCTTTGTTCGTTTGTAGCGGGCTCTAAACCCAGTTGTGTAGTAATGAGCCTTAATTGTATTCCTTAAACCATAATTGCAGCCAGTGATTGATTAGAAACATGTCAGATGTGTTGGTATTCTGATTCTGTTATTATATAAGATCTGCTCATTTATCTGTGGATTTATTTCTATTTTATATTACATGTATTAAAAAATTATCCCTCAGACTATCTGAGTATGCTTATATGAAGTTTCAAAATATTCCTATAGGAAGTAATCTCAGTCAGTTGGACATTTAAAGGAGAAAGACTTGTAGTGGAAAATATAAAAACTAAGTGAAACTTATTCAGTAAATATTCAAGAAGTTCTCACTGAGTTTAATATACACACTTCTTGGGTGATTGATACACTAGAAGCCCAGACATCATCCCTATGCAATGTATCCACATAACACAACTGTACTTGTACGCTTACATCCATAAACATAAAAATAAATAGATAAGATCCTTAAATTATTTATTTTTATAGTTTATCTTAATATTCTAGGTTTTCTCTGTTATGGGGTATGAACAATTGGAAGAGTCCTTTAGCCCACTGATAATCTCAGCAGACATGAACTGTACCTTGACATGTTGTGGAGTGAAGTACTATTGTCTCTGAAATATTGTTGACCAAAAAAATGTTTAAACTGAACCCAAACAATATTTTAGATTTCATAATTACAAATGAAAAAGAGCACTTTAAAAGCCATAAAGGAAATAAATCAGACAAATTCAGAAGCTGAGACATTCTACAAGACAATTAAATGTTTGCTTCAATAAACTGGTATCATAAAAAGATTTAGCCACTGCTTATATCAAAAGGAATTAAGGGACATAATAGTCAAATCCAGTGTGTGGGTATTGTTTAACATTGGTTTGAAATGAATTGAAAAATGCATTTTGGGAAAATCTGGAGAAATAAGAATATACTCTGGGATTTAGATAATATCAAATTATCATTATTTTGTATTTTTCTTAGATGAGACGTAGTACTCTGATTAGGTTATATAGGAGGATGCTTTTGGTTTTTGGTGTTCATACTGAATGAAGTACTATGGGGTACATAACATGAAATTACTTTAAGATATTAGATCAAAATAGATAAAGTAAATATAAAATATAGTGACAATTGTTAGATATTGATGATGGGAATTCAGGGTTTACCATCTTTCTCCTTTTACATTTCTGCATATTTGTAGGTTTTAATAATAAAATGCAATATAAAATGGACACTACTTGATGCTAAGTTAAATATAAAAATTTCTTTCAAATATTTAGCTTCCAACTATTCATTAACTAGCCACCTATATTTGGCAAGCTTCCACGTTATCTGTGGGGCATAGTGCAGTGAGCTTCTCTGATTTATTCTCTGCTCTCATGGAACAGGCAGTGAAGGGGGATGATAAGTACTGACCAGATCATTACAAAGGGATAAGACTAAAATAGGAAGTGCTACAAATGTGAGTGACAGTTGGACCTCACTCAGTCCGCGAAAAAATGGACCCCCCTGGGAAAAGGTACCTATTAGAAGAAATTCAAGTGCAGATAGAGGAGATGCAGTGGGTGTTGGATGGCCTTGCAGCTTCCTCTTTAAAAAAAGTAAATAAATATAGCCCAATTTATTAAAGAAAACACGCACAAAAGCACAAAAGGTGGTGAGAAAAGAGAGAGGGAAAGGGGAAAAGATAAGTGAAATAAGACTAGAATGTTAGATAACAGCTGAATTTCCTTTAGTAAAGGTAACGATTTTAGGTTTTATTCTGAGAAAAGTGGAAAGTTTGAATGATCTCAAATAAGATTAAATGACTTATTTATGTGAGAGAACTCACTCTTGCTGAAATGAAGAGAATGAAATAAGGGTTGGAATATGTGTATGTGAAAGAACAGTTAGGAGGAGGATAGTAGAGGCATTGAGATAAGAGATGGGGTTATGATGTTTCCGGAAGAGGAAAGGAGAACTGGTAGCATGATACGTGGCTCTGAGAACCGGAACTTGAAGTGCCCTCTTTAAGATCTTCTAAGTCTCCCTCTGGTATCTAGTGTCCAGAGTGGCAGCACCACTAGGTTGGCAGGGCATCTTGAGCTCAGATCATGACCTACCTGAGTCCTGTGCATCCAATAGTGAGCTTGATAGAGAACAGTGGATTAGGAAGATATTTAGAAAGAGAATGTAGGATTCAATGGTTTATCAGATGTAGAAAGACGAAGAGTTAAATATGCCTTCCAAGTATTTGACTTGAATAATTAAGTAGATAAAAAGAGTTGTAATGAATTTTCGCAAAATTACTGTTACTCTTTAGTATTACATAATTTATGGTTTTGCAATATAACGCCATTGGAATAGTAATTTCTTCTTTAACTATCATTCTCAACATTCTCAATATTTGTCCAAATTGCCGTCCACATTAATATAGAACAACAAAAGTCAGGGGTAACTTTTTTCTCTTCTATCTCTCTTAAATTTAAAACACTGTAACTCTAGCTAATATTTTTACATGAATGAGTGGATTGCATAAGCTGTATAAAATGACCCAAATCACAAAAGTTTCATGAATTTTCAAAGTGCACTAAATCAATGTAGAGCAATCCAGATAACTGAACTATAAAAATTGAGAGTTGTATAACCTTGACTTGATTTGATTTGAGTAGGATAGTGCATTGATTGCCATTTGAGAAATGCAGCATTCAATACTTACCCTCCAGAGAAGATGAAAAATAGCCACAAATTCAATAACACCTTTCTGCACATAACTAAAATATTACCTCGATTTGATCTTAACAGGTTTGAATTTTGATTTTAGGTTGATACACTTATAAAAGGGATTCTGCATTTTAATAAAGTATAATATAAATTTTAACATTAATTCATTTTTAGTTGTTATCTACAGAATTTCCCAACATGCAAGCATGAGCATACCTCAACTTACTGTGACTCACTTTGTTGTGCTTTATTGATATTGTGCTTTTTACAAATTAAAGCTTTGTGGCAACCCTGCATTTAGCAAATCTATTGAAACGATGTTTCCATCAGCATATTGTTACTTTATGTCTCTGAACTATATTTTGTTAACTTTCACAATATTTCCAATATTTTCATTATTATTATGTCTTTAATGGTGATCTGTGATCAGGGATCTTTGGAGTTACTATTGTAATTGTTTTGTGGTGTCACAAATTGCACCCAAATAAAAGGCCAAAGTTAATAAGTGTTTTGTGTGTTCTAACTGCTCCACTGATTGTTCATTCTCCTGTTTCTCTCCATCCATTCAGACTTCCTGTTCCCTGAGATACAATATTGAAATGAGGTCAATTAATTATTCCATAATACCTCTAAGTGTTCAAGTGAAAGGAAGAGTTGCACATTTCTCATTTTACATCAAAAGCTAGAAATGATTAAGCTTAGTGAGAAAGGTGGAAAATGAAGATAGGTTGAAAGCTAGGCCTCTTGCGCCAGTTAACCAAGTTATGTATCCAAAGGAGAAGTTCTTGAAGTAAATTAAAAGTTACTACACATTCCTGCAATCCCAGCACTCTAGGAAGCCAAGGAGATGAATCACTTGAGCCCAGCAGTTCAAGAACAGCAAGAGCAACATGACAGTACCCCATCTATACATTGTTTAAAAATTAATGTGGTATGGTGTTGAACACTTTTAGTCTCAGATACTCGGGATGCTGAGGTGGGAGAATCACTTGATCCAGGAAGGCTGAACCTTCAGTGAGCTGTGGTTAAGCCCCCGAACTCCAACCTGGGCAATAGACTGAGACTGTGTCTTCAAAGAAATGTTAAAAATGGTTCTACAGTGAACACACAAATAATAAGAAAATGAACTACATAATTTCTGATATGGGGAAAGCTTGAGTGGTCTGGCTGAAAGATCAAACCATCCACAACATTCCCTTAAGCCAAAGCCTAATCCAAAGCAAAGCCTTAACTCTCTTCTAATCTGTGAAGGGTGAGCAAAGTGAGAAAGATGCAGAGGAATTATTGTAGCCTAGCATAGGATAGTTTATGAAGTTTAGAGAAAGAAGCCATATGGATAACAGAAAAGTAAAGTTGGAGTAGTAAGTGCTAATGTAGAAGTTGCAGCCAGTTATCCAGAAGATCCTGCTAACACCATTGATGAATGTGGCTACACTAAACAACTGATTTTCAAAGTAAGTAAAACAGCCTTCAGTTGAAAGGGGATGTCATCTTATACTTACATAGCTAAAGAGGAGAAATCAACTCCTGGCTTCAAAGCTTTAAAGGACAGGGTGACTCTTTTGTTAGGGGCTAATACAGCTGGTGATTTAAGTTCAACTTAATATTCATATACTATACCAAAAACCATAGGACTTTAAAAATTATGCTAAATCTAATCTACCTGTGTCTTATAAATGGAACAGCACAGCTTGAATCATAGCACATTTGTTTACAGCATGAATTACTGAATATTTTAAGCCCACTGTTGTACCTACCACTTAGAAAGAAAGTTATTTCAAAATATTGCTGCTCATTGACAATGTGCCTAGCCACCCAAGAGTTCTGACAAAGATATACAAGGAGATTAATACTATTCTTCCTATTAACACAACATTCATTCTGCAGCCTGTGAATCAAAAAGTACTTTTGAGTTTTAAGTCTCATTAAAGAAATGCATTTTGTAAGGCTACAGCTGCCATAGTGATTCCTCTGGTGGATCTGGTCAGAAGTTAAAATAACAAAATTCACAGGAATTTTGAAGAAGTTGATCACAACTCTCATGGATTAATTGGAGTAATTTAAAACTTCGGTGGAGGAAGTAACTGCACAGATAGTGGAAATGGCAAGATAACTCAAATTGGAAGGAGGGTGAAGATATGAATCAGTTGCTATAATCTTTTTTTTTTTATGCAGAGTCTTGCTGTGTTGCCCAGGCTGGAGTACAGTGGCTCCATCTTGGCTCACTGCACCCTCCACCTCCCAAATTCAAGCGATTCCCATGTCTCAGCCTCCCAAGTAGCTGGGATTACAGTGATATACCACCACAACCAGATAATTTTTGTATTTTTAGTAGAGATGGGATTCACAATGTTGGCCAAGCTGGTCCCCAACTCCTGACCTCAAGGGTTCTGACCACCTCAGCCTCCCAAAGTGCTGGAATTACAGGTGTGAGCCACTGCACCTGGCTGACTGTTATAATCTTGTGATAAAACTTGAATGAATGAAGATTTGGCTTTTAAAAAAACTTCTATGTTTATGTTCAGGGGGTACAAGTTCAGATGGTGTGATGCTGAGGCTTAGGGTCCCCTCATTCAGGTCCTCAGCATAGTACTCAACAAGCAGTTTTTTGACCCATGCCCATCTCCCTCCCTCCCCACTCTATTAGTCCCGAGTGTCTACTCTTCCATCTTCATGTCAATGTGTACTCAATGCTTAGCTCCCACTTATCGGTGAAAATATTCAGTATTTGATGTTCTATTCCTGCACTAATTTGCTTAGGATAATGGCCTTCGGCTCTACCCATGACGCTGCAAAGGACATAATTTATTGCTTATATGGCTGCATTTTTCCTTTTGTTTATACACCCAGTAATAGGATTGCTGGGTCTAATGATAGTTCTGTTTTTAGTTCTTTAAGAAATTCTTCCATCAAGGCTGAACTAATTTACATTTCCACCAACAATGTATAAGCATTTCCATTTTTCTTCAGTCACTCCAGCAACTGTTATTTTTTTAATTATTAATAATAACCATTCCAACTGTTGTGAGATCCTCTTTTCCTATGGTTTTGATTTGCGTTTCTCTAATGATTACCGATGTTGAGCATTTATTTTTGTTGGCCACTTATGTATCTTCTTTTGAGAGGTGGCTGTTCATGTCTTTGCTTAGTTTTAATGGGGTTATATGTTTTGCTTATTGATTTATTTAAGTTCTTTATAAATTTTGGATAATAGACTGCCATCAGACATGTAATCTGAGAGTATCTTCTCCCAGTTTTTAGGCGGTCTGTTTACACTGTTGACAATTTTTTTTTTTTTTTGCTGTGCTGAAGCTCTTTAGTATAGGTAGGTCCCATTTCTCAATTTTTTTTTTAATCTGGAATTGCTTTTGGGCACTCGGTGCAAATTACCTGACAAAGCCAATCTCAATAAAGATATTTCCTTGATTTTCTTACAGGATTTTTATAGTTTCAGGTCCTATAATTAAGTTTCTGAAACAGAGTATAACTCTGTCACCAAGGCTAGAGTGCAGTGGCATGATCTCCACTCACTGCAACCTCCACCTCCTGAGTTCAAGTGATTGTCTTGCCTCAGCCTCCCGAGTAGCTGGGACTACAGGCATGTGCCACCACACCTGGCTAATTTTTGTAATTTTAGTGGAGATGGGGTTTCAATTTACTATGTTGGCTAGGCTTGTCTCAAACTCTTGACTTTAGGTGATCCTCCAGCCTCAGCCTCCCAAAGTGCTAGGATTACAGGCATGAGCCACCACACCGAGCACATCTTGAATTGATTGTTGAATATGGTTAAATATAGAGGACAAATTTTATTCCCCATTGCTTATTTCTGTAGACTTTGTTGAAGATCAGATGGTTGTATGTGTGTAACTTTATTGCTGGGTTATATATTCTATTTCATTGGTCTATTTGTCTGTTTTTATACCAGTTTCATGCTGTTATGATTATTGTAGCTTGATAATATAGTTTGAAGATGAGTAATGTGATACTTCTGGCTTTGTTCTTTTTCCTTAGAGTTGCTTTATGTTTTCATGCCCTTTTTTCATTTCATATGAATATTAGAATAGTTTTATTTGTTCTAATTCTTTGACAAATGACATTGGTAGTTTGATGGAAAGAGTGGTGAATCTACAAGTTGTTTTGAGCAGTATGACCATTTTAATGATACTGACTCTTCCAATCTATGAGCTTGGAATGGTTTTCCATTTATCTGTGGCACCTCTAGTCTGCAAGGACAACTACAAAACACCTCTGGTTTCTTTCAGCAGTGTTTCGTAGTTCTGCTTGCAAGGATCTTCAGCTGTTTCCCTAGGTACTACACTATTTTTTTGACTATTACAAGTGGGATTGACTTCTTGATTTGGCTTTCAGTTAGAAAACTGTTGGTGTATTATAAATGCTACTGACTTTAATACAGTGATTCTGTATCTTGAAACTTTACTAAAGTCAGGTTTGTCACTTCTAGAATTCTTTTGGTGGTCTTCAGAGTTTACTATATATAGAATTATATCATCAGCAAAGAGAGATATTGTGACTTCTTTTTCTATTTTGATGAATTTTACTTTGTTCTCTTCCCTGATTGTTTTGGCTAGGACTTCCAGTACTGTTCAGTAGAGAGGTGAGAATGGCATCTTGCCAAGTTCCAGTTCTCAAGGGGAGTGGTTCCAGTCTTTGCCCATTTAGTCTGATATTGGATATGAATTTGTCTTAGATGGCTCCTATAATTTTGATGTGCTTTCTTTGATGCCTAGTCTGTTGAGGGTTTATATCATGAATGGAAGTTGAATTTCATCAAAAACTTTTAATCTATCTATCAAGATAATTATATGGGTTTTGTTTTTAATTATATTTATGTAATGAATCATAGTTATTGATTAGTGTATGCTGTGCCAACCTTGCTTCTCAGGAATAAAACTGCCCACTTAGTCATGGTGAATTAACTTTTTGATATGTTGATAGATTTAGTATTGTTAGTATTTCATTGAGAATTTTTACATCTCTGTTCATCAGAAATATTGACCATAGCTGTGCTTTTTCACTGCATCTATTCCAAATTTTGGTATCAGGCTGATGCTGGCTTTATAACATGAGTTAAGGAGGAGACTCTAATATTCTGGAATAGTTTCAGTAGGATTGGTAGCAGTTCTTTATTGTATGTCTAGTAGAACTCAGCTGTGAATCCATGTAACCCAGGTCTTTTTGTTTGGTGTTCTTGTTAGTGATTCAATTTAAAAATTTGCTTTTGTTGCCAATGCTTTTGGTGTTTTGGTCATGAAGTCCTTGCCTACTCCTATGTCCTGAATGGTTTTGCCTAGATTTTCTTCTAGGGTTTTACGGTGCCAGGTCTTATGTTTAAGTCTTTAATCCATCTGGAGTTAATTTTAGTGTAAGGTGTCAGGAAGGGGTCCAGTTTCTGCTTTCTGCACATAGCTATCCGGTTTTCCCAACACCATTTATTAAACAGGGAGTCCTTTCCCTATTGCTTGTTTTTGTCAGGTTTATCACAGATTGTATGGTTGTAGATATGTTGTGTTGCCTCCAATATCTCTGTTTTGTTCCATTGGTCTATATCTCTGTTTTGGTACCAGTACCATGCTGTTTTGATTACTGTAGCCTTGTAGTATAGTTTGAAGTCTGGTAGTGTGATATCTCCCCCTGTTTTCTTTTTGCTTAGAATTGACTTGGCTATGCGGGCTCTCTTTTGGTTCCATATGAAGTTCAAGGTGTTTTTTTCCAGTTCTGTGAATAAAGTCAATGGTAGCTTGATGGGAATAGCATTGAGTCTGTAAATTACTTTGGGCAGTATGGCCATTTTCAAGATATTGATTCTTCCTAACCATGAACATGGAGTGTTTCTCCATCTGTTTGTGTCCTCTCTTATTTCGTTGAGCAGTGGTTTGTAATTTTCCTTGAAGAGGTCCCTTATGTTCCTTGTAAGTTGTATTCCTAGGTATTTTATTATCTTTGTAGCAATTGTGAATGGCAGTTCATTCTTGATTTGGCTCTCTTTAATTCTGTTATTGGTGTATAGGAATGCTTGTGATTTTTGCCCATTGATTACTTGGTGTATATCCAAAGGACTATAAATTGGTCTACCATAAGAACACATGCACACGAATGTTCATTGCAGCACTGTTTACAATAGGAAAGACCTGGAACCAACCCGAATGCCCATCAATGATAGATTGGACAGGAAAAATGTGGCACATATCCACCATGGAATATTATGCAGCAATCAAAAATGTTGAGTTCATGTCCTTTGCAGGGACATGGATGAATCTGGAGAACATCATTCTCAGCAAACTAACACAAGAACAGAAAATGAAATACCACATATTCTCACTCATAGGCGGGTGATGAACAATGAGAACACATGGACAAAGGGAAGGAAGCACTACACACTGGGGTCTATTGTGGGGGGATAGAGGAGGAACAGCGGTGGGGGGGCTGGGGAGGGACAGCCTGGGGAGAAATGCCAAATGTGGGTGAAGGGGAGGAAGGCAGCAAAACACACTGCCACATGTGTACCTATGCAACTATCTTGCATGTTCTGCACATGTACCCCAAAACCTAAAATGCAATACAAAAAATCGCTTTTGGTCTGTTCAGGTTTTCACTTTCTTTTTGTTTCAATCGTGAGTGATTGCATGTTTCCAGGAATTTATCAATTTTTTCTAGGTTTTCTAATTTTTGTGTTTAGGTGTGTTCATAATAGCTTCTAAGGATCTTTTGCATTTCTGTGGGATTGGTTGTAACGTCATCTTTATCATTTCTCATTGTGTTTAGCTGGATTTGCTCTTTGTATTTTCTCTGCTAATCTAGCTAGTGATCTATTGTTCTTGTTTATTCTTGTCAGCAATGAGCTTTTGGTTTCATCAATGCTTGTTATGGAATTTTACATATTCATTTCATTCAACCCTCTTATTTTAGCTATTTCTTTTCTTCTGTTTGATCCATGGTTGGTTTGGAATTTTTCTAGTTCCTCTAAGTGCAAGGTTAGATTGTTAATTTTAGCTCTTTCTAGCTTTTTTGTGAAGTCATTTAGTGCTATTAACTTTTGTCACTTCTTTAGAGCATCCTAAAGACTATAAGTCTTGTCTTTATTTTTCTTTCTTTCTTTATTTTTTTATTTTTGCTTTAATTTTGTTGTTCACCTGAGTTATTTAAAAGTAAATTGTTTACCTTCCATATATTTGTGTAGTACTGAGATATCTTAGTATTGGCATCTATTTTTATTGCACTGTGATCTGACAGTGTGCTTTGCATAATTTTGATTTTTTGAATGTATTGCAACTTGCTTTATGACTGAGCATGTGGTCAATTTTAGGCTATCTTCCATGTTCAAATTAGAAGAATATACACTCTGTTGTTGTTGAATGGAGTATTCTATAAATGTCTAATAAGTCCCATTGGTCAAGTTTTGAGTTTAAGCCCAAAATTTATTTGTTAGTTGTTTGCCTTGATGATCTGTCTGATGCTGTCAGTGAGGTGTTGAAGTCTCCCACTATTATTATGTAGCTTTCTACCTCTTCATAGGTCAGGAACAACTTGTTTCATAAATCTGGGTGCCCCAGTATTGGGTGTGTATAAATTCACAACTGTTAAGTCTTCTTGTTGAATTGAACCCTTTATCATTATGTAAAGCTCTTCTTTGTTGACTTAAGGTCTGTTTTATCTGATATTAGAATCACATCTCTCATTCTTATTTTATTTTATTTTATTTTTTACTCTGTTTGCATGGTAGATCTTTTTCTGTCCCTTTACTTTGAGCTTGTATGTATTTTTACATGTGAGACAGGCCTTGCCCAGCTTGCAACTCTATGCTTTTTAATTGGGGTCTTTAGATAACCTAAATTCAGAGTTAGTATTGCTATGTGACATTCTGTTACTATCATCATGTTGTTAGCTAGTTGTTTTGTAGACTTGAACCTCTTATAAGACACGTCTTATGGTAATGAATTCCCTTAACATTTCCTTGTCTGAGAATAATTTTATTTCTCCTTCACTGATGAAGCTTAGTTTAGCAGGATGTAACATTCTTGGTTATAATTTCTTTCCTTGCAGGATGTTGAAAATAGGCCCACAATCTCTACTGGCCTGTAAGATTTCTGCTGAAAGGTCTGCTGCTAGCCAGGTAGGTTTCCCTGACCCTTCCGTCTAACTGCCTATAATTTTTTTTTTCTTTCAATTTGACCTTGGTGAATCTGGTTACTTTGTAGCTTGGGAATGGTGATCTTGTATAGTATCTTCCTTGGTCTCTCTGTACTTTTAAAGTTTCCACATAAACCTCTCTAGTGAGATTGGCGAAATTTACAGGGACTATATCCTCACATTTATTTTCCAAGTTCCTTACCTTCTCTTCTCTCTTACAAATACTAATGAATCATAGGATTGGTCTCTACATAATCCCATATTTCCCAGAGGTTTTATAAACTATTTAAGGTTTTTTCCCCTTCTGTTTTGTCTGAGTTTATTTGAAAAACTGGTCTTCAAGTTACGAGATTCTTCCCTTGAGTAGGTCTATTCTGCCTGTAATACTTCCAACTCTATTGTAAAATACCTGTAGTGACTTTTTTTTTTTAATTTCCAAAGGGTCAGTTTGGTTGTTTTGTAAAATGACTATTTTATCTTTTGGCTCCTGGATCATTTTACTAGTCTCCTTGGATTCCTTGGATTGAATTTCTGCTTTCTCCAGATTCTTGATAAGCTTTCATGCCATCCAGATTCAGAATTATATGTCTGCTAATATTTCAGTCATTTCAACGTGGCTAAGAACCACTGCTTGGGAGCTGGTTGCTTATTTCGAGTTAAGGGGACATTCTGACTGTTTGAATTGCCAGTCTTCTTACACTGATTCTTTCTCATCTGAGAGGGCTAGCATTCCATTAATTGTTGTGTGGGTTGAGTATAGTCAATTGGCTTCATTTCTGTGTGCTTTCAGAGAGTCAACACTTTGTACAGGACCTTTGTTTGCAGGTGGATTTTTGCCCTGAGTGTCACACTTTTTGAATATTTGCAGAATATTTTTTTGTGTTGTAATTTGGGATTCAAACCAGTAGATGGCACTTAAGAGTAATTGCCGTCAGATAATCCCTTGCTCGCTGCACAGCTCTTTTGTATTTCAGAGTGGTGAAATAGGGGTGGTGAGTCAGGGGGAGATGATTTCTTCACTAGGTTCGCTCCTGGGTCTTGGGGGAGTTCCCTCAAGTCACTGGTGGTATGCCCACATTGCCTTTTTTGGCTGTTCCACGCCATGAGGCTCTCTGGAGCAATGGCTATAGGTAGAAGACAGGCGATGCCCTTCCCAGGTAGATTCTGTAAACTAAGGCACACCCTGCTTCTTTGCCAGTCCATAAGCCTACATTGCTGACCCCTCCCAGAGTTCTGAGAGTGGATGCTTCTCCCCTGTTTCAGCGCTGGACACCAGTAACTGCACGGCACCCCTGAGTTGCATACAGCCCTAGGCAACTGGGACCTGCCAGCAGCTCCAGTCTCCGATCCCTTGGGGTTGGGCCCTGATGCACTGGAGTGTCGGAAATAATCTCAGACCACCAGAAATTGGTGAGTTGAGTTGCCAGTGATGCACTGAGGCTGGGCAGTGGAAACTGCTATGCACAATGCTCCCACAGGAGTGGCCAGGTAGGGGCTTTGGGAGGGGATAGCAGGCAGAGGGCTTAAAAAACAAATGTGCCCTAACTTCGTAGGAAAATCAGCCATGCGCTTTTTTGGAACTTCAGTATGCTGGGGTAAGAGCAACTCAGAGGAAAATGGGGAATCTTGGGGTATGGGTGTCTATGGCCCTGCTCCGCTGTAACTGCCCTGGGCACAAAAATCCTTAGCACAGGCTGAAGTTGTGCCTTGGCTTACTCTTTAGGCAGACTTCCCTGCCAGCTCGTGTCTATGGGGGATGTGGAATCCCTTGGAATAGGATCCCATAGGTCCACGGAGAGAGAGAGCTGACCCACCATTCAGTGACTCACACCCTCCCTAGCAGCAGTTCGGGGATGAGTACTAGCTTTGACATTTGGCAACCCCGTGCAGGGTTCTCGGCTTTCTCCCTCTTCAGCATCAGCCTCCGCATTGCCCTTCTACTGATTCTCGGTCTCCTCTCTCCAAAGACGTGTTTTCAAATGTTGTTTTACTCCATTTTGATCTCTTCTCCGTGGGAGTGGTGCTTTCTAGCTGCATCTATTTGCCCATGTTGTCTCCTATTTCAAAGTGTCGCTTCTTACAGATGAGCAAGTAAACTGATTTCTTGAGTTGAAATCTATTCCTGGTGAAGACAGTGTAAAATTGTTGAAATGACAACAAAGGACTTAGAATATTACCTAAACTTAGTTGACAAATCAACAGCAGGGTTTAAGATGACTGACTCGAATTCTGAAAGAAGTTCTACTGTAAATCTAGTGCTGTGAAGCTGCATTTCAAGCTAAAAATATATATATTTCATGAAAGCAACAATCAATGTGTCAGCAAACTTCATTGTTGTCTTATTTTAAGAAACTGGCATGGCCACTGCATCCTTCAGCAACCACCAACCTGATCAGTTAGCTGCCAGCAACATTGAGGCAAAACCTTCCAACAGTGAAGAGATTAAGACTTGCTGAAGGCTTAGATTATTATTAGCATGTTTAAGGAATAAAATGTTTTTAATAGACTTGCTACATTGCAATATTTGCTTTAATATTGTGATCTGGAACCAACCCTGAAATATCTCCAAGATATTCCTGTAGATACTTAAAGATAATTTAAACTTCTGTAATTTGTTTTTAGCTAACGGAAACATAAAAAATATTCTCCACTGTCGCTTCATGTCTCTGCTATGAAAGTCTCTTTATATAGCTGAGAAGAGAGGTGAGCAACTAGAAATCATCTCCTTTCCTCTTACCACTTACTAGTGACTGCAGCAGCATTTGAATTATTTCCCATTCTTTCTGTGATTGTCAAGGTGGTGATGCAGGACTTCAGAGGAAGGAATTTTACTGTTCCCCACTCAGCATCACCCTCATGGTTTTTCTCCCCTATTTCTTTGTAAGAACAATAAAAACAATGATTTCATGAGTGCTCATAATGTGCCAATTTAAGAGTATGCCAAGCATATCTTTTCATTTTACAAATATTAGTGAGAAAGGATCTTTGTTCATAAATGAAACTAGTTTGTAGATTTAAAAAAAAGATGGTCATCAAGGTTCCATAATATGTCTCATGTCACATAACTAGTAAGAGAATGCTCCAAACATCACGTGCAAGTCTCTCTAATTCTAAATTACCATATTTCCTTTTATTCCCAGAGCTCTTCTGTGAGTAACAGCATTGTCAAGGATTGAGGTTAAATGTTACATGAAAATATACAAGATTTTTCTCAGCCTTGGGAAGATAATCAATGTCAGTATTATAAATTCTTAAATAATGACATAGTGTATATACTTAGATAGTATAATTCATGCATAACTGACAGGTAGATACAACTTAACCTTTAAAGGGATAGTGATAAGAGGGAAATCAAAAAAGGGAATAATATAGTTTAATGTTTTTGCATGCTACTTGTCTACTGAACTTCATAAAAATTTATGATTAGTTATAGCATTACAAAACATTGATTTTTTTAAATTGCATTTTAGGTTTTGGGGTACATGTGCAGAACATGCAAGATAGTTGCATAGGTACACACGTGGCAGTGTGTTTTGCTGCCTTCTACCCCTTCACCCATATTTGGCATTTCTCCCCATGCCATCCCTCCCCCACGACCCCCCCGCTGTCCCTCCCCTATTTCCCCCAATAGACCTCAGTGTGTGGTACTCCCTTCCCTGTGTCCATGTGTTCTCATTGTTCATCACCCACCTATGAGTGAGTATATAAGGTGTTTCCTTTTCTGTTCTTGTGTCAATTTGCTGAGAATGATGTTCTCCAGATTCATCCATGTCCCTGCAAAGGACATGAACTCATTATTTTTTATTTCTGCATAATATTCCATGGTGTATATGTGCCACATTTTCCCAGTCCAGTCTATCATCGATGGGCATTTGGGTTGATTCCAGGTCTTTGCTATTGTAAACAGTGCTGCAGTGAACATTCATGTGCATGTGTCCTTATGGTAG
>CM052650.1:51470306-51528320 GCA_028533165.1 Leontopithecus rosalia | reverse complement strand
TGCTTGCCTGGGGTACACCTGTAGCAGCTGCGGAACAGTGAGGGATGCTACCAGTTTCTTCTTCTATCTTTGTCCCAGAATGATGCCTGCCAAATGTCAGTCTGATCAGTCCTTTTTGAGGTGATTCTTTGGGTATATGTGGGTCAGGGAGGTGCTTGAGGAGACGATCTGTACTTTATAGGAGCTCAAGTGCTGATCTGTGAGCTCCGTTGTTCATTCAGTGTTGCTAGGCAAGTACGTTTAAGTCTGTTGCAGCAGAACTCATGAAACCGCTATTTTTTCCTCAGATGCTCTGTCTAGGGGAGTTAGGGCTTTATTTGTGAGTATCCATTGCTCTGTCCTGCCCAGCTAGGAGGCAGTCTAGTCATTATTTGGCTGCTGAGGCTCCGCCCTCCTGGCGTGAGGTCCACCCTTTTGCTGTGGGCTCTGTCCTGCTTTTTTGGGCTCCGCCCTGCTGACATAGGCTCCATCCTGCTGATGTGGGCTCTGCCCTGTTGGCAGAGTCTCTCTGTTATTGTGGGTTGCCTCGGCAACGGCTGACTGCATCAACAATGGGTGGGTACTTCAGTAGGGGCAGAAACTCTAGGCAATGGCAGACGCCCCTCCCCCACCAAGCTGCACAGCCGTGGGTTCAGCTGTTTCCGCAGTGGAACTCTCAACTCCTGGAACTCTCAACTCCAGCCACTCCGAATCACAGTATTCCTTGTCCCTGTGGGGGTGGGACCCGTCAAGCCTGATCACTTGGCTCCCTGCCTCTGAGCCTTTTTGCTTTTTTTTTTTTTTCTAAGTTGTAGGGTCGACTCTCTCCTGAGTACCTCAGCCACTGGCTGAAAGAACACTGGGATCTGTGTGATTTCCTGTGCAGCAACCCGCTGTGCTGGTTCACAGTTCAGCTCCCAGAAATCTCCTGGTCTAGTTCACCATCCAAAACCCGTTCAATCAGATGAACATGGCAATCTGCCCTCCCAAGTCTCAAATTGACAGTTTAACAGCACTCCCAGAGCCGTGTGTTTTGTGCGCAGTGCCACTGTGCTGCGGCACCGGCTGTCTGGCCGCGCCAGCGGATACCGCTGTGCTTGTGTCCTGCATCCCTCTTACACCTGGGCTTTTCCCCGCTCCATGGGCTATAAAGATCCATCTGGAAATGTGGTGTGAACTGAACCTCTGCATCTTGACTGAGAGCTGCAATCATGAGTTGCTTCTAGAGCGCCATCTTCCCCCAAAAGCCAAAACATTGAATTTTATCTAAACACTTTAAGTTATTAAAGACAAGGAATAAAATGTCTTTATATATAATTGGTTAGTAGCCAATGTTTTAATTCATTACTAATATAATAAATGTATTCAAGGACTATAAATGATAGCAATATTTGACAAAATACATTTTTCGTAAAGATACAAGTTCAACTGAAAATCTTTCTTTAAACAAGAATATTTTCTAAAATACCCTTTCTACTCAAGGAGTATTTCAGAAATTTATTCAAACTTTGTAAATTGGGGGTAAAAGCTTTTAAAATACATTAGCTGTTGAAATAGTATTCTGTAGGAAAACAGGCATATTATTATATTTAAAATTATTGTCTGAACAGATGGAAAATAAGATACATCTTGAACATTGATAGAAAGCTGACATCTAGAAAAATAGGTGCATGCAGTCAGAGTTTGTTGTAATAAAGAATGACAAAATTTCTGTGCATCAAAGTTATTCATTGAACAAAAGTAAAACATTTCCAAATAGATATTGATTAAAGTATGAAGCATAAAACTGACACTTCAATAAAGGTTAGAATAAAACTATTACAGGAAATTGTTGACATGACATGGAGATATGATAGACCAATGAGAAACATAATGAAATATAAATGAAATACAATGGAGCAGAAAAATGAAATGTTGAAAACATATGCAGTGATTAAAAATAGGAAAGACTGTAAACGAGTAAAGATAAATTCTGGAAGAGTGTTTTAAAAGGAGGCACTGGTGACTTTTAACCAAATTGAGTACAGATAAATCCATCAGAGGGTATGTGGGATTAATGAATCTGTCTAAACAGAGCAGAGGATGAGTGAATTCATGGCTGTTGATCATGGTATTCAGGATTGACAAGTTCCTTTTTGGTTTTGACAGAGGATCTGTGCCTATGTAATGTGTCAGAATGGGCACAGACTACCAAAGAGAATGCCTGAGATAATTCTGTGTAGAAATATGAAATGCAACTTTATTGGTCTGCGATTCTTAATTGTTAAATGTGCAATTCCATCTCAAGTAGTTATAAATCAGTATCTCTGACTTTGTTATTGTTTTCTTAATGCATGGTCACTAAAAATTAACCAAGTCATATTATACCTTTGCAACACTATCTTACATTTAGCTTTTTCCTTGAACTACTACAAAATATTTCCCATCAATGAAACAAATGAATAAAATATGTATAAGACCTTTCTTTCACCTCCTTTCTTAATAGCAAACCAAAATTTGTGGAATGATTTATTCCATTTTTTATGCTTCGTACTTCAAGAAACTTGCCTTTCAGAAGCCTTGACTTGCCTAATGTTAGCTTGCTTACTGGGTTTTCAGAATGTTGGCCTGTGGTTAGTATCTAATAAATGTGTTTTGAATTACTGCTCCATAGAAATTACATGTTCCAAAAGAGTAAACCAAACAACACTTCTTTTTACATTTAGTAAACTAGAATGTTACTGAAGTTATTTTAAGCAAGAAAATATTGTAAATATATTTCTATAAACTGTAAGTTATATCTAAGTATTTTTTCTTATTAATTATTATTTTTTCATTAGGAAACAACTGTAATTCCTCACAAGCCAGGGAGACACAATGAAGAAATTCATACTATGAAATCTGAAGTTGAATTCAATTTTATGTGGACTTGAGTCATTTACTGAGACTCTTTTGGCTTTATTTTCTGTTCTGTAAAAGGTAAAGAAAATTGTGAAGATTTCAAACAATATATGAAAAGCTTTCATATGTAAGAGGGACTGAGAAAATTGTCACATGAAAACTAAATTCAGAAATCTTCACAGTTAAATACTTCATCATCATTTTTTTCTCTAACTTTTCCAAATAATAGCTATTTCCAGATTATAAGTTTATTTTATATTAATTATTTTATTATTATGTAATGATGATGCAGAATGTAAAGTAGTATTTAGAGAGCACTTTTTACAGATATAGAAGGAGCACTCCTAAGGATGTTGAGGCATAAATAAGGTTTTGTGAATTGTAATTTAGAATGATATCTTATTATTTCCAAGTACTAGTTCATATTGCTTTCTTAAGATGATTTAAAAAAAAGAAATTCAGCTCCCCAAATAGCTGTTGAATTATAAGCAAATTCTTATTTGATAATTTGCCAAAACAATTGGATTATTAATATAGTAATTTTTTAATAATTCTTAAAATTTCTCAAAAATTATAATATCTAAAGACAGTGCTATTCCATCTGCCCAGAGTTTTTTGGGGGTCAGGTTTTGACATTGTTTTAATACAAAAAATACATTTGATGCATTGAAAAGAGCTCTATTATAAACATAAAAGTTTTCTTACTGAAAACAATGGCAAAACATTTATTTAGTACATTCAGGCTCTAGGAGAAACTAGACATTGAAACTGAAAATTTTAAGAAGCTAAACAGCTATATATGTCATTTATTTCTTTTTCTATGGACTGTGATGGTTTCTTACCTCCTATTTCTATTCTCTACCTGCTTAGTAGAATATAAAGTGGCACACAGTGAGCACATTATAAGTGTTTGCTAAATAAGAGTACATTTTTTTAAATCTTGGGTGTTTTTTAGTGCATAAAGATTCATAGGTTACAAGTTTCATTTTAAGAGTTTAAAAGATAGAAAACTGTCAGATGTCTCTGAATCCATATATCATGGAGAAAGAATCTAACTGGCCCTGTGTTTCTCAAGGAATCACTTCCAGTCATTATACTGTGATTAGGGGCAGGGTCAAAAGTCACACACAGACTGGACTGGGAAAATGTGGCACATATACACCATGGAATATTATGCAGCAATCAAAACTGATGAGTTTGTGTCCTTTGTAGGGACATGGATGAATCTGGAGAACATCATTCTCAGCAAATTGACACAAGAACAGAAAATGAAACACCGTATATTCTCACTCATAGGCGGGTGATGAACAATGAGAAAACATGGACACAGGGAAGGGAGTACTACACACTGAGGTCTATTGGGGGAAATAGGGAAGGGACAGCGGGGGGCGGGAGCGGGGGAGGGATAGCATGGGGAGAAATGCCAAATGTGGGTGAAGGAGCAGAAGGCAGCAAAACACACTGCCACGTGTGTACCTATGCAACTATCTTGCATGTTCTGCACATGTACCCCAAAACCTAAAACACAATAAAAAGAAAAAAAATAGACCATGCAGCATAGTTCTCTGAGAAATGGATCTTGTTCTTTACCTGTACTTCAAGACATGTTTACTGTAGGAAACTTGTGAGCTTTTCTTTCCAGCTATACCATCAGTACTCATGAAGCATATAAAAATAGAAAATACTTAGTGGGAAGAAAAAAATGCAATGGGTCTATCTATCTATCTATCTATCTATCTATCTATCTTATCTAATCTATCTAATCTATCTTTTGCTAGTGTTAGACATCAGAGAACTCTCTTGCATGACATTGAGATTAAAGAGCTGTCATTAACTGTAGCATAGAAAACTAAACTCCTGAAAATCTCTTACATGCCTCAGAGACATCACCTTTTCTCAGTGTGTAGTTGCATCAATATTTAGCTTGTACATTCAAAAATGTGTAACACTTTATCAGTTTGTGTGTGTGTGTGACACTAATCACTTTGCTATTACAAATAACATCTTTAAATGTTTGTTTGGTCATGGTCTTTCCCCTCATAAGGTGCTTAATATATAGTGCTTTCGCTTTCTTTTTTTCCTTGCCAGAAACATTTAATCAATACTCATTCTTGTGTCCCTATTTTTTTTCCATGGCCAAGTATTAATTCATCCCTAGGATCTGACTTAGAAGTTACTTCATTTTTTGTAGAAGTGGGAAAGACCCCATAATTTTATCTCGAATGTCTGTGTTTTCTGCTTTTGTGGAAATTTTCTAATGGTTTAATTCTTCATTATTATTTTTAAATTACTGAGACTGTAAAGCCTATCTCAGAGCTTGATGCATTGCAGAGAACTGAAAATATCTGTTAACTATATAGATGAATGAATCTAGAGAGACTATTTCAATCATAATTAATTATAATAAATTTCAGACAAAGGAGTTCATACTATCTGACAACAGTCATTCTTGTCTTCATATAAATAGAATAATGAACCAGATACAATATGCTAAATGTTGTTATATATACTCAATAATGTATTCTTTTACAAAAATAAATAAACATTTTCGGCTACTTTCGGCCCTCTCACTTTGTGCCAGAGATAAGGCCAAGAGGTTGGGTTAAGAATGGATTTCAAAAGCAGTCACTTCTCTGTATTAAAACTTTCGGCTGGGCGTGGTGGCTCAGGCCTGTAATCCCAGCACTTTGGGAAGCTTGGCATGTGAGTCAGGAGGTCAGGAGATTGAGGCCACCCTGGCTAACACAGTAAAATCCTATCTCTACTAAAAATGCAAAAAATTGGCTGGGCATGATGGCACGTGCCTATAATCCCAACTACTAAAAAATAAAAATAAATAAAGAAAAAAAAACATTTTCTACTTTTCATCAATGACTAAGCCTTTGTTACTAGATCAGGATCATTATGTCTCCTTCTCAGAATGAGTTGCTTCTCATAAACCTGTTATTCCCCCTGAAAAATAGACATGTGTCAAGTCACCTTAACAATTTTTCGGATTTTGAGATATGTCTGAACTTCAGTGATAGAAACAGCTTGAAGGTTTTCATATATCTGTGTGTCTTTGTTTTCTTGGTCTTTTCTAAGTCTCCTGACTCCTCAAACAAATTTGATATATCATGACATTTTATTCACCAGCCATATTCAGGGATGCGTGCACAAATCCCTGAAATAAATAGGAGTAGTTCTCTATTATTAAATTTTAATTCTCTACTAGGGGTTGATAATTCAATTAAGGCTGAAATCAGGGCTATAAAGATACAGGGGTCCGTTTATAAGTTAAAAGAGAGAAATCAAAAAGAATAAAGTAAAAAGAAATAAAGAAAAATAAGGAAGAGAAAAATGAAACAACCAAACAAACTAAAATTTCCAACTGGTAACTTTGTAAAAACAATCGTAAAGTTGTATTCTTCTTGCAGCCTAACAATAAAAATTATTACACAGTGCTAGACACACCTCTTAGGACTGAATAAAATTTCAATGACTAACTAGGGGAAGTTAATTGATTTATGCATTTGCTTACTGAGTAGAATTGTTAATTTAACATGTCAACTTGACTGGATTCAGAAATAACTAAATAACTGTCAAAGCGTTATTTCTGAATGTGTCTGTAAGGGTGTTTCCAGAGGAGACTGAAATAAATCAGTGGACTGAATGAAGATGATCTCTCCTCAATATGGAGGAACAACATCCAATTGTATGGGGGTCCAAATAGAACAAAAAGAAGAAAACAATTTCCTTCTCCCTCTCTCCTAGAACTGGGACACTTTTTCTCCTTCTTCTTCTTCTTTTTTATTGTACTTTAGGTGCTGGGACACATGTGCAGATCATGCAGGATTGTTGCTTAGGTACATATATATCAATGTGATTTACTGCCTCCATTCCCCCTGTCACCTATATCTGGCATTTCTCCCCATGTTATCCCTCCCCAGCCTCCCTACCCTCCCACATACTTCCCTTAGCCCCCTGCAAGAGACCCCAGTGTGTGATGCTCCCTTCCCTGTGTCCATGTGTTCTCATTGTTCAACACCCACTTCTTCTCCTTCTTATTGACATTCGAACTCCAGGCTCTGCAGCCTTTGGATTCTGGAATCTTGCACCAGGTTCCATCCCCCTCTGGGTTCTCAGGCTTTTAGCTCAGACTGAGGAGTATACCATAAGCTTCCCTGATTCTGAGGCTTTCACACTTTGAGCCACATTGGCAGCCTCCCTGGTTCTACAGCTTGCAAAGACTTTTGTGAGACTTCTCAGCCCTTATAGCTGTTTGAGCCAATACCTCTATTAAATTCCTTCTCTTACATCTATCCACATACACATTATATGTGTGTGTATGTGTGTGTGTGTGTGTGTGTGTGTGTGTGTGTGTGTATGTGTCTGTGAGTGTATCTCCTATTTATTCTGTCTCTCTGGAGAACCATGACAAAATAAATCCAAGCAACATTTATAGAAGCTTTGTTTCTATAAATGGATGAGAAACTAGAAGCTTAGAGAAAGGAGTCCATGTTAGTCCTCATGCATCTAGGCAGTATACAATGTCAAATTTTCTTAGAAATTGATTCCAATAAAAATAATTAGTAAAGGTGTCTTCAATACAAAAATCATGAGGTGAGGTGTTTTTAAAAAAGTCCCCCATACATGGTGAAGCACAAAATGTAGATTCTAAGTTCTTAAGAATATAATTAAACACATTTAAATGTTTTGGGAAAATTTTTGAAATCTAAGTTAAGAATAAAACTGATTCATTAAAAAAACTTATAAAAAATCAGAAAAACAACAACATAATCATAAAATCTACATATCCTTAGGAATCAATTGGCGGCACAATAAAGTCATTTTTAAGACTAGTATTTTCCTAACCTGCCTGAGAATAGAATCCCCCGTGGACCATTGTCCAAAGAGGCACCTGGAGACCCTAATATAGAAGACTGTGGATTGTTCTGAAAAATATTGTAAAAAAAAATAAATAAATAAACCTCCCCTGGTAATTCTGATAATCTGTCAGACTTGAGATCCATTGCTCTACCTTCCGTAACATATTAGAACCAGAAAAACATAGGAAAAAAATAGCTTAGCTCTTACTAGTTTCTTTTATCTTGTTATTAATGAGCAAAATCCTTAAAATATCATCTTTTTTTTTGACTTAAAATATGCCATTCGACCATACACATCATTTGAATTCTCCACATTCCTCAACCCTCACTGACATAAATGAATGAGCCTGGGGAAGAAAACATATGATAGTTGCATCAATCTGCTTTTTGCCTTTCTCTACTCCAAAGCCGGAGAATGCAGTTGAATCCACAAGTTACTGCAAGAAGTCTGCACACTTGAATTGTCTGGTCTCTGTATGATATAGACCAGGATGTTAGGATAATTACATTCTCCTCTGATTCTGTTTTTATTTTATTTTTTCTGTCCTACATGGAATCATCACACCTGCACCTAAACTTGGAACACCTACTGGCCTCCAGGGTCCAGGCAGTTGTATGAACTGGATTCTGCTGATGTTTGGAAGACTGAGGTACTCTAATCCCACACACAAGTAGTCATTCATTGTGAAAGACTCACTACAGAGAGGTTACAAGGTGATGTGAAGATATCGTAATCCTAATAGCCAGTTTGAAATACTAATTAAATATATTTCTTGTATTATCCTCCATGACAGAAGATCCAATCCATCCTTCTAGAGGTGAGACTTATTGGGATTGGGGCAAGAATCTGGCATGATCAACAAAACACTGCTCTAAATATTTTCATGTTACTGTTTCTGCTTTGTCTTTGGGGCAATCTCCAATGGTGAGGATATAAGTTTATTACTTCTTATCACAACAGAAACTTTCATAGTGCAAAGTGAAGACACAAACATAGCTGACGGCTTGGACTTTAAACACTCAATCAAGTAAACTGTTGGTCCTCACAAACAATTTATTTGGATTTCATGAAAATTAATGTAAATGTAAAAGCAATTGTAATAATATTATTTAAATAAGATGTGCATATTCCAATTACAGAACTTAACATGGAAAAATTATGAGGGTCACAAGAGCATACTTTTTGTACTGATTTTATAACCAATGCCTGATTTGAATAATAAATTATTCATCTGTATGTGTATGGTTATTGAACTAAGTTTTCATTTTTCTTGAACCATTGGAACATGAAAGCCATAAAAATAGCAGAAACAAAATATCTCTTTTTCCTTGCACAACTTAATTATTACATTGAATAGCTAGGAAGCAAATGTATCTCAATATCTCCTCATAAATATAGTTTTCATTTACTCAGCATCAGTGTTTGATATAAGAAGTAATTGCTGAATCAAATAATTGGAATCTCAATTCACATACATTATTTCAATTTCTACTGAACTTATGTCATGCTTTAGATCACTTATTTATTGTTGTTCTGATAAAAATTCTATTTGTTCATTTT
Organism: Leontopithecus rosalia; assembly: GCA_028533165.1. Lineage (NCBI taxonomy): Eukaryota > Metazoa > Chordata > Mammalia > Primates > Cebidae > Leontopithecus > Leontopithecus rosalia. The sequence continues at coordinate 51,519,032 of CM052650.1, read as the reverse complement.
GTAATATTACATACATAATATTAGCTGTCTTTCTTCAAGTACTAATAAGTGCCAAATACATTGTTAAATTTGAATAGTTTATAATATAATATCTAAAAATACTTACAATCCCTATTTTATGGGTGAAGTAGGTGAGCAAGGAGAGGCAAAGATTGTCCTATATCTCATCACCAAAAAATGGTACAACCAGGACATGAAGGCATATGACAAGTTCTTAGCATTCAGTCATTGTACTATACCATTTCCTATTTCAGGTATGTCAAAACAAAGGAAGGAATTTTTGTCAAATTCTCTTACATGAATATTTTATAAACTTTATACATAAAAGTATCATTGTTATTGTTTTGTAATATTCTACTGTTCTTCTGTGAAGGGTTTCATATTTTGTGTGTGTGTGAATTGAAAGCAAAGAGGAAAAAAAATCACCTTTCAATCTACTGTAAATATGATAGAACAATGTGTGTGTGTAGGTGTGTGTTTTCCTCAAGCATATTGTGCTATCTTTTCTATTATTCACCTGTAAAAATTATTAAAATATATGATTCTACCCTTCATGGTAAATTTAAGGATAAGAGGAAAATAAAGTCTTATTTAAAGTAATTCTATGCACAATTGAAAAAATATATTTTTAAAATCATTTGTGAATATATACTAGATGTGATGGTATAATGTTTTATATGTTTCTTTTACACACATACGTATACATATTATTTTTCAAGTTGTAAATTTCATCTCATTAATTAAAAAATACATTTTAATGTCTACATATCCAGTATTCCTTATGGAGCAATAATTTAAATTTAATGCAAAAGAAGAAATTTTTGTCTGTCCTGTTTACTGACATGAACATCAAAAGTAGCTGGCATATGAGTTATGTATTGAATTATTTTTTAATGAATAAAGTAATGAATGAATTTAATGATGAGTCTGGATTTGGAAATGTTGGCTCTTTTCAGTTTCCTAATATTTAAAATTTCATGTGATGATTACTGCTTATTAACTGAACAAAGACATGATTACTTTCTTATGATCAGCTCCCAGCAACAGGATTTTCAGTTCAAAGTGTATATACCTAATATTATGACTTCTAAGTTCCAGTTCTTCGTTTAAGAATTAAAAAAAAATACAAAAGGATATTGTCTATTTATTTTCTTGTCCCTGCAGTCTAGAATTGGAATTAGTGATAATGAGAGAGAGCCAGATTGGTCTTTCCATTATTTTTTTGGTTCTTAAAAGAAATATTTTAGCAATTTCACTACACTAAGATTTTTATGCTTTTCAAACTATCTGACAGCAGCAGGGCTGTATGTCTCTCCCATTAAAAAATCTGGCTCTTGAGTCCACTTCATATCTAATTATCTGTACGTATTTTCTTTTCCTGCAAGTTTTCCTCGTTTTCCCATATCAAAATGACTCATGCCAAATTGGCTTTTGGTAATCTATCTATCTATCTATTCATCCATCCATCTATAATTTTAGGTTTCATGAGATGTCTGAGGGCAAGAATGGGGCTAGAGAACTGATAGTTGACACCTCTATTGGCATCATTTAATTGAGATTTAAAGGCAGAATAATGGGCTCAGAAATGGGCTCATTATTTAAACAAATTATCCTGAGAAATACATACAGTTACTCATAACCCTCATTATCTTTGAACGAGGACAATTCCTTTCCTAATCTTTGGACTACTGTGAATAATTTTAGGTGCCATTTTGTTAGGAGAAAACTGGCATGTCATTTTCATATTTTGATTACAAGTTTAATGCATGCATCTAATAAATGTACTGTCCATTTAACTTTTCTTTATTTGTAAACGGCCCTTTTTTCTTATATTACTTATCTCAGCATATTTGCCTTATTTCGTACTGTCTTTAAAATTTGCCTTTGAGATTGAGTCAATATTGAGATATAAAAAAGATAATATACATAAAAACATCATTTTGAGAGAAGCTGGTTTCCAACTGACATCTGAGATTACTGTATGTCTTTGTATTTCTAATCTCATTTCCTAGTTTTATGTAATGTTTGTTCTTTTTATGTTGGGGTATGCAGAGGTGAAGAAAGGGAAAGATCCCTGCACTGTATGTTTAGATACTGAGCAGAGGTTGGCACTGAGTTACTTTGCCAATTAGCACCTGGGCCAGCAGTTCAGAAGAGACACAGGGCATTACTGAAACTTTCAGGCATCTATTGTTTGAAAATTTTTTGAAAATATTAAACATTTCATTCTCAAAATTACAATGAGCTCCAAATAAATTGAAAGCACTGTGAAGTGTGTAGCATTTTGCTTCCTTTAGAGAGTCACAATCTACTTTTTGTTTATTTTTTGATTCCCATTACAGGAATGCTTTGATGTATTGTAATAGGACTACAATATTGAACTGAAAACTGAGTTCAAGTTACATCACTTGCTGTAGCAACAGGGCCCTCACCCAAAGCCGTGAGAACATTCATTACCTGGAAAAAAGATCCTGGTTGGGCCACATTCAGGAAAACTCTTTCTTGGACCTTTACCACAAAAGCATAAAGAAATAAAAAAGCAAACAAATGGGGCAGACGGTAGGCAAAAAGAAACCTTACAATGTACCTATGAAGTTGTATCAGCTCTTGAAGGCACCAACAAGCTTATTGTGTCCCAATAAGAAATGGAGCAGTCACTTTCAGCTCTGAGAACAAATTATTTGTGCTAGCACAAGAAACTTGTCCTGTTTAAGTTATTCCATAGTATTTTATTCTATTTTACTGCTATTTGCTCTTGCTTAGTATTATTAAGATATCTTAATAAATATATATATATTTTATATATATTATATATATATATTTATAAATATATATATATATATGTGTGTGTGTGTGTGTGTGTGTGTGTGTGTGTTTATATTTATATTTCTGGGCTGCTTATGCTGAGCTAAACTGAACTAAGAGTAGAACTGGGATACAAATATATATCAAAACTATAATGTATAAGTGATGTACTCCTGAGTTTTCTCCATGCTGGAGTATCAGGAATCAAAGTATAAGAACTCCAAAGAGAGATGCTTCACTCTGGAAACTACTGGACTGATAAATAACGGTGTCCGCTTCCCGCTTTAAGGTTCTTTTTCTAAGTTTAAAGCACAGAAAGTGTAATCCCTGCTTTAAAAGTTGAGGTAAATTTTTTTTGCACACATAGGCATATCTAAAGACAGCACAGGAAATTTTTGTAAAGTACTACTGAGTGACATCTTGATCAAATGCATGTAAAACTTCTGAATCAATTGATACCCAGTGGATTTGGCATGTGTTCTATGACATTACTCATCAAAAATTTGCAAGATTATTTTTCTCTACTAAACATTATTCATTTATTATGAGTTTGATAGAAGGCAAACTGATCTAGCTCTTGAGGAGAATAACTTGAATTACATAGATCATTCCTGAGTCCATCATATTTTTGATTGCAGGACTTTATTAGCAAGATACTTCAGTAGAGTGAAGTGGGGCAGCAAAACGTAGCCAGGGATGGGTGTAGGATGCATGTATGTAGGCAGCACAAGGGGAGCCAATGGCAAAGGGTTAAGTCTTCTGCAGATATATACTCACATAAAGTCTGAGTTCTCTAAGAATCACACACCAAACTGAGACTAGAGTTGTGTATATTTTAATAGCGTGTGTGCAAGAAAATGGGGAGGCTGATAGAGGCAGGTCACAATGCAGTCTACCACAGATACAAGAAGAGAGAAAGAGCAGGGTGGAGAAAGTATGCTGGATAGTCACACAGTCTACGAAAGATTTGGCAGGGTATCTGGAAGGCTTAAGACCAAAGTCACCTTTCAAAAGCCTCCTATGTGTCTCAGGAAGACCTTAGTCTCCAGCTACACTCAGTCCTTGGCTGGAAGGAGCCTGCCAGAAGCATGCCACAGCTATGGATTTAAGCCACAGCACCTGGGACTCTTGGTCCATAATTCGCCCTGAGTTGGAGGTCTACAAGGTGCATTTTTAGTGGCATCACAATGAAAAGGGGTACAGAACAAATTAAATATTTTTAGTATTTATCAAATGCTTACAATAAGTATTTCAAGTGAATTGTTATACTCAATGTACACAGTAATTATTTAAGAAAAGTATTATGTCACAATTATCAAAATTAAAATTCAGCATATGAAGAGGTAAAATCATTGGCCCAAGGTCATAAGTTAGTTAGTGGGGGATAAGTGGGAATTAAGGCAGATCTGTCTAACTCTCAAATCCATGCTTTTAACTTTTGAAGTTAGCCTCTTGAAAGACAATAAGAAAAATAAACAGAATCCATTCACAATTGCCACAAAAAAGAATAAAATGCCTAGGAACAGGGCTAATGAAAGAAGTGAAAGACCTCTTCAAGGAAAATTACAAACTGCTTCTCAAAGAAATCAGGTATGACACAAACAAATGGAAAACATTTCAGGCTCATGGATAGAAAAAATCAATATTGTTAAATTGGCCATACTGCCCAAAGCAATTTATCGATTCAGTGCTACTCACAGTAAAATGCTATTTACATTCTTCACAGAATTATAAAAAAAAAACTATTTTAAAATTCACATGAAAACAAAAAAGGGCCCTAATAACCAAAACAATCTTAAGCAAAAAGAACAAAACTGGAGCTATCACACTATCCAACTTCAAGCTATACTACAAGGCTACAGTGATCAAAACAGCAGAGTACTGGTTCAAAAACAGACACAGACCAATGGAACAGAATAAAGAACTCAGAAATAAGACTTATCACCTACAACCATCTGCACTTTGACAAACCTGACAAAAACCAGCAATGAGGAATGAATTCCCTATTTAATAAGTGGTGTTGGGATAACTGGCTAGCCGTATGCAGAAAATTAAAATGGAACCCTTTCCTTATAATATAGGCAAAATAACAAGATGAATTAAAATCTTAAATGTAAAAACCCCAAACTCTAAAAACCCTAGAAGAAAACCTAGATAATAAAATCAGGACATAGGCAGAGGCAAATATTTCATGAAAAAAATGCCAAAGCAATTGCAACAAAAGCAAAAATTGACTAATGGGGTCTAAATAAACTAAAGCGCTTCGGTACAGCAAAAGAATCTATCAACAGAGTAAACAGACAACCTACAGATTGAGAAAAAAAATGCAAACTCTGTATCTGAATAAGGTCTAATATCCAGGATTATAAGAAACGTAAACAAATTTACAAGAAAAAAAGAGCGTTGAAATGTGGGCAAAAGACATGAGCAGACAGTTCTCAAAAGACGACATTCCTTTGGGAGGCGGAGGCAGGTGGATCACGAGGTCAAGAGATCGAGACTATCCTGGCCAACATGGCAAAACCCCGTCTCTACTAAAAATATAAAAAATAGCTGGATGTGGTGGCATGCACCTGTAGTTCCAGCTACTCTGGAGGCTGAGGCAGGAGAATTGCTTGAACCCTGGAGGCAGAGGTCGCAGTGAACCGAGATTGTGACACTGCACTCTGGCCTGGTGTCTGATGACAGAGTGAGATTCTGTCTCAAAAAAAAAAAAAAAAGACATTCTTGCAGCCAAGAGACATATGAGAAAAAAAAGTTTGACATCACCGATCATTAGAGAAATGCAGATATAAACCTCAAAGATATCCCATCTCACACTATTCACAATGCCTAATATTAAAAAGTCAAAAAACAATGTATTCTGGTGAGTTCAAGGAGAAAAATCAATGCTTTTACATTGTTGGTGAGTATAAATTAGTTTAACCATTCTGGAAGACACTGTGGCAATTCCTCAGAGACTTAGAGGCAGTAAGAATCTTTTGACTCAGCATTCTCATTACTGGTATATACCTAAAGGAATATAAATCATTCTATTATAAATATACATGGATGCATATGTTCAGCAGTACTATTTACAGTAGCCAAGACATGGAATCAACTTAAATGTCCATTAATGATAGACTGGATAAAGAAAACATGGTTCATATACACTGTGGAATACTATACAGCCATAAAAAGGAACAAGATCATATTCTTTGCAAGGGACATGTGTGGAGCTGGCACCCATTATCCTCAGCAAACTCATGTAGAAACAGAAAATCAAACACTGCATATTCTCACTTAAAGTAGAATCTGAATGATGAGACACATGGACACGTGTGTGAGTGAACAACACACACTAGAGCCTATGGAAAGGTGGAGGATGGGAGGAGGGAGAGGATCAGGAAGAATAGATAGTGGATGCTTGTCTTAATACCTAGGTGATGGAATGAGCTGTGCAGCAAACCACAATGGCACACATTTACCTATGTGACAAACCTGCACATACTGCAAACATAACCCTGAACTTAAAAATAAAAGTTGGAAATCAAAAAGAAAGGAAAATAAAGAGAAAAGGATAGGCAGATAAAAGGATTATCTGTACAAGACAAGAAATTCATGTACATTCCTGTGAATATTGAATCCTTTAGCTAGCTTAGGTTACTGGATTAAAAAAAAGTAAAAAGAAGAGCGAAAGAAAAAATGCATCTCATTTTACTTTTCTCCAAAAGTAGTGATTTGCTATTATATTACTGGAGCACTTTGTGAATTTTTTGGTGAGAAGTAGTAGATTCTTCACCTAATTTCTACCTCTAATTGTAGGGAAATGTAAAACATTTGTGAATGGGCTGTTAAATTTTGAGGCGATCCCTGAAATGTTACGGTCTCATAATTTTGTTGATAAGATGTAGGTTAGGGCTGAAATAATTAGAATGGGTGATTGAGGTTAGAGCATCTACTTCCAAAATGGCTCACTCACATGAATGTTGACAGAATGTCTCAATTTCTCATCATATGGGTTGTCCATAGGATTGCTTGGGTTTCTTCAAAACACTCACGTACCAGAAAAAGTAATCTTAGAACACAAGATGGGACCTTCAACATCTTTGCTATCCTACCTTTCAAAGCCACACCCATCACTTACGCAATATTCTATTGGCTATCCAAGTCCGTCCAATTCATCATGAGAGGAATCTATGCAAGTATGTGAATACCAAGAGGTAAGGTCCACTGATGGATCTCCTGGACCTTCTTATGATGTAGGGTTTGAGTGAATAGTTCAAGAAGGCTGTATGGTTTGTGTCATACGGCAATAGATATTTCCACTTAAAAATGACTGAATAAAATAATAAACCAAGTGGGATCTAGCAAAGCACAAAAAAGTTTGAACAAGTAATATCAGATGAATATATCTATAGTAATAGGAAGCCTCTATGTTTTAAATAGCCTTGAGGATTCCAACTGTACAGAATGTGCTAAAATGAGAACTGGGACAGACAATAAAGGAGACCGTCTGGAGATAATGCCTTTACTACTGAATTTATTGTATCAATAATGAGCAAAACAAAACAGTTTACTTCATATAAGAAATTAAAGGTTCCCAAATAACTTATCCAACTGATTTAAAGAAATAAAGCCTTCTGTTGGCATTAACCATTCTGCTACCTTTGCCAAAGGCTTATACGAATATTCAGCATTAAGTACTGACAAAAGAACCTGAACACTGCATTCTGAAATGTTTTCTTGTCTCTAGAATACTTGCAGAAGCTGTATGAAAGGGCAATCTAGCTACCCAGAAGCAAGGACGTATTTTTAAAAGAGAACGAAGTTGAAAATAAAATTGAATCATAATGAGAAATTTTATTATTCATTAAATGAGAAGGTTGCAATATTTTTACTTGCCTAGTAAATACATGGATGCCATGGAACAGTACGGTTCAACCTTAAGTAATAGGAAAAATTTCACTTGAATGGGTAAAATTATTTTCATGTACTCCTGATTGCTGACTTATTTTTAGCATAATGTTATTTAAACATGTAAAATAATGAAATTAGGAATAAACTCCTAGCTTATGTATAATAATAAAAAGGAAATTTAGTAAAATAAAACACAAAAATACTCAAACAATACTACTTAAATTTAGAACAGAGGATGTTTACAAATGGAATTGCTTATGAAATAATTAATTTGTGATATGCCATAGCAGAATTTTCTTTATATTCAGCACATCTCTTTAACTATGTGTCTTGAGATAACTTAAATCTTTTCTTACCTCATGTACTCAGATTACAGGGATGACCTCATTTTACAGTCATGGCATAATCTGGCCATTAGTTGACATAAATGCATCATATAATAGTTCTCATTTCTCTTCCTTTGACAGTAACTTTCTGTAGTTAAACTAGTATCTACAGCTAAAGTAATTATAAAGACACAAGGTACTATAATGGCATAGTATTGATTGATATAAAGTGCTGATATAGACCAACTACACACACGCAAACACACAAAGAAACAGGCAGCACGCAATGGATATGTGTTTGTGTGTATTCTGATTGAGATTAGCGTGGAAAATAAAATAGAAAATTAGGAAAACAGACAAATATTTTTGATAACCAAAGATCAACTTTTTGATCTTTGAGAAAAATGGGAGAAAATAGGAAAAAATAAAACCTGTTTCTCTTGTTTGATTGAAAGTGAGGGTGGAATAGGTGAAAGACTTAAAGTCCAGTTAAGGAAATAGCTATTAGGAAAAGGTTACTGTGAGTTTTAGAATAAAGTATCTGCCATAAGGAGGTATTGTACTTGAAGAATGCTGTAAGATTGTATATTGCCTGTGTCAGATAGATATTAACAACCAGCCGTAATACTAAAATTTAGTTTTCTTTATATTATTTTATAGGAAGTGAGGAAAATATTCTGTAAAATCCTTATAAATTATCATATATTAAGAAATTTCTTTTGTGAGTGAAAGGTAGAATCCACAATAGAGGAATTGCTTAACAATTCACTAGGTGTGTATTAGAAAACTAATTCCATTTAACATTACCAGATAACTATTATACACACACACACACACACACACACACACACACACAGCAATGCCTATTACATCTGTTCTGTTATTTGAGAAGCCAATAAATTCTGGAATTTGAGGACAGTTTCTTCATACTTTGTTTTTATCTAAATTAAAATATATCTATATTTAAAAATATTCCACAAACTTCACACTTTCTTTATATTCTTAAAGTTCAGCTAACAGAATATTTTTCCACTAGTCAAAATGACAATCTAGTTACAACCGGAAAGAGTTGGAAGCGTTCACATCCTAGAGCACCTGTCAGAGTTATATTAAACGATGGTCCAGCTCATTTACAATGGACAAAAAAAACATGAAAATCAAAAGTGAGTCTTTCATTCTTATGTTCAGAAGGTTACGTCCCTTGAGGTATAGGAACTGCACATATAAAAAGTCTACTGGTATTTGCAACAGGCAGCTTTATAAATAAAATATTTTAATATTTGTAGACCAAGAAACTTGAGAGAACTTTGTTTCCAGTATAACAGAGCTGCAGGTGGTGTGCCATCGCATATAAGAACCTGCTTAGTTATGGCACTTTCCTTTGTCTAGTACTATGAAAGAATGTGTAAACTATTTAAATTCATTATGAAACATGATCTTTATTCATAAGTTTTCTGATCCAGAAAGCCTAAGTTGCATTCAATTATATTGCTATGATTATTTCAAGGAAGCAACTTAAAAGATAAGTAAATCTGAGTGGGTGCAATTGGCAAGCAGATATTCATATCTGAAATAAAAGTCAATGTGATTTTTCTTGTGTTTGCATTAAAACCTCCCCATTTTTGAGTAACAAAGTTTTGATTTAAGCAGTCACTCTTTTAGCCCTATGTTTGGGATGAACAACTTTTATACACTATGTGTTCTTGGGAATGCACAAAGCAAATGAGCTTACATGTCACAGGAGTAAAGTGTTTTATATTAGTTAACTTAATTAATTTTCATGGTACATTTTCAAGCTTTGAAAAAATTTTTAAATCACAACTTTAAATGCACATGAATGTATGGAAGCCAAAGAAAAGATATTATATTTTAATTATTTAAGCATATTTTAAAAAGTAATGAAATTCTAAAAACGAATACTATGTGCATTCACTTATGCAATTTCTTATTCTATGCCTATTTCATTTAAAATTAAATCTAAGACTTCTAACACATTTACATAATGTGCACATCATATAGATTTAAACAAATTTAAATATTCAATTCACCATTATTCATATTATCAGCATGGAGTCATAAAATCATTTCTATATTCTTATTAAGCAAATCAAATTTCATTGCAAATCAATGAGTCAGTTAAGAAAAGACACTTAAACCTCTGAAACTCACTTCAATTATTATTAAGTTGATAATAAATTTGTTAATGTTTCTTTGTCTTCTATGGTTCTTAGATCATGCCTCATTGTAAGTTTTCTGATACTTCAGGAAGTAAATATCTTTTCTAGAGCATTAAATATTTTAGTAGGTAGTGGCTACTCAGAAAATCCAAGCTAAATATTATGCATATTTTTTCATGAATTATACCATTACTGCTTATTGAACTAAGCTGATAATTTATGATTGTATTTTGAACTAAAACGTACAATTGAACCTCATTTACATAAATGTACCTGGGTAAATGTTAAAAAAAATTCAATATTACACTTTTAAGCAGCAACATTTTTTTTCAATGCCAATCACTTTCATTAAAAAATATGAGTCAAGGCAGAACTTCTATATTGTCTTAATTCAAGTAACATGAGTTGCATAATACATTTTTCCAGATAAATTTCCTAGAAGAAATGGTGACTAGAGCACATGCCACCATGGGATATTATCTTTGGGAAGGCTTGTAATGTTTTTAGGCCTCAGTTTTCTCAAACATAAATTATAACAGTTTCTGTAAACACTTGTGTACCTAAAATTAAATACAATTGTATCATTGTAAGTGATCTTCAGAGAGGTGGTCTTGGGGAGCTCCATTTTCTTGAAGAGAAGCTAAGCACTATAATTCCATGGTGAAAACAATACAACATAATAATAATTACAACAATAACAATAGCAGTTAATATTTACTGAGGTCTTATTGGTGCCAGACAATATTTTTGGTACTCTAAATATGTTAATTCTATTAGTGTCAATAGGGATTATAGACTTTAAAGCCAACTATGATGGCCCCCCTGTTGTAAGTGGAATATTATTCTATGAAGTAAGTATTATTATTATTTTTAGTTTATAGATGTAGAGAATGAGACCTAGAGTTTGAGAAATATGACCAAGTTCACACATTGTTTAAAAAGGAGGAGCCTGGATTTAAACTCAAACCCTCTGACTCCAGAGCCACTTAATATAACCTCATTTAACAAAAAAAATACATATGTTTCTAGTTATATAATTCATTATCCACTATTTGAGTCCAACAAACATTAATTGTTTTCCAATTACTAATAGGTAGATATGGGAGATAAAATGACAAAAAGCCACTTTTAATCTTCCGATTATCATATGCAAAATAGTGAAAGAGATCTGCACTATAAGATCCTTCTTTGCCTGGTCCTGTTACTGACTGGACCAGCAACTTCAGTGAATTCACGGACCACTTAACTGCCTCTGATTTATCATTGTAAATTATTCATAGTAAGACATGCCTTTTTATATTTACACATATGCTTTTTCAAAGCTTAAGTAAATGACGTTTTTTGCTTAGTAAAATAAAATGGGAATGTAAGTTATGATTGCTATTCATAGTGGTTTATCCAATTGGCAATTAATACAATTCTATAACTAGACTTAAGGTAGCTTATGGCTTAAGTTGGGAAGTTTAGACATACTTTGAATTAAGATTACAATCTTTATTGAGCTCCACTTAAAGTTAATTATTTGAACTCCCTGGAACTTGTATCTTATTCACATATTAAAAACAATTGAATTCATTAACTTATCAAATATTTTGTGATTCTTAGATAGCACCGAATATGAAAACATAAATTAATATAATAGTTTCCAATTTTTCAAAACATATACACATATACATGTATTACCTTCTTGGCATTATGCAATAGCTTTTCTCCACAAACCCCAAGTTTTTTCATAAATTTGAATCTGATTTCATAAGTGTTAATTTTCAAAAATGAATATTTACAGAGGTAGACCTGCTAGGCATTTTTGTTATAATTTTACTATAATATAGGTATCAAATAATCAGCAAATTCATTAAGATCACTTCAAGGTAAGCTGAATATCCCTGCACAAATGTTAGAAACGGCCAAGTTGCAGACATTGGAAGACAATTGTCATGTATTTTCTAAATCTTCCTTATTTTATGCAAAGTAGTTCAATGCTCTTCCACCAGTGCTTAATGTGTGCTAGATTTCAGACTTTTTCCCCGCTGGTTACTTTCAAAAGACATGCTCTGACATCTACAAATTCTACTTCTTTTCTTTTAATATTGCTATAATATTAAACTATCTGTAGTTTTTCTTTCATATCACACATTTCACCCCTTTATGCTATATTGGTACATAAGTTTGCATTGTATAGTTCAACAGTTATCATGGACAAGAAGTCACTGACTTCATAGACAAGCTGAGCAGATTGAATTTCACTTGCCATAGAAAATGACTGGTGCCTATACCAAATAAAAGAAACTAAGCCACAATATATATTTAATATTTTTCTCTACCCACAGTGTACATACATGATATAGTTGTAATTAATGAGGTACTTGGCCAAAGATTTTCACCGGTGGCTAATGGAAAAATAACCATATTAAGTCTTGGATTTGCCATTTGTACAAGAACCTGCAGAAGCTGAGACTATTCACTTCAGCCCAAAGCTAGAATTCCTTGTTCAATCCCAAATGTCAGCTAGATTTTAGATCTGGAACTCATTGATTAAAGAAGTGGCTGTTTCATGATGAGGAAAGACCCTTCAACACCATAGGAAGTATATATTGTGATGATTTTCCCAGTTTTATGGAAAAAATCAATATCCAGTTATTTAAAGAACGATTACACTCAAGACACAAGGAATGAATTTACTTTGATACCAAGATACCAACAATGTCTCTTCTGTTATAAGTGGGAGCTCACAAGAACCAAGTCATAAATAAAGTTCTGGCTGGATTCCTAGCTCACATTGAGCCTACAGAGTCCATAGACCCATCTAATATTCAATTCTTCAATCTGCAAGTATATATTTGAAATGGGTACATATAACAATTAAAATATGGTGCCCCACCCTGGCCATTGAGAGCTTAGATTGTTAGGTAAGACCTATTCCTATGATAAAAGGCAAAAGAAAACTTCTGAACCTTCCCCAATACTTGAGGAAAGATAATACCTTAAAATAATATATCATACTTAGGAGAATGGTATAGATTAGTGCCATCAGTAAAGACCTAAAAGATGCATGGCTGGTTGTCTGCATCATATCTCTACTTCATTATCCAGTCTGGCCATAGCAGAAAACATATGAGTTCTGGAAATGACTATAAACTGCCACAGTCTTAACCAAATAGTAGCCACAATAACAGTTGTTTTCCTGGTCATGGTATTTAAGGAAGAGAACATTATTAATAAAATCTCATGTACATGTAAAGTGGTCATTGAGTTGGTAAATATGTATTTTCCATTTCAATTAGATAAGAAGATGAGAAACGTTTTACATGTACTTGAGATTGACATCATTCATTTATAGATTTACACTTTTATTTCAGATTTATATTAACTCTCCCACCCTTTGTCACCCTTATAGTCCAAAAAATCTATACCATTAGAAGTAGTGTTATTTTGGACCCACTAAATGTAAGCATTCAGATGAGTCTGGCAGCAGGCAATCTTAACATAAAAATATTTTATACTGCTTTCAGCCTAAGCTGAGTAAAATATATGGGTAAGCTGCACGACCAGGACCCACACTGTGCTTGTGGTCATATTGTGGGGAAAGATTCTTATGACCAGTTGAAGGAGGAGAAAATCATAATCTGAGTTAGCTTACAGATAAATTTTCTCAGAGCATGTATGGAAACCAAATTGGACAACAGCTACATTGTGGCCACATTAGAAGTAGCCCTGAAAGATGGTGGAGATCAAAAATATTCCCAATGGACAGAACTACAGCACAACACCTAGTCATCCATATTGGGTGAAGAAAAGGTGGCCCAAGGTGAGAATGCATATAGATTTCTAGAGTGATCAATGGTCAATTTATGTGCTCAGGGTCCTGGAAGGAAAAGAACTAGAAAATCCATGTGGTAGGGGGAGCAGTGGCCCTATCCCTCCAAAACATTGACATCCTTGGAACCTGAGAATATATTATCTTACATGGTAAAAGGCACTTTGTAGAAGTAAATAAGATTAAAGATCCTGATACAGTGAGATTATCCTGTATTAATAAGGGGGTTCCTGTCTAATAATATAAATTCTTAACAGTGGAAAACCTCTCCTGGCTGTGTTGAGAGAGAATTATGGCTACAAAAGCTTATAAGAAGGATGCAGAGTCATGAGTCAAGAAATGTGGATGGCCTCTGGAAGCTGAAAAAGTTAAAGGCATAGATGTACCTTTAGAGAGGAATGCAGCTCCACTGATCTTTTGATTTTAGCCCAGTGAAACCAGTGTTTGACATCTAATCTACAGAACTGTAATGGAATAAACCTGTGTTTATTTGTACCACTGAGATCCCAGTAATCTATTACAACAATAATAGAAAATTAATTAAATAGGAGACAAGAAGATCTGTGGTACAAGCACATGGATAGATACATAAGAGTGGGCGGATAACAGGAAGGTTTTGGGACACATGTTAAAGCTAGCTAGACGACATCCACAACAATGAGGAACTGAACAACACAGACCAAATGACCTGACCAGTTCTTCTTTGCCAACTGTCCCAGAACTCACCCTCTAGGCACAAGAAAGGAATAATCACGGTAACAGAGACAGAGGCTATCTAGAAACCCAACAGCATGGATTCTTGCTAGTCATTGCTCTATCTGAATATCCAAATGTTCAGATAAATACCAACACTAAATCTGCAATATGGCATTTTCCTTAAGGAATTGATTTTCTATGGCAAGTTGAGTACATTGAGCTCAGTTCATTTTGGACTCTGCCATCTGTCTTCTCAAGAGGTTATACCTTGTGCTGAGTATGAACTTACCTTTCTTGCCTGCAGAGTTCACTATAAAGAAATTTACAAAATGCCTGTTCTACAGGCATGAAATCTAACACAGTATAGCACATGACCAGGGGACTCACATCACACTGAAAAATTATGTCCCATACTCCACCATCTGAAAATAAGAGCCCCATAAAAATCTGGAAAAAGCTTAAATGGCAGCTGAATTATAAAGCATTATAAGCATATTATCTTATAAAGTGAAATAATGGGATACCATCCTTCAGGATAAAATACATGTATTAAATTAAATCCAAGGAATCTATATGATGCTGTGTTCCCCAAAGGAAGAATACATAGGTCCCAGAACAAACATGAAGAAGTGGAGTAGTATGGATCCATTACTAATATTTCTAAAGACACAACTAGAGGGAATTTGTGCTTCTTCTCTCTAAATTCATGTGCTCTTCAAGATTGGAGTTTTAAGTCTATAAATGGAGCACATTCTTTAAGGGGACACAGCATGGATGCCACTGGACTACAAACTACGAATTACACTATGGTTGTTTGACTCCTTGTGTGCAGGATTCAGTTGGTAAGGGGAATCACTATGCTGGCCAGAATAATTGACTCTGATCAGCAGAAGAAGGTAAGGGTGCTTTTACCCAATGAGGGAGGAGCATTGAGAAGCTGAAGTGATAAGTTTGGGTGCCTCCTGATATTCCCTTGCCTTACTATAACTGTAAATGAATAAATGCAGCAATGCTGAAAGTCAAATGACCCCTTAGGAATGAAGGTTGGGTCACATTACTAGGTTGGCCACTAAGACATGCTGAGGCAATGGCTAACAGTAAGAAAAAATTAGAATGGATGATGTAGGAGAAAGAGTGTAAGAGCAATGCAAATTCAAA
The DNA here is from genome assembly GCA_028533165.1 of Leontopithecus rosalia. Classification (NCBI taxonomy): domain Eukaryota; kingdom Metazoa; phylum Chordata; class Mammalia; order Primates; family Cebidae; genus Leontopithecus; species Leontopithecus rosalia. The sequence continues at coordinate 51,503,154 of CM052650.1, read as the reverse complement.
TCCAACTGCAGTGACCAGGACTACAAATTTTTCTGTTAATCTCTTCTTCCTGTGTTTTCTTTCAGGAGGAGAAATCCTGTGGTCTGTGAATGAGCTATTCCCAAACCTGAATTTAAAAGTAAATATATTACCTAAAAAGGATTAATTGAAGTAACTCTAAAAATATATGGCTTTCTGGGTCTCTGCTTCAGGGAGTATAATTGACTGACAGCCCCCTCTGCTGCTTTCTGATGCCACATTTCTATGTTTTTCAAGGCCTGATAGCTTATTTATTTTTAGCATTGAATGATATTCTATTGTCTGGATATGCTACAGTTTTTTAATCTATTTACTTACTGAAGAATATCTTGGTTGTTTCCAAGTATTGGCAATTATGAGTAAAGCTGCTATAAACATTTGTGTGCTGGGTTTGTGAGAAAATAAGTTTTCAGCTCCTTTGAGTAAATTTCAAGGAGCATGATTGCTGGATCTTATGGTAAGAGTATATTTAGTTTGTTAAGAAACTGTCAAATTGCCTTCGAAAGTGACTGTACCATTTTGTGTTCCCTCCAGCAATGAATGTGAGTTTCTGTTGTTCGACATCCTTGCCAACATTTGGTGTTGCCAATGTTCTGGATTTTGGCCATGTTAGTGGTGTGTAGAGACATCTCATGGTTGTTTTATTTTGTGTTTTTCTGATGACATATGATGTGGACCATGTTTTCCTATGTTGAACTGTCATATGCATATCTTCCTTGGCAAGTTTTCTGTTAAGGTCTTTGGCCCAATTTAATAAGGTTGCTTGTTTTTTTTATCATTGAGTTTGAAGACTTCTTTGCACATATTAGATAACAATCATTTATCAACTATGTATTTTGCAAATATTTTCTCCCAGTCTGTGGCTTCTTTTTTTATTCTCTTGTCAATATCTTTCACAGAGAAGCATGATTAATTTTTAATAAAGGCCAACACACCAATTCTTTCTTTCATGGATTATACCAATGGTGTCAAATCTAAAATGTTATTATAAAGGCCTAGGTCAACTATTTTTTTCTCTTTTGTCTTCTAGGATTTCTGTAGTTTTGATTTTTTCAGTCTGTGATGCCTTTTGATATTTGTGATATCATAAGGGTTTATTTTTCTCTCTCTCTTCCATTATTGTCTATGTCACTTTCAGAAACGCTATGCATATATAGGCATACCATATTTATTTTATGCATTATGTACTTATTTTATTTATTGCTGGCTTAATTCCATAGGAATACACCCCTCTGAATATCAGAGTCATCTGATGCATTTCTGTTGTTGTTGTTTGTTTTTGCCAATCTACTGTTAGTAGCTGCTATGATTTAAATGCTACACTTCATACTGAAATTTAATTTCTATTGTAATGGTACTCAGAGGTGAAAACTTTAAGAAGTAATTAGGCCATGAGGCTACACTTTTCTGCATAGTATTGTTGCTATTATAAAAGGATGAATTTGAATACTTCTGTTCTCTCTCTTGTCCTTCCGCCTTCAGCCATCACCATTTTCATTTCCTTAATTATAGTTTTTAGCAGTGAATTTACTTATTTATTTTAGAAGAGTATGTTAAATCTATGACCTGCCAGCATTAGTTGTAAAGGGGAATGGTTTTGTTTTTTTGGTGATGATTTGGGTGTGTGTGTGTGTGTACATTTCTATGTGTGAATGTGTACATATAAGAATGTGGTTGGCATTTTTTTCCTTCCTTTTATTTCTTATTTTATAAAATGTACTACTAATTTTCCTTGTGAAAGAAACAAAATATTGATGATATATTAGTTAGAGATCTCTAGAAAAAGAGCCAATGAGATGTGTATGTGTGTATATAGGTGGGGGATGGAGGGGAGGTTAAGAAATTAGCTCATGTAATTATGAAAGCTGGCAAGTTCAAAATCTGCAAGGTGGGCCTATAGTCAGGAGAACGAGGGAAAGCTCATATGCAGTTTAAATCTGAGGGGATGATGTTGCATGTGAAGTCTGAAGAGCAGTCTGCAGGAGAACTCCCTTTTGCTTGTGAAGGACAGTGTTCAACTTTGTTCTACTTAGGTCTTCAACTAATTGAGTGAGGCTCACCCACATCAATCTTCTGAGGACAATCTGCTTTATTCAAAGTCCATGAATTCAAATGTAAATCTCATTTGTTTGGTAACCCTCACAGAAACATCCAAAATACATAAAATTAAGCCAAGGTGATGCATAAAAAGCGATACAAATGGACAAAAGGGAACAAAAAGGATATGGAGGGATTAATGGATACCTGAGTAACTGACAGAATGCCAACTCAAGGCATTGGTGCTGGATATCCAGGTCCAGACTGAATACTTCTGCTTCAGAGGATGTGCTGTGGAAGCTGAGGGAGTTCTTAGTTTGGCTTTTGAGGGAATGCACTGGGAGATGCGGTGCTTGTAACCTGAAGCTCTGAGAAAGGAATCCTTATCCATCAGCCATAAGAACTACCATCAGCACACCATGTGTGTGTTCCATTGAATATCTACTCTACTCTGCAGAAAGTTGATAGAGATCTTTCTTTCCTGGTATAGCAATTGAGTAAAATCTGGACATGCACAGGATTTCACTTTGTCCCATATGAACTACTCGATAGTGTGTGTGGTTGTGAAGAAGATATTTGCAATCTGTTTTTTTGCACGGAGGTTGCAGAAATGAGAAAGTTCTAGCTCTTGGAACTGGGAAAAAAAAGGTCTTACAGAAGAGATTCTGGAATTGGTGATGAGAAGAATAATAGGGGAAGCATATATTGTTTGAACTTCACCCCAAGTTCATCATACCCCACTACCAACAACAAAATATATCACCCTTGAGAACCACTTTTATAGAGTACTAACCACAAGATCCTATGACTCCTAGTCATCATATTACTTACTGTAAGGTTGGGTCTTTATCTAAAGGATGAACATAGTACTTTTCATAAGTAGGTTAAAAATGTAATTTTAAAGATTCAATTCGATAACACAGCATAATGCATGTTTAAGATTTCTGTAAATTATAAAAATGTATATTTAGAACATGTGTCAGTATGTGGAGGAGTATGTGTGAACTATTCACCAATAGAAATTTTAATTTGCAGATTTCCTGGGGGTAGATTAAATCTTTTAAACATTAAATCTTTTATATATTAAACATTCTTTTAAAATTTAAACATTAAAAAAGAGGGTTAGGTTAGAACTTAGTGTACTTGGAGAGTCCTAGCTTGCTCCTGTTGTTGTAGAGATGTTGTTCGAATCACCCTCAAAAGAGGGTGATTCCACCATCAAAAGAATTTGACTTGGATGATACGTAATATTATTAGTATCTGTTAGCTTCTAAAATTGTATGACATTTATCTTACTCCACTGCCTGAATCCATCTACTTGTTATCTTTATCTTTTCTTCTGTGCTCCCAAGAGGTCACATGTCTTTTACCAATTTCATTCTACCCACTTTGAAGGGGATTTACCGAATGTTTGTCTTGGTTGACAATTTAGAGATGGCGGCTTAATTTCATTCCTCTACAATTTGCTGTCCCACATTGTACTTGGAGTTTCAGTGTTCAGAAAATATGAGATGATACCAAATGATGTGTAAAAAGTATATCTGTTCTGTGCATTTGAGCTATAAATTTTATGACATTCCAATGAATTAAGATGCAAAACATCAGTGATGAAGTCTACATTTGTATAGTGCTTCCCAGTTTAGAACATGCTTTCATATAAATAATGTCACTCTGCTTCCTTATATAAAAAACAATCATTTCTTACAACCTCTTTGTCAAAATGACCAAATAAATGTGAGTTCATTTGTTAATGCTGAGGATACATTTTTGACAAATGAAATCCACCCAAAAGCAGCACTTCAAGCTTTCCCTTAGGAACCTGGCCTTACTGCCAATGTTAAAATTTATTTCAAGTTCTCTTTAGCTTCAGAACACTTCAATAATTCATCATTGTTTTAACTGGCCACTGCCCTTCCTTTGTTTGACTGTACATAAAAACTTATACCCTGTTTCTGATGAAAAAGCAACTTTATAGACAAAAATCAAAGTCTTAACAAAGGAATTGTTACTTGTACTGTTGTTTGAGACAATATCATGTCTTTTCCCATCACTCGAAGGAAATATGTTTTGGTTCATTCAAATAGCAAGCTATTTCAATCATGCTTCAAAATCTTAACCAATACCAGTTAAAAGAAAGATAATCCAGGTTCTCCAGATAGTACCTAATATATGTTATGATAACTTATTATTTAATAGATAACAATCTGAAATAATATATTTTCTACACTGGCATTCCAAAACTTAAAGCAGAATCACCAAGTTAAAATCTGGGCGCTGGCGTTAAGCAATGTCACTAAGTTCAACTTATTCTTCTTAACTTTTGCCTCAAATCAGTTTTCTTCATATCATATTGGGCCTTTTTATCCTAACATCCAACCTTATTGTGATAGTCATTAGAACTATTCACCAATATTTCTGATCTTTTCTTTGTAGGCACAAAATAGGATCTCTTGTACTTAGAGGTGGCAAATGAAATGCCAGTTTCCAGGTGGAGATTTTAAAAAGTTGATGGTGCACAATGACACAGTTTTGTGTGTGTGTGTGTGTGTGTGTATACCAGCCCATGTTCTTAAGATTAGAAGCTCAATCTCAGTACGAGGATAGTATGATGAATGTGGACATGAGGGAAAAATAAGCCCTTGATATTTTCAGCCATCAATATTTTGGGGTTGTTTTACACGGTACTATAATAGTAATTTATCTTTACCAACACATTCATAAAAATAAAAATTAATCATGTATTGCAAGTAGTTGTAATACATGATTACATGTATTACATGTTGTAGTAGGCTGACTAATATTCCCCTGACCTCCCAAAAGAGATGTCAAGTCCTATTCTCTGGAACATGTAAACGTTGCTTTTTAAGGGAAAAGCATCTTTGCAGATGTGACTAAATTAAGGATGTTGAAACATAGAGATTTTCCTGGATTATCCAAGTGTGCTCTAACTGCAACCTCAAGTCGTTTTATAAGATAAAGGCAGAAGGTGACTTCACACAGCCACATACAGAGGAGAAGTCAATATGAAAAGGGAGCAGAGAAAGATTGGAAGATGCATGCCTTGATTGGAATAATGTGGCCACAATCCAAGGAATGCCGGCAGCCAAAGGAAACCAGATAAGGTAAAGAACATATCCTCCCCTAGAGCCTTTGAAAATGATACAGCTCTGTCCATACCTTGACTTTAGCACAGTGCTATTGATCTAGGACTTTTGGTTTCTGGAAATGTGAAAGAATAATTTATGTTGTTTTAAGATACTAAGATTGTGATAATTTGTTAAAACAGTCTTAGTAAACTAGTGTATAATAGCTTATAGCTGCTGTATATTTCAAAAAACTAGCAGTTTTGAATAAAATATGTTTATTTTTAGTTTTTTTCTCAGGAATAAGTATTGGTTTCATGTAAAATATATTGATACTAAATAATTAGTAAGTTATAAACTCCATAAAACAATCAAACTGAATATTCAAGTGTGTAATAAGTGCTTTGTTTTACATTTAGAGGAAATGTATGTAACATATATATATATATATATATATATATATATATATATATATATATATATCTCCTTGAAAAGCTGTTTTTCAATGCTGACAAATAATCAATATACTATAGGGAAGATTTTAAAGAAATTATATATCACTGTAATGTATTTTAATAAAAATAATCTCAACACATATTGATAGAAGATATGGAAAGCTTTTGAAAATATTATTTTTTCTCCCAGAGTAGATGTTCAGAGATGTTTCTATTTCTATTCTAGTTCTAAATGCTTCCATGTGCTGTAAGTTTTCAATAAGTTTATGTTACTAAGAATGCAAAAGTCTTGCCAGGAGGAAGAAAATCTTATGCATGTGCTGCAGAAAGAAGCCTTTTGCTTTAAACAATACAAGTTATTCATATATCATTGCCCCAGAATCAAAGCATTAATGTAATGACCATATATAAAGCATACAACCAAGAGATATATCTGCCAGTTTTATCTCTCTATCCCTAAATCCTGGAAAAGAGCATGGCACTCAGTAGGTATTCAGTAAACATTAGGTTATATTTTAAAAAATAAGTTGGAATTCAGCTTTTTATTGAGAAGATACCCATTTTTGATGCTTAATTTTGTATGTCAACTTGGAGGGTGTTTTAAAATCAGTTTACTATTTCAATGATGAACTTTGAGTAAATCAGTTGGCTTTTCAGAGTGTTGGTGGGCCTCAAATAATCAGTTGAAGGCTTAAGTAAAACAAAGCATCATCCTCCTCCAGTAAGAGGAGTTGGTAAATAGAGTTTATAAAAAAATATTTTATAACTTGGTTCTCCAGACAGAATTGTGATGTAAAATTGAGCAGGAGCATCGAACATTTTCTGTCTTCCTTTTTCATGTTTCACACAGCTATCTCATTATTTACATCATTTTTTATTCTAAACAATATCTAGGAGTATCCCTTTGGCATTTATGTGTAATATACCTATGATTTTACTTTAATACTTTAGTTTGTTTGGCTTCTTGCTTATTTATTTATTTATTATATGCCTCTACTCATACAAATTTGTCTTCTGATGTAGTTGGAATTGTACTATGAAAAGTGTAAAAACTAGCTGGGAGGAAAAAAGCATTTTTTTAGTTGAATTTCTGTTGTTGATTAGCACTTTATCCTAGACCTCAATTTCCCTATCTATAATATATAACTGTAATGTTTGCCTTATTTAATTCCCAGAATTGACAGAATGAAAATCATGTATGGTAATAAAATTTATAAATCAAGAAATTAATTTTATTATCTCAAAGCTCTGTGTTTTGCTGTCCCATCAAAAATTTATTCTAATATATTATACAATAATTTATTTCTACTAATTATAAATATGTTTAAAAAATTAAAATCTGTATACACTCTTGAACGTTTTCCTTCTTTTTTTAATTGTGCTTTTAGGTTCTGGGGTACATGGGCAGATCTATGCAGAATTGTTGCATAGGTACGTACATGGCAAGGTGGTTTGCTGCCTTCGAAATTTTAAAAATTATTTAACAATAGAAGTTGATTTTGTTCAGGTAGAACGTCGAGAACTTGAAATTTCGTGTTAGATATTTCCTGTTTTATCTACTTGTGATTTACCACTGTTTTCTCTTGTCTCTTTACATATTTCTTTTGTTTTCTTTATCTTTGAGGTTTTTTTATGCTGCATTATTCTTTTACTGCATTTTGCTTTTGCTAAATTTACGTGGTTATCTTTTTGATTTTATCTTGATACTACTTTTTACTTTTCTCAATATATTTTAAAGCTATAATGAAAAGTACTTTAAAAGCAATTGCATTGTCTGTGGGTTTGTATCTTCTTCAGACTCTAGTAGAGATTTCATTTATAAACAAAACAAAACAACAAAAACCAGTTTCCACGGACATCTCTGGGATACTTGTCCCTTTACTTCAAGTTTCATTGACATCTGGCAGTTGAGAACACTGCAGTAATTTCACAGAAAGGCTGCCAAATATGATACCAGAAAAAGTACAAAGCAGCTGCCCTTTCTTGCTTCAAAAAGCCTAAGGCCTAATGACATTCTTAAATGCCTGGAAAAAGCAAATGATGACATGACTGCTAATAGAGGTTTTGTCAGGTGCTAGACAAAATGGGCTGGAGATGTCAAGAGGAGAAATTGTTCCCTGAGCAGGGAACTATTCTGCTTATATACACATAACACATCAGCTATTTTTATATAACAGGTCCTACTGCAATAGCTAGCCTGTGGAATTTTAATATTATAAAGATATCAAGAGACTACCTTTTTGCCACTGACTGGCTGAAAAAATATAAGACAATGAGAAATGCAAGATTTGTCATTTGAATTTTTTCATAAAAGTAAAATATTGTTTTGTAATAAGTAAAAGATATTTTGTCCTTTCTCCTTTATCCTGGCTTCCATTCTTTTCTGTTGCTTGATAATTTCTGACTTCACTTTTATCTTTTTCTATCTCCATCATTACTAATATCTGTATTATGATACTATTGGATCTGTCTCTTCTTCATTCAATTATGAACTAATTTCCATAACTGAAAACATGTCTTTCTCCACTGAACATTGCTGATTTCTTTCTTTCCTTTGACATTTTCTTTTCAGAGTGAGGAGCCTCTGGTGAAATCTGTTTTAACTATGGATTTAGTATCTGGATATTATTGCTGAATATTTAAAACTTTGTTGTTTTTCATAGTAATTCCTAATTGGATTGTTGCTGTTGGGTGTGACGTATTTAACAGAGAAGAAACTGTATTCTTTAGAGAAGTCTCACATGGGACTTATTCACCATAGTGAATAAGTGAATACACACACACACACACACACACACACACATATGTTGTTTTTTCCCCCTTCCAGGCATTATTTTCCGTTTTACGAAGATCTGGGGACCGCTGCCCCAAATTGATGAAACCAAAGTCTTCCTTTTCCTGTAAGAGTCTATGGTTGTATGATATTTTCATCTCATCAATTATATTCTAGTTTTGCTGCCCTAAGTTTTAGCCTAAACTACTTTTCTTATCCACTAAGTACTCTCATTATGCCATATCTTATTTCCATTAATGTTTCTATATGTTTGCTTTAATGTAAAATAAAATTTCTTATATTTAAAATATTTCTAGTTTATTTTGGAGATTAAAACTTTGTTGGCTGGGCACAATGGCTCATGCCTGCAATCCTAGCACTTTGGGAGGCCCAGGAGGGTGGATTGCCTGAACTCAGGAGTTTGAGACCACCCTGGGCAACATGGTGAAACCCTGTCTCTACTAAAAAAATGCAAAAAGTTAGCCAGAGATGGTGGACTGTGCCTGTAATCCCAGCTACTCAGGAGGCTGAGGTATGAGAATTGCTTGAACCAGGAAGAAGACGTTGCAGTGAGTCAAGATCATGCTACTGCACTCCATCCTGGACAACAGAGTGAGACTCTGTCTCAAAACAAAACAAAACAAAACAAAAACTTTGTTGTTTTAATAGCTTATTATTTCAAAACAGGATATATTTTATGTACATACTTTTCAACCACTAATGAAAATACACCAAAAAGTATGAGAAATGGCCACTTGAAAAGACTTTTAACGTGTATTGTTTTCAGGACTTTATTCTGAGGGAGTAGGAAGTTACTCAGTGGTATTAAATGTGGGATTTCACAATCAAATGTAAACTTTGCTAAAAATTCTTTCTTTTTGGTGACATACAATGGGATGTGTTAAGAAGGAAGACAGAAGGGATCTGCCATGGCCAATACTGCTAATAAATTATGTAAGGGAACTAAAATTCAATCAGAGCATGGGGTGCATCAGTAATTTTAAAAACACAAATGGAGGCAAATAATAATTTGGTGTCAGATAAGTGAGAAATGGGTAAAAATATGAACAAAAGTCTAAATTGAATAATAAAAACAGAGCATCACAACCCCTCAATAAATTCCCAGATGAATTCCCAGTTCCAGACAGTTCACTGACCCACACTAAACTGTTAAACCATGTACTGTTAATCCTTCTTCCAGTCTTCCCCAAAGGGACCTATGACCTTTTACCAGAATGACTATGCATTGGGGAAAAGGACATAATCAGACCTTTTGGGAATCATGGGACACTAGTTCTAAACTGAAACTAATTCCAGAAAACTCAATATGTCATGGTGGCCCACCACTCAGAGTGGGGACTCATGAAAGTCAGGTGATCAATGGAATTTTATCTCAGATCCATCTCATACTGGGCATAGTGGGTCTCTGACCCCATCCTGTGCTTATTTCCCCAGTTCCAAGGTACATAATTGGTATAGACACAGTCAGCAACTAGCAGAATTCCCATACTGGGGATTCTTCTCTTCACCATTTAGACTTTGAATACAATTTTAGTTCTGTAGAACACTATTTCTAACCCTTCTCAACAGATTAGCTTAGGTATCCTTATATGAGACCATATCACCCTGAATTTTACATTTGTGCACTTTTCTTATTCATAACTTTTAAGTCAGTTATTGACTATTTGTTACAATTAAGAATGTCTTGTCTGCTGTGTTGTAAACTCCAAGAGTGTAAGGACCTGTCTGCTTGTTCATGGCTATACTTTAAGTATCTATGCAGTGCAATAGGTAAGATATTAAATTAGTCTTTGTCAATTGGATGTCAGAATATGCTATTTCATTAAATCTGCATCCATAGCTGTCTCACACGCACACATACAAAGACAGCTTTCTAATTTATTCCAGGCTTTCTGTTTACAACCTGTTCTTTATTGTACTGCCTAGTCAAGGCTTTCACAAATTCCTTGATTTGCTATTCAGGATAACCTTTTACTGCTCTGGGTTCCATCTTAGTTTTAGGTTGCTGTTTTAGTTGGGAATTGTTTTTCTCTACAAGTCAATCTTGAACTTCTCTTTTTTTCTCTTACATGTCTAATTAGAGAGCTTTAATAACTTGCTTGACCAAAGCTGAAGAATCTTGGTAAAGAGGAAAATATCAGGGGGAAAAACAAATTTGTATAAATATTCTTGTACTTTCAAACAAGTAAAGGAGTCATCCCTCAACACAAGGAGTCTTTTTTAGAAAAATGGGCTTTAATACTTTAAACACATTTCTTCCTCCTAGAGAAAGAGCATTTTGTCCTTTACATCTTTTCTAATTATATTCAAATTCATTTTTAATCCTAAACTTTCTCCTATTTTTTGTACTCTCATCTTTTCCTAACATAGTTATTTTTTTAAGTTGGCTGAAGTCACACTCCCATTAAATCACTCCAGTGTTACCTTGTCATTGTTTTTTTCCTCCTAATTTACTGTATGACAAATAGTATCAAAATTTAAAACAAAAATACATTAAACCATGCTTTGATTAAGAAATAGTTTTATTTGCTTCTATTTTTAAATGAAGAGGCAAACTTAATATTACACAAAAAGTTTTTTATTAATAGCACACATTCTAATTCAATAGCAAACAATTAAATATATTAACAATATAAATTTCAACTAAGTCAAATAATTCTTCTCATTGTGACATATAATATACAAACTGAGATTATGAATAATGTTACTATAGGTAATTTGTATGCATCATCCATATTTCTATGCACAGATCACATTATTATATAAAAAGCTTCAAATTTAGTTCCATAAACCAAACTGAACTGTCAGCACACTTGACAAACTTCATCTGCTCATGTTCTCATTGCAGTCAAAGGATGCTGGTTACTTACTAAAATACTTCCATTATCTAAAGGAAATCTCTGAATGTGACTGATATTGAGCTTCAGAAAGAGCAGTAACAAATGCATGGATCAAACCTCCACACAAGCTATTACATAAGTCCTATGGCAATTTCTCAAAAGATTGTGATGAATTGGTCAGCTTACTCTATAGACATGAATATCCTCTTTCTTATATTCTAATTTAAATATGAATGTTGTGAACTGAACACAAGCCTGGGAATCTCGTCCAGCGAGAGGGTTCCAAACCTGGAAGAGGGCGTGCACGGAAAGAAAGGAGACAGAGAGAGGAGGGGTCTGGAGGACTGGATGGGCTATGCCCATACAGCGATTTTATTTGTGCACTAAGTTTCCTTATATACTTTTTTCTTTAACATCATTACCTCAATGCAGATCATTACTCAAACAATAAAAGGAACAGAAAATTCCTTGGGGGATGATTCTAGGCACTGTCAAAGGGAACAAATACTAATTTAAAAGATCAATGGGAAATAGGTGATGCTGATTATCGATATTGTCAGAACAATCAGTAACTTGGATAACAATCTTTAATTAACTAGAGGTCACAAGCTCAGCAGTAAACCGTGCATCTGTGAGAGACAAGGACTGCAGGGGAGGTCGCTAGGCTGAAACAATGCCTGGTAAACAAAGTCTTACATCAGGAGCCAGAAAGGGCAACACAATACCCAATTAACTCACTTCAGCATTCACCTGTCCATTATCTCATCGGCCAAGAAGGCTGAGGATAGTGTCCTGCTTAATCATTCTCAATTTCCTCTTTCATTCTCTTCTTAATTTCCTCTCACTCATAGCTTGACAGCCTCCAGCCAGGGAAAATGTGTAAGGAGTCAAGCTCACCTAATGGCAGAGGCCAAGTTGTTAGCCTCTCGCAGGGGCGACCCCCACAATATTCTCTCTTTTCTTTGTTTTTAAATGAAGCTCAAATAATTGGAGCTGAAAACGCTAGTGTGGAGAACACAAGGCAAAAGAGGAATGGTAAGAGAAGAATGAGAAAGAGGACACAAGCACCAACAGCAATCATGGACGAACAGGAGGGAAGGTGAAAGCTGGTGAATCAGGAAGACAAAGTGTCAACAATATCACGAGCGATTGTGTCATCAGGCAGCTCCCGATGAGAAAAATCAATGGCATGAATTTCCTGCTGAAGCTTGAAAACATCTAGGGATAAATTGTCATGAGTCCAAATTCCTTGTAAATGGGCCTTAACGAGAGGCCACTGACATTTAGTACCATTATAAGGAGTATTAGTAACACAAATATATTTATAACCAGCATGGCAACAAAGGGCCAGGTGGTTTTGAATATTATAAAGTTTATCACCAAAAGTAGTAACAGTTTGTTCCAAAGCATTAAGTCTCTCATCAATTTTCTTATCAATATTCATTTGAGTTCCCATTGTAACAGAAATATTCTTTGTAAGATGATTAACATAAGTAACAGTTTGAACACTGTGAGCAAGGCTAACAGCAGAGGTAGCAGCAGTAGCTACAACTGAAACAACCACAATAATATTAGCAATGAGAATACCAAGGAAACGTTTAGGGCAGATCATAAGATCATGGACTTGTTGGGAAATAAGAAGGGCTCTTTCATCATACCAGGGTCCAGAAACATTAACAGGTAACATAACGTAGAGGGGGCTGGTGTACAAGAAGAAGTGTATGAACAGGGAAAAAGGAAGAATCAATGAAGTCGGTAAGAATACAATTTTCACAATAAATGGAATATGAGCCAGAAGCTCGGGTGATGGAAACATTACCAGCAATAATAGCATAAGGAGAAGCAATGCAGGATTGAGTATAAATAGTCTGATTAGCGGGATAAGATAAACTACGGGAACCGGAGTGAACAAAGGTAGGAGATAAGCATACAAACAGCTTCCAGAGAGAAGTGTAGGCTTTGCTGGAGAAGGTAGTGTAAATGGGAGCGCCCCAACCACCAGGTGTTTTATAATGAGCTAAGGCAATGTCAAGAGGATGAGGAACAGACCAGTCATACAAGGAGAAACCAGAAGGCAGGGTGTAATTAATAGCTTGCTTTTGGTTAGGAAAACAGAACTGCCAGTGTGGGGAAGGGTCCAAAGAGGAGTTAGAAGGTCAACGACACCAGCGCTCAATGAGGGGAAAATGCTGAGCGGAGGAAAAGTTGTAAGTTTCTCTAATTCCCACATGGTTGAGTATCCAATCACGAGAATAAACGGTTTCACCTGGGAAGAGGTCGGAGGTATGAAGTCAGCAAATTCCAAGATTGAAGTAATAAGAACTGGAAAAAGAAAGAGGAATAGAAGGAGGGGAATAGACATTGGCAGAGAAATCACGATCCCAGATTTTGGAGGCATAGAAGCACATGGGAGGGGCAAAAGCTTGGGCAGAGTAAGTATAGGTAGCAACCTGAGAAGTAATATGAGAAGAAGAGGGGAAGCCAAGAATAGAAGTATCATTAATGTAGATGGTGAAGGCAGGATCATTCCAGGTAACAGGTCGAAGAAAAGGAGGGTCAGGAACGTAAGGCCACATGACACGAGAATCAGGGAGAGGAAAAACCTGTGCCAAATGATAAGACAATATAGCCATTATATTATGACTATCAGAGTAATATTCAAAGGGACATCCCAATTAGTCAGGACATGTTGAACTGCCAGGAGCTCCACGTGCTGAGCGGAGCGTTCTGGGGTCTGAAACAAAAAAGGGAGTGCGTGAACAGTGCCTGTAGCAATACCAGAAGAGGAGCCGTCAGTAAAGGCTAAGAATGCTTCAGATAACGGTGACTTGAGGCAGGTCTGTGGAAAAATAAGGAAGTTTTGGGAGTAAAAATGTAATAATTTATCAGCAGGATAATGGCACAGTATTTGACCAGAAAAGCCAGCAAAGACCAATTGTCAGGAGTCGGAGAACTGCCAAAGCCACTGTTGCTGAGTGATAGAATAAGGAACAATGATTTCAGGAGGATCAACACCAAAAAGAGAAAGAGCCCGAACACGACCTTTAGCTACCAAAACAGAAACTAATTCAAAGTAAACGGTTACAACTTTCCCACGGCTGGCTGGGAGATGAAGCCATTCCAGGATACCTTGTTGCCAAAAAACCGCAGTAGGAGTATAAACAGTGGGAAGAACACAATAACACCAGTGGGAGTTGTCCTTAATAGGAGAAAGTTTTTGCTGGGACAAGGCATCATGAACTAATTGCAAAGCCACCTTGGCAGGAACTGTCAAAGAACAAGGGGAAGTTGGATTAGAGGGTCCTTTGAGAATGTCAAATAAGGGCTTCAATTCTCCTGTGGTAAGTTTCAAGCTCTGGCAAATCCAGGTAATGTCTCCTAAAAATTTCTGAAACGTTATCTGAAGCAAGGTAGTTAAATTTGAGAACAGCATCCTTCAAGTCCCTTAAAGCCTTGGGAGGAATAGGTTCATAATTTCTGATAGCATTACCATCATTGCCCACAGTCTCAACAATGGGGTATGTAAGAGAAGCTTCAGGGCCCCTAAGTCCTCTGCAAAGGGACATAAGAGCACGAGACAGTGCTGAAATAGGAGAGGACGGGAGTGGATTGCACACGAACTGGAACAGGCAGTCCAAGGTGTTGAGATTGCCAGGTGATAGGATAACACTGGTGCTGTTGAGAGAGAGAGAGTGGGAGCAAAGTGAAAATAAATCTTGAAACTGGTGAATTAAATCAGGAGGAAGAGTATGGGTGGAATGACCAGGAGTCCATTTGCAGGAGGGGAAGAACTGTCCATGACCACTTTGGCCATGGTCTCAAATGCATCCATAGGTGGAGGTGCAGCATAAGAATGATGAGAGCTGCGTTCTGCCAAATCAAGAGGATCAGGAGATAGTGGAGGAGGAGAGGCAAAAGAGGCCACAGGGGTATAAGGCGGGGCTGAGGGAGAAATGTGAATAGGACAAAGGGAATCACGAAACTGAGGCCAAATGGAAAGCAAAATATCAGTTTGAGGTAGCAACGTGTTGTGGGTAGAAAAGTGATCAATTTTTTCACCTATAATCTTCCCAGTGTCTTCATCCAAGAATCCACCCTCTGGAATCCACAGACAAAGCTCGTGCACTATCTGCACAAATTCCTCAACAGTTTTTAATTTCATGACCATGTCACTTAATCATATGTTGCAAAGTTGTACAAACAAATTATGCTCTTTAGATTCTATTTTCCCCATGTTTTACTCCACATGACAAGAAATGGTTATTCACTTACTTACACTGCAGCTTTCACCTTTATAGTTTGTAGGTGTCATGATTGTCCCTCGTGTCCAGGTCCCATGTTCGGGGACCCAGCTGTTGTGAACTGAACACGAGCCCGGGAATCTTGTCCAGTGAGAGGGTCCCAAAACTGGAAAAGGGCATGCACGGAAAGAAAGGAGACAGAGAGAGGAGGGGTCTGGAGGACTGGATGGGCTATGCCCATACAGCGATTTTATTTGTGCACTAAGTTTCCTTATATACTTTTATCTTTAACATCTTTACTTCAATGCAGATCATTACTCAAACAATAAAAGGAACAGAAAATTCCTTGGGGGATGATTCTGAGGAACTGTCAAAGGGAACAAATACTAATTTAAAAGATCAATGGGAAATAGGTGATGCTGATTATCGATATTGTCAGAACAATCAGTAACTTGGATAACAATCTTTAATTAACTAGAGGTCACAAACTCAGCAGTAAACCGTGCATCTGCGAGAGACAAGGACCGCAGGGGAGGTCGCTAGGCTGAAACAATGCCTGGTAAACAAAGTCTTAGATCAGGAGCCTAAAAGGGGAACACAATACCCAATTAACTCACTTCAGCATTCACCTGTCCATTATCTCATCAGCCAAGAAGGCTGAGGATAGTGTCCTGCTTAATCATTCTCAATTTCCTCTTTCATTCTCTTCTTAATTTCCTCTCACTCATAGCTTGACAGCCTCCAGCCAGGGAAAATGTGTAAGGACTCAAGCTCACCTAATGGCGGAGGCCAAATTGTTAGCCTCTCGCAGAGGTGACCCCCACATATGATGTCATAAATGTAATTATCCTGAGGGTTAGCACATAACATTTTTATATCTTCATTGATATGGAAATTTCAGCTTTCGGTATTCACATCCATAGGTGGAAGTTGTACTAACTAATTTTTGAATGACAAAATTTTACCTGGAACTTACCTGCAAGAGGTACTTTTTTCTTGATGACTGAGTGCTATTTGTCTATTATAAATGACACCTGTAACTTTCATTTTAAAAACACAATCTGCTTTTCAGGTAAACCGCAATATGGAATTTTCATGGAGGTTTTATATTTCTTAGACATCAGTTGGATGTATTGAATAGTTCATGTGTTGATCGGACGCTTCTTTATTATATGTTGCAGTAGTGTCATTTAAAAATTGTACTTTTCTTCTTACTGGAGTAACATTATTTACTTTAGAAGAAAAAAGTGAAAATTCGAGAGAAAGAAAACCAACAAAAATTTCCTGTAAGTCTATAACATAAAAATAAAACAATTAAATTTGGCATGCAATGTTTTAATTTTTAAAGTCTTTTCCAATTCTGGCAATAACTTTTAATGTAATATTGGCTTAGCACAAAGAATAATCATCTTGCTTGATATGTCCTCATTGTGAATCAAAATTTAAAAAAAGAGGTTATGTGATGTATTTGATGTAATTATATAAGAAAATAGCAAGATACTACACCTCTACATGAGTGAAATCTAGTGTATATATATAACTTCTTATTATTGTGCAATTCTTGCTTACTATTATTTTGTTCAATTTCCAGCATGACACAAATTGAGATAGATTCTGAGGTCTGTGATTCAGATAGAATGGGCTCTGCAAATGATATAAAAAGTAGCCAGTTGAATAGGAAAATCAATGGGAAAAAAATTAGAGCAAATGTTTATTTATTAAACAAGTATAATTTAATGACTATTAAATACCAGATACTGCTCAAGGCACCTGGGATAAATTAGTATCCTTAACTTTGACAAATAAATCTCCAAAAATGATTGCGACTTGTCTTGTCACTTTTCCTCGATTGACAGAGGGAACATGTAAAAGTTCAATGTGCTGGAAAGTAGAGGGAAACCTGGTTCAAAAATGAGATCAACAAAGTAATGACAGATGGTATAAGGGAGTATGTGCGGATGTAGTTTTTTTCAATAAAGAACCAAATTATAGGCCTAGTACAGTGGCTCATGCCTCTAATCCCAGCACTTTAGGAGGCCCAGGCAAAAGGAGCATTTGAGCTCAGGAGTTCTAGACCAGCCTAGGCAACAGAGGGAGACTGCATCTCTACAAAAAATTGGAAAAAAGTAATTATCTGAGTATGGTGGCTCTCGTCTGTAGTCCCAGATACTTCGGGCCTGAGACTGGGGAATCTAAAGTGATCCTATAGCTGAGGAGGTAGAGACTGAAGTGAGCTATGATTGCATCACTGCACTACAACCTGGGTGACAGAGTAAGACACTGTCTCAAAAATAAATACATAAATAAGAATTAAAAAGATAAAAACAGATTACATGCTTAGGGAAAGTAAGCTAATTTTGTGTAGGCACAATTAAAAAATGAAAAAAAAATATTACATTTCCAACCTTTAGAATTTCTACAACATGGAATAAATATACTGAAAAAGCAACACTTTCACATTTCAAAACCATTGGAAAATGAGGGCAGAGGTTAGCAATGTTCTCAGTATTACTTCTGTATTATTTTTTCTAAGAAAATCTTTGGCATTAGTATCTGGCAAGTCACTAATAAATACATTACCTCATTTGTACTCCCATTCTACTATTTCTGATTAGCATAATAGAAATTAGAGAACAAACATTCCAAGCAAGAGCAAGTAGAAGAAAATATAACCATTTATATTTTATTACATAATAATATAATCTGAATTAGTTCTGGTGTTCCTCCAGTGGAAATGTATATATTTTATATCTGTAGTCAGGTAAGTTGGCAAATGAATAAAATTTCTAAGACATGCTTTTGTGTAATTTTGAGTTTTTCTTTCAGTGTCTTTTAAAATAATGGGATAGTCCTGAAGGTTAAGTAATTTCATGCTCATTGTTTGTTGCCAGATCCAGAATTTGATAGATTGTCAATGAGTACCTTATTGTTAATATGCAATCTTAATCAGTGGCTTCCCAACTACAATATATAATACATCAATATAATAGGAACTTATGTTTTTGAAATGCAGATTACCTACTTCTCCTTCAGAGATTCTGATTCTATAATTTTAAAAACTCCTCAGGATTTCATTGAAAAGTATCTTAGGTATTGATTTTTTGTATGCTTTTTTGGTTCTCTTATAATGTCCCTGCATATTTTACCTCATATTTATCTTTTCTGAGGGATCTTGACTCTTAAGTATCAATTATAAGTCCCCCTCACATCATGCATTTAATTTCTAATATCTTTTTATAAAAAGATCTACCTTTTGCATAATGTATAGAAGAAAATAATTCCATATTTCTTTATAGAGTCTTGTTGCAAATTAAAAAAAAATAAGTTATACGACGAAATTCAAAAGTCTAGTTTAGGCATAATTTAAAAGCAGTGCTTCATGTGTTCCCCAAAAATAAGAAATAAATGTCAACTCTAGTCTTTTTCTACCCTCTGTGGATAATGATGCTGAAGATCACGACAAATTATCATCATTCCAGAGACAGGTGCAATGAATAAGAGCATGGCCCACATGACAAGAGGTCAAGGATCCAAAATCCAGGCTCTGTTACTTAATGATTGGTGTTTCTGTAGATGACTAACCCCTTCCCCTGTCAACTATGCATCAGTGGACAGGAGGAGACATTCAATTTGCTTACTGTAGTGTCAGAAGTATTTAATACATTTGTGAATGGAAAGCTCATGGTGATGCACTTGTAAACAGAATGTTTACACAAACACACTTGGCACAATTTAAACAGAATGTATGTTTTCTATTTTAGTTTACGTAGTATTTGTTAGTGTAGTAGGCCAGGAAAAAGGCTTCAGATAATTTCCTATTGGCATATTTTAAAGGAATTTTATGTTAAAGGAGACAATTTTAGACTCTCAACACTTCATATTCCCTGCAGTATATTGACCCTCTTTCCTTTTTTTAAGAGTTTACATTTCATGAAATTATATGCAAATGCAGGACAATCAACTTTAACTTCATCTGAAGTGTTTGCATTCTTCCACGTACATTTGTCTCTTCTTATTTTCACTCATAAACATTTTGGGTGGTTGAATGCCACAGGAAATATACATTAAATAAGTAAATGTTCCACATGCTTTTTCTCTCTATTATATGTTTAAACATGTCATCTATAAGATGTGGGAATTAGTATTGTTATATAAGTGGATATAAAATGATACCAAAGAAATATTTTGATAACAATTGTCTGCCCATGTCATGAGGCACAAGACACTAGGCTTTGAGGCCTGAGTTTGTCATTTAAGGATTCCTTCCTGATTGAAGCCTTGGCTCCCTTCAGTTTCCCATTCATTATTTCTTGTTAATACAGAGAACAACAGTTTCATGCTAAGAAAATTCAGACTTACTACAATTTTATCAACTCCTCTCCATTACAAATGCTTGCTACACAACTGTGCTTCAGGTAAGTGAATCATTTTCTTTGATTTAAACGTTTCCTGCTGAGGTACATGAAAATAAAAGCTATTTTGTAGGAAGACTGTCAGCAGAGTATTTTGTCATCTATTTCACCTAAATATGTCAATGAGAACTTAAAAACACATTTTGTCATATGCATAAGGTACAACATGGATGATTCTCTGGTAGATTTTTATATTTTTAAAAATATTTTTTTGTGTCCAAAATATGTGTTTTTAATAGATATCTTAGTCCTAAATTTTCAATTTTTAGTATCATCAATGACCAGGAAAATGTCTTTATAACATTACACTGAATGCCTTGAAAAGGGAAATCAGACATGAAAACCACTTCTAACTGATGTATATTTGTTTGGAATCAATTTGTTTTATGGTATGTATCATATACAGTGATTACATCAGAAAAACTTGGAGTTATGACTGGGAGCTACATTATACTCCTACATATTTATAACACCTGAAGGTAAAATATTTTCAAGAGGGAAATTGTAGCAAACAGATCAAACTGTTTTTGAAGGAGGAGATTTTGATTTTGAGTACACATAAGAAGAAGATTACTATTATTTCTTTCTTTTAAAGATTAATAACCTTAGCATTCCTTTAATAAATGCTTTAGTCAGTTAGAGAAGTAAGTGATTATAGTAGATATGGTAATTAGCTTGCTCAATATTTGCTTAAACTTTTAGTGTACCTTACTGGATCTCATTCACAGCAGAACAAAAAAATTGCATTCACTAGGGTTGTTTTCAGCTAAGGTTCTGGAATTCATGTAGAATCTCTTTACCTAGGACTTGAATTCAGACCAGAATTAAGTGGAGACTTTAACAGCAAAGGCTAGTCAGATATAGCAACAGAAGTGTGTACGTGCTTCACCTTGGTAAGAAATTAGTCACACAGTATTAACTAGTTACCTTAAAAAATTTAAAAAATAAATAAATTCAGTCACTAAAAAGTTTGCAAATTGTGTCAAGTGACTCTAGTTTCTGCAATAATTCTCTTCCCCAACATCTGCCTTCTTCCTCTGCCTTCTTACTTCCACCTTTTTATGTTGCTCAGTTGATCAGATTGATTTTTAGATTCATTTTCTAAGGAAAGAAACATGGCTTAGATTAGAACTTTGGGACTTTTTCAAAAGGATGAGTACAGTATGCATAAAAATAGTTAACAAATGTCTTGGAAATTCTCTGTATTAAGTAACATAGTAGGTTGTCTCTGTGCAATGGTTCTACTGCCTTCCCAAGAAGCTCTGAATGTATTTGAGGGACACATATGGTGCAAACTACATTATAATATGAAATAATTTTTAACATCATGTTGCATTCTAAAATAAATATAGAAGACTGGCATTAATTGGTTACTGATTTAATAATGTACACAGAAGGAAACCCATTAACATTCATGTTTAGGCAAATACTCATTCACTATATTTTCTTGTCCAACCCGTATATTAGCCCTCATGTTTTATAGAGAGAAAGGAAAGGGCAGTACATGCAATTAGAAGCTGTACTTTTTAATCTTATAAATGTCGGCTAATATATCCCTCAAAGTGTCTGTACTCTTAAAAAATAAAAATAAACTTTAATTTTAAAAATATTTTTGTATTTCTCTTAACCACTTCATAACAGACTTCCTGGACTATGTTATTATCTGTTATATTATTTAGCTTGGTTTCTGTAATGTGATGCCATAAACTAGGTGACTTCTGAGCAATAGAATTTTATTTCTCACTCTTCTGGAGACTGGAAGTTTGGGATCAGGGGACCAGCATAGTCAGGCTCTGGTGAGAGCCTCTCCTGGGTTTCAGGACACTTCCTTACTGTGTCCTTATGTGGCAGAAAGCAAAGCAGAGGAAGCAAGCTCTCTTGTGACTTTTATAAGGACATTAATACCTCTCATGACCACTCCTCCCTATGACCTCATCTAATTATAATTATTCCCAAAGTCTCTACCTCCTAATATCATCACACTGAAAAGTAGGATTTAACCATAAAGAATTTTGGGGGGTAGTGGGAAAACTTCTTCAGTCTACGAGACTTGTATTTAAGTGTAAATTTGTTTTTCTCATTTTTGAGTTACTTTCCGATATCCATCAGTATCAATACTGACTTCTCTCCCTCATATCACCTTATATGATATTACATAGTATTTTATATTATATAGTATATTATATAGTATATTATATATTTATATAGTATTATATTGCCTTTAACTTTTATAATTTAAAATATTAGTCATACATTTAATACTTTCTACATTCTTAATACAATAAGATTGTATGTTTCTATGTGACTTCAGTATATAATTATCTTCTGTTTCATTGCATTGCTATGCTTTAAAGCTTTCAGATGTTATAACCTTTTCCTTTAAGCATAATTCAAAATGTCTGGTAATCTAATTTAGCTCTAAAAACATTAAATATGGATAATTGAGTATTTAATGGGTTTCAGATATTTACATATAAGTAACCTTTTTTTTTTAATTTTCTTGTTATACCTTCAGTTCTAGGGTACATATGCAGAACGTGCAGGTTTGTTTTATAAGTATAAGGTGCCATGGTGATATGCTGCAACCATCAACCCATCATCTACGTTAGATATTTTGCCTAATGTTACACCTCCCCTAGTCCCCTACCCCCTGACAAGCACCTGTGATGTTAACCTCCCCGTGTTCATGCGTTCTTATTGTTCAACTACTACTTATGAGTGAGAACATGTAGTGTTTGTTTTTCTGTTCCTGTGTTAGTTTGCTGAGAATGATGGTTTCCAGCTTCATCCATGTCCATGCAAAGGACATGAACTCATCCATTTTTTATGGCTGCATAGAATTCCATGGTGTATATGTGTCACATTTTCTTCATCCAGTCTATCACTGATGGGCATTTGGGTTGGTTCAGGTCTTTGTTTTTGTGAACAGTGCTGCAGTAAACATATATGTGCATATGTCTTTATAATAGAATGATTTATCATCCTTTGGGTATATATGCAGTAATGGAATTGCTGTGTCAAATGGTATTGCTGTGTCAAATGGTATTGCTAGTTCTAGATCCTTGAAGAATGGCCACACTGTCTTCAACAATGTTTGAACTAATTTACACTCCCACCAACAGTGCAAAAGCGTTCCTATTTCTCCACATCCTCTCCAGCATCTGTTGTCTCCACATTTTCTAACTGGCTTAAGATGGTAACTCAATGTGGTTTTGATTAGCATTTCTCTAATGACCAGTGATGATAGCTTTTATTTTTCATGTTTGTTGGCTGCATAAGTGTCTTCTCAAATAATCTGTTTTTTAAGTTAGCAATAATTTTACCCAAAAAAGTTATGGTATGCGAAAATGAATCCTCATCAAACAGCCACACATAATGCATATGTATAAATGCATCACCAAAAGCAAACACAATAATATTAATCATATAATGTATTAAAGAAAATGACAACAACAAATCTTGTAGCCAACAGAATGTTACTTTTACTGTTCAGGAATAATTAGAAATGAAGTTTAAATCAGTTAATAATTTAAAATGCTAATTAATATCTTGTTTATGTTTACTTAAAAAATTTCATTTTGATATGCAGATTGTATTAGTCTTTTTTCATGCGGCTAACAAAGACATATCCAAGACTGCGTAATTATAAAGAAAAAGAGGACTCACATTGCCACATGACTAGAGATGCCTCACAATCATGGCAAAAGGCAAAGGAGGAGAAAAGGCCTGTCTTACATGGTGATAGCAAGAGAGAAGTACAGCAGAACTGCCCTTTATGAGATGATCCGATCTCATGAGACTTATGCACTGTCACTAGAACAGCATAGGAAAAGCATGTCCCCATGATTCAATTACTTCACACTGGGTCCCTCCCATGACACGTGGGGATTATGGGAACTACATTCAAGATGAGTTTTGGGTGTGGACACAGCAAAAACAAATCACAGATAATTTCAGTGTACCATCCTGCAGGAAAGTAGGCAAGAAATACAGCTGTACTCTGTGTAAAGTGTGGTAGGGGCTTAAACAAGAATACCCATATCTGCAAAAGGAAAGAAATAGCTACTTATATACATGAAAATATGTCCTGTGTGGGCAAACTATTATTTACTTTAGAACACAATGATTCATCTGATGTCAACACTGGTGAAATCTTTTCACAACCTCTATCAATCACTGACGTGTCATTTGTGAACTCAGGGAATCAATTCAGTTCATATCCTGTTAAAGTTAATTTGGCAGGATAAGGGGGCAGGTGGATGGCAGCTTTCCTAGAAAATAACATCAATAATAGTTGTTTAGCGGGGAGAGCTATACATATTTAGTAAGTTTCTCCTCAGTTTGACTCAATGCATTTTGCTGGCAAGAGATTAAGCCATTTTCAAATCAGGAAATGAAAAATAAATTGTATCTTTTGTAGGATGATTTCAAATTTTAAAAATTCCAGTTACCTTTTAGAAATAGTTCCAATTTTCTTAGTGTCAGGCAATCATTTATCACCACAAAGTACCACCTGAGTCTAAAATATTAACAAAATTCATGTGTTTTATAAGCAATGCAAATATTTACTGGAAGAAATCAAACCACAAATGACTAAGATTATGTATAGAGTATGAAAATTGAAATTTAAAAGCAATTTTGGAATCAGCATTTTGTGGTATGGTAATATATCCCTTTTTATCAATTTTGACCATATATATCATCTCTACCATCAAAAACAAACACCTCTGAGGCATTATCGCACCTGATACAATCAGGAAATTTGTGCTGGAGTAACAAATCTGCATTGATAAATAACCCTTCCATTTAGTGACTTCTCAATTTTTACAGATTTTTTTTATATCTGCTTCTGACAGTAAGCTTAGTGTTGCATAATTAAAAAGATTAAAGTGCATTGGGTGCTATGTCTTTGAAAGACATTCAATTAGGACTTTATAGTATTCCTAAGCAAGGAAAAATGTGATACTGTGACATATTTTCAATGTGTATAGTTTCCAACCATTTGAAGAAAAATTGTCTGAAGGACTAAGGCTAATAGATTAGAACTGTGCAACACTGCCAATTATTATTTTATTAATATATTAATGTTTATATTATTTTATTAATATAAAGTATTATTTTAACTTTCATTGAATTTAAGATCAAGTATTTTTTCTGCCTTCCTTTCATATATTCTCTCTTTTATTTTTTCTCCTATTTTGATGTTTACAAACGGGTTTGCAAATTTGACTTAAACAGGTATTCAATAATGACTTCTTTTTATTCTATTTTATTTTATCAAAGCCATAAAATTATGACAGAAAAAAGCATCATGTCATATTAGGCATACAGAATTATTTAGAAAGTTTTCATTAAGCTCATTTTTATAAGGCAGAGTAAAATTCTGCTGCTGCTATGGTCATGTTTAACATTCTACTAGCCAATAGTGATCATGAAGATGATGGTGATGATAATAATGCGATGAGATGAGACTAGCAGGAAGAACAACACCTATCTAAAAACATACCAGGGGTCATCCGAGCCATTAGCTACATTTTTAGAAAAAACTAGTAATTAATACCAAAAAAAAGGTTATGAGGAAAGTAATCTTAGGATAACCTACATTTTATGGTCTTTTTCAAGGAAGGTTTATGAGGAAAAAAATAATAAATATTTTAAAATTTTGGTTATGAGAAGTAAGCATAGGGAAGTTTAGTTTTCTTTCTGTTCATTTACCTGTTTACATTATTACTGAATGCTAACTATGCATCAGGCATTGTGTTGACCACTGAGGATGCAGGGGTAACAAAACAAACAGAAATTTAACTTCCATTATATTTACATTTCATTGTAAGTAAACAGAGAACCAACAAGTAAAACAGTAAGCTATGCAAGGAAACAAACTCCTTAGATAAATGGCTGGATCTAGATCTGGGACAGGGAAAATCCAAGATGAGCCTTTAATGCCTTGAACTGCCAGAATATAAGGGGGTGCTAACCAAACCAGCAAGCAAAAACAAAACAAAACAAACCCATAAATGGATGGCAATGTGTCAAAGGGGCCAGTTGTAAGAACTCCAAAGGGAGAACAGTTTGAATAGATATAACCTTACATGTTCTTCACATGTACCCCGAAACCTAAAATGCAATAATAATAATAATAATAATTGTAGTGTACTATAACCCTAAATATATAATAATACTCATGTCCTTACTGATAAAAATAAATCTTTAAATAAATAAATACATGGAAGAGAAGAGATACTTTTTCTTTACAGAATAATTCTCAAATCTGTATACAGATATCTACACTTCATAAGATGGAGATCAATTCCTCTTTCTTTGAACATGGGCTGGATATGAAATTTGAATATAATGTGGAAAGGTAAATAGTGACATTGTAGTGGAGACTGCATGAGAAACAACATACACCACAAGTTTAAGGTTAATGTCATCAGTGTCATATGTATATCGTGAATCCCAGTTGTGCTGTCATGAACAGCATACTTCACCTCCATAGTACCATTCACCTAAATTTATAACCGTAGGGTAATCATAAGAAAACATCAGACAGCCTCAAATTGAAGAGCATTCTACAGAATATCCTATGAAATCTCTTCCAAATTATCAAGGTCATGAAAAGCAAGACTAAGAAACTAACATAGATGGTAGAGACCAAAGAGAGATGTGGTATCTAAAAGTGTCGCAGTATCTTAGATTGGGTTCTAAAACTTAAAAAATAATATTAATAGATAACTGGAAAAATCTATTAAAATTTGTAATTAAGCTAATAATATTGTAACCAAAGTTAATTTCTTACTTGACCAAGTGCACCTTGTTAGGAAAGACTCCATTAGTAAGGCTAACTGAGTGAAATCATTACTAGTTTCTACAACTTTTCTGTAAACTCAAATTACTCCAAAATAAGTTTTTTTAATGCTATATATTTCTGATGGTGACAAATGTTATGAAGTTAGAAGTGGGAAGAGTGTTTGGTAATGTTTGGTTACAAAAGCCCTCGGTGAGAAGGTGACATGAATAAAAAGGCTTAAAGAAAAGAAAAAAATAATTCACTAAGGTATCTAAATACAGATATCTGTCATTAAGACACATGGAACAGATACTGCAAAGAAGAGAAGAGGCTATTCTTGTGTTTTATTCATTATAAACTGTTCATTACTAATAACTCATTCTGCATTTAAGTGATCTTTTGTTCACACCATGCTTTAAGTTCTGTCTTTATTGAAGTAAAAAACAGGTATTAACTCTTGAATTATTAATTTAATTATTTATATTTTTATTTAAAGGTTGAGACTGAACTATCTTCCTATTACAATTTTTTTGACACCTGAATTTTAAAATAATAATAATAAAATCCCTTGGGTCAACAAAAAACAATCTTTTTAAACTGAGTCTAAAATTGTCTTTTCTACTTTTGAACATAAATGCACATATATTTTCAAATACTATAAGGTAAAGGGGCATTTATCTTTAAAGTAATGTGTCTGAGACTAATGAAACAATAAGCTATCTGGCATCAACATGTATTCAAAGTGCTTATATACTGACATCTGGCTGCTGCAAATCGTTACATGTTTATTCAGTGCCTTCAGATATCTGACTATCAGTGTAAACTAGGCATAGTGGCTAATAAATACAAAACCATGGATAATAGGTATTGGCTAGCATCTCGTTCAACTAAATTGGCTCTCCAGTAATTGAAGACTTATTCTTTTGTCAAGGGACTATTTTTTCTCTGGGTATTAATTGGTTATCTATTGGTTGATGCAATCATTCTGTTTATAATCTTGTCATTATATTCTGCAGCTCTGACTTCACAGGCAGATTTTGTGCTGGATCAAAATCTATGAAATCTCCCGAATTGAAATATTTCCATTCTTCATTATAAACCCCTACTTCATTATAATTCTACATAATAATCATAATTGTGAAATAATTCTATTGACTCCAAAAGAAGGAATTTTCAACAAATAGAACTAAGACAACTGGATAATGACATGACAAAGAGTGACTTTGGACTCCCTACCTCACTCCATATACATAAATTAAATCAAAATGGAAAAATAATCTAAATGTAAGAGCTAAACCTATAAAACTACTAAAATATAACATAAGACTAAATCATCATGGCCTAGACTTGGAAATAGATTCTCATTTGACAACAAAAGCCCCATTAATAAATAATATATAGTACTTCAAAAATGTTGTGTATCAGAAACAATACAAAGAAAGTAAAAAGACAACATAAAGAAAAGAAAAATAATTGCAAATTATATCTGATGACTTACTATTCAGAATATATAAAGAATTCATAACTCGACAACAAAAAGACAAAACAACTGAATATAAAGCTGGGTAAAGACTTGAATAACATTTCTCCAAAGAATATATTCAAGTCAAAGTATCAGCAGAAAAGATGCTCAATACAATTGTTTGCTAAAGAAATGCAAATCAAAACTGTGATAATATACCAGTTGAGACCCAAAAATGTGACCATCATAATAGAAAGAAATGAAATAACAAGTCTTGGTGAATATATGTAGAAATAGTAACCCATGTAAATTACTGATGGGAATGTAAAATGTTACAGTCACTGTGGAAAATGATGGTTTATCAAAAATTTTAAAATATATTCATTTTATGACCCAGCAATTCCATGCTTAGGTATATGCTATGCCAAAAAGAAAAGAAAATAGGTACTCAAACAAATTTTAATTTATAAATATTAATTGCGGCACTATGGATAGCAACCAAAAGGTGATGTAATCCAAATGTTCATCAATAGATAAATGAATCAATGTATTATGCACTTCCATACAATATGAAATTTTCCAGCCATAAAAATTAATGTAGTTTGGAAACATGCTACAACTTGATGAACATTAAGTCTTTAGTCCCAGATGAGGGAGAAGACAAAGAGCAAGAACTAGCACAACTAGCAAGGGTTCACTTCTAACTCATCCAGGTGATATTTCACAAGGGCAGCTACTATATCTCATTCTGGTTTTGAAATTGCCACCATCAAAATGTCAAGGAGTTAGAAAGCACCTAACAATCATTGTTAAAGACGTTGATTTTAGCATTAATTGAGTCAATCTGGGGTAAGGTTGCTAGTAGATAGCAAGAATTTCCTCCGCCATTAAGTTGAATATGCAGTATGAGACTGGAGAGTATGGTTTGTTGTCAAAGCATTTCTTTAACGTACTTGATATTTATAAAAACGATTGAAGAAAATAGTCTCCTCTTTCTTTCACTTTTGACCCTCTTCCATGAGTTGCTAACATATCTGCCTGCATCCTCAGTACTGTCCCCCCATCCAAATTTTCAGTTACTTGTGATGACTCTGATGAATACTATTGTCATGTTCACTGGCATCATTTCCTGTAGTGTTCTAGACGTTTCTGAGGCCCTATCCTATGAAAAATAGAAAAAGATCAGTCTCTTGATTTAGTATTACACTGTTTTTCTGCTGTGGCATAATCGGGTTTTGTGGGCTTCAATGTATTAAAGAGATTTTATTGCAATGATCTTTCATTTTCAGTCAGAAAATTCCCTCTAACCACTCATCCTCTCTTGCTTTACCATATTACTTGCGGGAATAGTTTGGAGAAAAAGTCCAAGTGACAAATATGATTTTAAACTAAAATTTGCCCTCCTGTACAACCCAGAAGTCTCAGGTTCAAATATGATTGTGAATTGATGTTCTTCCTTAATATTTATCCCTAACAGGAGGCTTTTCAGTTCCTCATACTAACAAATTTTTTCAGGGGTAGATCTACTATTTCAACAACAACAGGCTTAGAACCAAGTTTTCCCCACCCTTACCCTAACACATCATAGAAATAAAGATAGCACTTGACAAGGGCATTTTATAAATACAATTTTCCCGTAGTTTCAGTACATCAATGATTTTCAAGATTGTCTTGCAAAAAAATTGTTTTTGGAAAAGAGATTTCTCATCAGATACAATCTATTATTTTTAGTATGACTGAGCAAGGCTCTTAAGGAGACCTCAGTAACAAATGGAGTATAAAGGAAAGAAAATAAAACAAAGGCATTGATTTGCAACAAGCATTATGGGAAGAAAGGTTGAGATATTGTACAATATATAAAAGGTAGCTGAAAGAGATAAAAGCAACAGTTATAAAGGCCAAAAAGTATATAAAGATTTTTCACACACACACACATGCACACACACACACACTCTTTAACAGCAAAGAGTGTATATCTTATGAGTGTTCTAAAAAATATCATTTAGCTCAACCTGTTGGCAAACTGTTTTCTATTCTTGTGTGACAACTTAAGAAGTCCAAAATTTTCAGTATGAATATACATAGTTGTAAAATTGCTATTTCACAAGTCATTTATTTCAAAGGCACCTCTAAAACTAATAATTTTTCTCTTTTCAGTATTTCATGTTTCAAAATCTAAGTTTTGACTTATGTGTCAAAGATTATGATTACCCCATATCCACTGTCATTTTTTTATTTAATAAGAGTACAACATTGATAATCAGTTGAAATCTGCATTGCCTACATAGTTTGCAATGAGGCTTAGCCATGTGATTTAGTTCTGATCAAGGATATAAAATGAACTAATATGTGCAATTTTCAAGTTATGCTTTCAAAAAGAAACAAGCATGTGTCAGGTGTTAAGATGGAGCAAGCAAGAAAGTAAGAGAGTACCTTTCCTTAATATCTTAGGGATGTCCTAGCTGTCTGGACTTTGTACATTTTGTCACGTGAGAGAGATGTAATCTAAACTTTACTCTCTCTGGGTATCTGTTACAATAGCCAAGCCTATATATACTAGTACAAGAGACAATAGTGAAGTCACTATCATTTGAAGAGTCTTGGAAATTTAGTATCTGTATTTAGAGAGTTTCTTAATATTAGTGGTGGTGGAGTGGGGAGCCTTGATTTAAGAAATTTGCCAGAAAATAACACATTAATTTCACAAAGGCAAATGGTTTCATTTGTTTTTTGGCAAGTAAATGTCAATCTGAATAGAAATGTTGAATACTGGGTTGTTGTGGCTATTATTAACTGTACATTTAAATTATAGCTAAATAGTGAGACATACAGTGTTGTTTTGTTTGCTTGCTTGCTTGCTTTTTGAAACAGTGTTTTATTTTGTTACTTAGGGTGGAGTGCAGCACCTATTCACAGGTGCAACCTTGAGGCACTACAGTCTCAAACTCCTGGACTCAAGTAGTACTTCTGAGTAGCTGGAACCAGAGTTCTCTTTCTCTCTCTCTCGCTCTCTCTCTCGCTCTCTCTCTGTCGCTCTCTCTCGCTGAGTCCTTATATTTCTCTTTCTATATTGTTAATCGTATTCTTGCTGTCTTCCAATTTCTTTCCCCTTTTTATTGTTAAATTTATTCTGCACAAAATTGTAAACCCCTTTTCCATTGCATTCTCCTTTATATATGTATAGATTATTTTCTTTAGAATCTCAATACTCTTTGTCATGTGATTTATAAACCTAGATAATTTTTGAATGAAGGAAAGAGTTGCTTTAGGCATGATAATCACAGGACAAATAATACAGTCAAGACAGCTTGGAAATGTTAATTCGAAGGCATAA
Source organism: Leontopithecus rosalia (assembly GCA_028533165.1). Lineage (NCBI taxonomy): Eukaryota > Metazoa > Chordata > Mammalia > Primates > Cebidae > Leontopithecus > Leontopithecus rosalia. The sequence continues at coordinate 51,471,688 of CM052650.1, read as the reverse complement.
GTCTTCAAGGATCTGGAGCTGGTTAAGACTTTAAAAGCCTTATACTCCTCAATGTATTGGAAGGCAAACTCTATGTTATAAAACAATACAGCAATACTCTTCAAAGTTTATTAACAACTATCAATTAAAGCTAGTTTACAGGGAATTATGCAATGAAGATTAGATAAATTTGTTTTTTACATAAAGGAAATTTAGGTTATTAAAAGGTACTTACAATGACAAATCTGCTATTAAAATATATACTATATTTAGAGTATCTTTTTTGAATGTGTGGCTTAGTGTTATAAGTAGGTTTAGGTAATTATTGGGCTATCTTTGTTGGTAGTAGCCCAATATTGAGCTTTTCGGGGAGTGAGGTTTTTAGACTGTCTACCTCTTAATTAATTAGAAACACATTCTATGGAGGTTTTTATACATTGCTGGATTGGACTTTCTAACGTTCATTTATTCCTGGAGTAAGAGTTTCCTCTCATTTTTAATCATAAACAGAACCAAAATAGGCTATTATAGAAGCACAAATATTTTAATAAAATTAACACAGCAGCTTAGAGAGGTACATTTATCATGAACAAGAAAACTATGTGTACCATTATAAATGTTTCATAATAAAGCTAATATTGATATAATCATTTCAATATACACCATTTGGGAATCGTCTGAATACCAAATTCTATACGTCCAGCCTTATTGTGGGATAAAGTAGATAAAATAAACTGACTAAGAGCCTGCATTAGGGTTGACCTGAGGAAAAGGATCAGACTAATTCTAAGGAGTTAATAGAAAGATGAAAGGAAGTGACTTAAGAAAGAAAGGATTTTATAATGCCTATCCAAGCGATCTCTGTATGATTGGCATCTAAGGCATAGAGAAAGTAAAAATCCCAGTATAATTAATTTGAAGAAAGGGATCCACTGAAGGGAGAGGAAAACTTCTAAACCTGACAATGACAACTAATTCTGAATCACATTTGTTGTGTACCTGGACTTCTCTGCCAAGGAAAGTACAATTTGAGAGAGTAACTGCACTAGATGCTACAAACGTCTTCTCTGTATTTGTTTGTGTATGCTGTATACAGGAACAACTTTCAAGAAGGCATTGGTTTGCATTTTACTTTACACATTGTCCTTTCAGGGACACATCGCTATTTATCAGCCTCTATTTCAATTTTTTTCTCTGAATTAATTCTTTTTTTTTCTTTTTTTTTTTTAAAAAAAGGAGAGAAGGAGAGGAAGAAAGAGAAAGAAAAAGAGGGAGAGAGAACAGGAATATTGCTTAATTCTAAGAATGGTTATTAATAATGGCTGATCAATATTTTGTGTATTCAAAGTGGAGAGCGCTATACATGTTTATTAAGTTTACTTGTTCTGGATCTGAATTCAAGT
>CM052650.1:51449130-51469806 GCA_028533165.1 Leontopithecus rosalia | reverse complement strand
AGGCTGGTTTCTTCCCTTTATTATGAATTTATCCATCTGTCGTCTTTACAGTTACCACCTTTCTAATTAGGTTTCTGAGTGGACGCCCAGTTTATTGATTCCCAGTGCTGGAATCCGAGCAACCCACTGCGCTGGCCAAAATAGCAGTAATAAGGCTGATGGTGCTCCTCTGCCTGGGAATCTCCTGTCTGGCTTCCTTATTGAGTCCGTAACAAGCGGCTCTGCCTTCCCGGAGCTCCAAGCATTAGTCAGTAGGGGAACCAAGCCCGTCCACTCTACACGAAGAGCTGCCGCACCGAGACGCCGGCAAAACCGCTGCGCCGGCCACAAGAGTCACGCTGGCGACCCGGGGGGCCCCTCCACTGGGAATCTTCTGTTCCGTGAGTGACGAAAATTCGTCTGAAAGTGTGGTGTCCTCTCGTTCTCTGGGCTTTCACCGGGAGCTACAATCCCGAGCTGTCAGCGATCAGCCATCTTGGATCTCCTTCCTCTGAATTAATTCTTACTCAATAATTAAGCAATGTCCATTTCTTAATCCTACCTGTGAAATAACCAAAAGTTTTTAAAAACATTTCAAATTCTTTCTATACAACCTGTCTAAAAGATACAATTTTTTTCTTCTATTACAGAAAAATTTTACAAACTTTTATCTTGAAAAGATAATTACAGATATCATTAATTAAGTTTAAGGCAATATTCTATACATTTTTGATAGACTTACTCTTCCAATAACTCTCTAAAATAGTTATTTTTAATTCCCATCCAAAATGAGAAAATGAGAACATTAGGTTTATTTAACTTACAAAAAATCATTTTTATTCAACTGCTTAACTTTCTTTCAACTGCTTTTATTATCTTCATAATTCCATCAAGATTATTGTTTAATTTTGAGTCTATTTACATTTTAGGAACTAGGTCTACTCATCCAAGAGAATGGCTCATGTTTTCATTTGTTGTATTTCTTATTGTTCTTTAATAAGTTTTTAAATATCATATCTGAAGTTTCATTATGAGATTTTCCTGAGTATTTTATTTTATTTTAATTTTTACTTAAGTTTAGTTACATAGGAGTGACAAACTTTATTGTAAAAAGACAAGCAAAGCATACTATTTATGTCTCATAGTGGTTGGGTTCAGAAATACTTCCTTCATGATGAGTCTTTAGATGAAACCCACACACTGTCACAGAGTTGATACTTGGGTCTAGTAGGTCAGAGTGTTGGCTCCACAGGCAGACTGCAGACTTACAATATCTGCTCTGTCATTACCTTGGAGTTAGTTTCCTCATTTGATTATCAGCTGTGATTTAATTTATGTAACAGAATATAACAACTTGGTGTATTGCATTCATTGTTCAGTTGTAGTTAGGATGGTTAGTTATGGTTCAGTTCAGAACATTTACAGAATAACCAATGCATCCCCTGGCACTCATAATTTTGCAGGCTATAATTTTTGCTTTATTTTATCCAGTATTCACCATATTATATTAAAATTGTGTTTTTTCCATTTGTAGATAATTGATAGATTAAGAAAACGCTATACATTGTTTTATAATGGAAAATTATGTGTAATTAAAAATTAATAGAATTTAAAATTCTGTTGCTGATGCTTATTAAATGTTTTTTTACAGACTAAATCATCTCAGATTCTTAAACTAGAATATTAGAACAACATCTGAAACAAAATGAAAATGAAGTTGTAATAAGAATAAGTGGTGGTTACATAATGTTTATTATAGAACCAACATAGCTATAAGCACTTTAAATGTACTAACACATAGTATCTCATTTATTACAGTGACATTGTGACATGGGTATTAATAATATATTTTTTTCATCAGGTGAAGAGATTAAACCACAACAAAGATAACTAAGTTATAATAGCTAGTAAGTGGGAAAACTGAGATTTGAATTTACAATCTTGGTCGAGAGTACCTGCTCTTAAGGTGTATTTTATTTTCAGAAAATGACCACAACAGAATTCCTGGGCCCACATACTCTTTCATAAACTTTCCACTACATATCAGTATATGGAATCTCTTTCTCTTGAGTTGGCTTATTTGCCTGCTAATATAAAGAGTGTAGTGGAAGTGACACTATGGGACTTTTAATTAAATAATTAATTAATTATTTGAGACAGAGTCTCACTCTATGGCTCAGGCTGGAGCGCAATGTCACTATCTCAGCTCACTGCAAACTCTGCCACCCAGGTTCTAGCGATTCTCCTGCCTGAGCCTCTCAGGTAGCTGGGATTACAGGTACCTGCCACCTCACCTGGCTAATTTTTATATTTTTACTGGAGATCGGGTTTCACTATCTTGGCCAGACTGTTCTTGAATTCCCGGCCTCGTCATTCACCCACCTAGGCTCCCAAAGTGCTGGGATTATAGGCGTGGACCACTGTGCCCAGCCTTATTTGTTCTTTTAAAACTTGTATTGAAAGTCTAGTTTATGGACACAGGGAAGGGAGTACTACACACTGGGGTCTATTGGGGGGAATAGGGGAGGGACAGTGGGGTGGGGAGCTGGGGAGGGATAGCCTGGGGAGAAATGCCAAATGTGGGTGAAGGGGAGGAAGGCAGCAAAACACACTGCCATGTGTGTACCTATGCAACTATCTTGCATGTTCTGCCCATGTACCCCAAAACCTAAAATGCAATTGGAAAAAAAATGTAAGGCTGAAAAAGGCAGGTTTCTAAATCAATTGAGAAAAGAAGGGGATGGAGGGGATGGTGTATTCCAAAGACCAAATAAGTTGATTTTACTGTTTTTTTTTTAAAAGAAAATCTAGTTTATACTTGATTTTTCTTTGAGTCTATGCAGCTTTGACAATGTCTCATTAATTTTGGTGTAAAGTGTGGTATAGATGTCTCTTAAATTCTTTCATAGTTTTATCTCTGTCATAATGAGCTACACACTAGGCAGATTTTTTTCATTGTTTTCCAGTTTACAAATTCAGGTTATGACCATTTCCTATGGATAATGTATCCTGTTCATTTTCTGATTTATTTCCATAGTTTGATTTTATCCATTTCTATACTAATCAAAATGTATTAAACAATTATTAAGTGGAACTATGCCTTCATTTATTTTGACAATTTTAACACACTTATTTTCATTTTAATTTCATTTTTCCATGCTAATTTTTATATAATGAGACTTAAGTTTTATTCAATATTATTTTTGACTCAGCTTTAGTTTTTTATATGATTTAAATATTGTTTTGCTGAATCATCTTGAGTGGAAGCTTTGTTAGTATTATTATTTGGTTTTTAAATCTCTTAGTCTTTTCTACTGTCTTTCTACACTCATCCTTCTCTGTTTTGAAGTTGCCTCTTCCTAACCCTCCAGACTCTGTGTCTACAAAAAATTGTAAAATTACAATCTTTAAAATTGCACAGTGTACCTTCTTATGACTTGAGAATTTCAGATAGTGTCACTAAATTTGCATTAAGAATTGTGATTCAACACATCTTTATCTGGCAGCATGGGAGTAAAGGCAGGGAAGATACTGGGTACACCCTAGCTCTGGTTGTCGAGAGTGAACCTGGCTCCGGTCCTTTCACCCTTCCTTGACAACTTTAACCCTCTTCATCTTGCAAAAAATAAAATCTCTGGCCTCTCAAGCATACTTGGACACAGAGCCCACCACATTGGCTTCTTGTTTCATTTTTTTTTTTACTCTCAGAATTTTTTTTTATTTGATACTTTCTGGTATTTTTTTTAAATTTCTATTCTGCCTGACAGTGCTCCATGTTTAGAAGATTACATAGAAGTATAAACTCACACTATCATTTTTACTAGATACTTTTTAATTCTTTAATACAGTTATAATAGCAAAGAAACAGTGTAATACTTTATTTGATATTTTCTAGGTTGCTGGTTTTCTTTTTTTTCTGTTTTCTATTTTGCCTGCTAGTCCTCCATGTTTAGAGAGGACTATATAGAAGTGTAAAGTCACCATACCATTTTTACTGGAAACTCTCTTTTTAATTCTTTGAAACAGTTATAATAGCAAAGAGACAGAGTGTCTTTGGTTTGTTGTTTTTTTATGTGGGTTTGCAAAACTGCCAACAAGTCCCCCACCTCCTAATAAACTCCACTAGTTTCAGACTATTATCTTGATGGCATATTTAAATATGCTTATATATTCTTTTTCAATATTGGTCTACTCTGCTTTCTAATTTTTTTTTCTGAGATTATATTTAAAATTTATTTTATAGGAAATCATTTATTTAGATATTAATTTTTAAAATTTATACATTATTTGTTCATTCCATTTGTAATAATTTCTCCATTGTTCAGACATTATTTTGTTAACTTTGATTTGATTTTTTAGTTGCTTTGTCAATTTATTTATAATATTCTTCTTAGTTTTGGGGACCTACATATGTATGTAACGCTGTATAGATATGTTTTAACTTTTTTTAAATCTTACATGCCAAAAGTTTTATATTTTAATAGACTGCTTAGAAAAAAAGCTTTTGTTTGTTATTTGAATGCATTTTTGCTTTCCCATTTTTCTGAATTTTTGTTTTAAGCACGTATAATTTTTTCCGGCAGTCTCTTGGGTTATTTTATTATTCTATGGAAGTTTTGGGGTGAAAAGTGAGTGCCTTTTGTTTTCCAAGAAGTGTATTTGATGGATGCACATTGCTTTATATTCATTTGCTATCAATAAGTAGCTATCAATACTTATTGAACAATAAGTATTTATGTCACACTTAATTTATGTATTATTCAGAAAACTATTAAATGCAGATCAGTATTTTTTTTTTACCTCTGGCTATATACAGCCTATTTTATTTTGGGTATTATATATATATATATATATATATATATATATATATATATATATGATGTCTAACTTTTAGTATTCATTTATGTATGTATAAATAAGGGTCAAGATTTGAAAATATATGAATTTCTTTGACCAAAAAGCACCTCTTTTCTTATGTGAAACAAAGTTGAATATTAGTATTAATCTGTCTATGCATACAGGTTTTCTGAAAAGAAAATTAAACTTGTAGAAAACACAGCAAAAATTACTATTTACTCATACTCATCACTGTTAAAATTTTATAATATTTTATTTCATTTGCTTTACTGAAAGCTCTATGTGGGTACATGTGCATTATGTGCTATGTATGTGTATTTGCATGCATTTAATTTCAAGATTGAGTTTCATACATCATGACACTTTACTCTTAAATAATAGTTCAACATACATATTCTAAAAATAGGGATATTCTTGTACATAATTATAATACAGTTATCAAGGAACACCTTAATGTAATACTTTAACATCTATATTGTGATTTCTTTTTCAATTAAAAAAGTCTGATATGGTTTGGCTGTTTCCCCACCCAAATACTTCATGAATTGTAACTCCCATGGTTCCAATATGTTGTGGTAGAGATGCAGTGAGTGGTGATTGAATCATCAAGGCAGGTCTTTCTTGTGCTGTTCTTGTGATGGTGAATGGGTATCATGAGATCTGACAGTTTTAAAAAGATGAGTTCCTTGCATAAGCTCTCTCTCTCTTTTTGACTGCTGCCATTCATGTTAAGATAGGACTTGCTCCCCTTGTCTTCCACCATGATTGTGAAACTTCCCCAGCCATGTGAAACTGTAAGTCCAATTAAATCTCTTTTTTTTCTTTCTTTGGTAAATTGCTCCATAAGCTTCGTCTTTATCAGCAGCATGAAAACGTGGTAATACAAAGTCAAAATGTGCCTTTTCACGTTTTTCTCCCCTCAAGTGCAAGGGATCTAATTTGCATTTAGTTGCCACGTCTCTTTAGTCTTGTCTGAAGTGGAACAGATTAAGTACATTCTTTTCGGTGACATTTTTGAAGAAACACTTCGAAAACATTAGTTTTAAAATCATATTGGGGGTTTGTCCGATGTTTCTCAAGATTAGATTTTGATTTTGTATTTTTGGACAAAATACAATGTAAGTGATTTTCTGTCCTCTTGGTATGACACTAAAGGCACTTGATATCCATTTACCACTCACTGGTGATACTCATTCTGTTTAATTGGTCAAAATCTTGTACAATTTCTTCATTGGATAGTTACAGTATAAGACTAAGAAAGTAATTGCTTTCCTTGAAATATTTCCTTTACATGTAATGTCAACCAGTGATTTTTATCCTAACAAATGTTTCCCAGCTTAGTTTCAAAAAGATGAATTTCCAACTTAGGTAGTTCCTACTTTGCCTTTGGCATGTATCATTTAATGACAAGCAAAAGCCCTTCCCTCTTCTTCTCTATCTATGATTAACTGTTTATCTATCAATAATCTATAATCATTATCAATCACATATTTTCTATCTATTAGTATCAGTATAAAGGCATGGGTTTTTTCTTTCTAATGTTTCATGATTTATTATTGTACTTATTTGTGTGATGCTCAACTCATACAACATTTGGCTGAAGGGAAATTTTCTCATTTCAGTGACAATTTAAGAGAGAATAAGATAAATGTATATAATTAGGGCTGTCATTTATACCTGATCATCATCGCACACTAACTTTCTTTAAACATCTAAAACATCTCACTAAATAACCTAGTTTTTAGACATATTAAGGTCATATCATTCCCTTTAATTTTAATAATCATGCATGACCAAAGTAAAATAAACTGTTCAATGTTATGCTTGGTCTCTGAAATAAGTAATAGATAACCACAATTCACGCAGATATCTTAACATTTTACAGACAGCGAAACATTTCTGCTGACACTCTTATTTGAAATATGCGTTCAGAAATTTCAAAAATCTACAACTAATACATAGATTTTATTTCTATTGAGTGCCAAATGAAAAATAGAATCTCTTTAGTAGAAGTTAACTTTTTTCAAAGAAAATTATCTATTTATTCATTAGTGCATTCCCTGCTATTTTAAAATTCTGATATATATTCATGAGTAATAAGTCAACTTAAGAGACTATACCACATAGAATCAATATGTTTTCAATTGGTTGCTTCTCTGTTTTTTATTTGAAAATGTTCACCAGTGTATTAACTATACAAATTCATATTTTCAACATTGGAATGACAAAATCTTGTAAAATAATTTAGCATCTTTAATGTATGAAGACTAATGTTGGAAAGTAAGTCCATATTTTTTATTGATAATATTCTTTTTTATAACAGATTATATGATCTTCCTTCAAGGCTATGTAAAATGAGAGTGATTATGAATATAGAGTTATCTTTGTTAGAGTGAGATTAACAATGTGATTCAAAAGACAAATATTACATTTTATTTTATTTTATTTTTTGAGAGAAGCAGAATAGGACAAATATAAATTAAGGGGTATACTGGTGAAAAAATTTTAAAAGATGCCAGTAATACTTACATTTAAACAACTGTATATGAGTTGAGAAACAAAATGTCAGTAACCCACAGTCTAATAAACATATGTGAATATAAGAGTGAAGGTAGAAGCAGTTCCAGGAAATTTGCAATTCAGCCACAAATTGCAGAAAATGTAGCACATAATCTAGAAAACACAGCATGCTGTTGAGACTACCATTCCTGCCAATAGGAGCAATTATGAGGTCAGAAGCACTTATTCATCTATCAGAGAGAGAAAAATAAGCTGGAAAGTATAATAGAAAAGTTAAGAATTATGGAAGACAAATTGACAATGTCTATTTTTTTTTGATATCCCAAATGTTGAGTGAGAGAATGAGACAGAGATGATGTTTGAGGATTTAACAACAACAACAACAAAAAAAAAAAAAACAATAGCTTTTAAGACCAGAAACTGAGTTTGTCACCAGAAAATAGTTACTAAGGACAACTATAAGGGCTATGTTTTAAATAAAGTGAAGAAAATAATAGAGAAGTACTTGAAAAATTAAAGTGATATCAAATAGAAGATGTGGAAGCAAAAAGAAATAAACAAAAATCTTGTATACATTAAGATAAATCTGTAAATAAATATATCCATTTGGTATTTAAGTGTATAGTATACTAATATATATGAGAAAACTTGCACTTAATTTGAGAGGGAAACAAAGGGAGGTATATTACATTATATATATATATTATATGCATATAATATATTATATGCATATAATATATATTATATACATATAATATATAATATATTATATGCATATAACATATAATGTATTATATACATATAATATATATTATATACATATAATATATAATATATAATATATTATATGTATATTATATATATTATGTATATATACATATATAATTTATATAATATATATAATATATAATATATATATAATTTAGAATAATAAAGGTGCTGATTTACCATGACTTTGATAATTTTAAAAAGCATGTTGTAATCTAGAGTAATTACTAAAAGAATAAAGATACTTGATAACTTCAAACATACAAAAAGAAAAAAAAATGAATTACAAAAACCAACCAATTTGAAAGAAGCCAAAGGGGTAGAAAAAAAGAAACAAAGAACAGATTCGAGAAAGAGAAAACACCAAAATGAAATTATTGATTTTACAAGCAAATGAAAATAAGAAACATAAATAGACTAAATGCTTAATAGAAATTTAAAGTCACCTACTTGGGGGAAATCTATTAAAATGCTGTGGATAGGAGACCTATGGAAAATATAAAGATAATAAAAGGATTTTTAAAATGCAGCCAAAAAGATAGAAAAAAAATTAACAGAAGAAAAAAATTGATGGTACAATATTAATTGCAGAAAAAAATAGAATTTAATGATTACATAATTGGCAATAAAGATGTTAATTTAGAATAAACATTTTAATACACCAAGCAAATATGATAATTTTTAATTTGTAAAAATCTACTGGTATTGCCTCGATGTATATGAATTAGTCTCCTAGGACTGCCAGAATAAAGTACCACAAACTGTGTGATTTAAAACAACTGAAACTTACTCCCTCAAAGTCTTAGAAAATGCAAGTCTAAAATCAAGATATTGGCAGGGTTGACTCCTTCTGGATGTCCTGAGGAAGAAACTCCCAAGGCTTTCTCGTCTGGTTACTGTAATCCTTGGCATTCTTTTGCCTAAAATTCTCCTCTCTAATCTCTCTCATCACGGGGTGCTCCCTCTGTGTCTCAGTGTCTGTGCTTTCTCTTCCTGTGAAGATATTATTTACTCAATTTGGGCCCATTCTAATTCAATCATATCTCATTTCAACTAATTATGTCTGAGCTGACTCCTCTATTTTCAAATAAGATTATATGTTGAGGTTCTAGGTGGACTTGGATTTTTGGAGAACAATGTAAAAATAGTGATTAATAAGAAAAATAACTACAAGGAGAAATAGACAAATACACAATAATAGAGCCAACTACTAACACACCTGTCTTGGTAATTAATAGAAAAGCAGACAGCATGTAAGTAAGTTTATAGAAATTTAAAGAATATATTTTTAAGGCATACATACACTAATAATGAGTGTTGGCCATATTCTAAGTTATAAATCAAATGCAAACAATTGCAAAAGATTAAAATCACATTCGGCATAGTAGAGCCAAAAGCTAAATTTCCATCCTTTTTTGTTTTAAATTACAAAATTTGAATAGCATAGGAAACATTCATTTCTGTATGTATTTATTTTAGGTGATGTATTTATTCAAATATAATTGATGCATATTTTGAATGCTCTTAGAAAATTTTTTTAAATTTTAATTTCTAAATGCTTTGTTGAGGTTTTCTACTCCAGTAATTATTATTTATAGTTCATCTTTTCCAGTTATAATTACATTTTACCAAGATTTAAAAGGTACTAGCAAAAAAATAGTATTTAATTTTTTGAAATTTTAATTATTATATGTACTTATAGATTTTTGTATAGCAAGGCTATATGAGATATATATATATTTCTGCATACATACACGTTCACATATATTCTAGCTAGATCCTGGTTATTACATTTTTAACATTAGCTCTTGAAGAAATAATAACTTTATCAATTGTCTTTTTTGACTTAATTAATTTCTCTTTAGATTTTCTCTTTCCCCATAGAGTTCAGGCTTGTTTAATTTTCAAATCATAAAAAAATAGTCTTTTGAATTAAGCATGTATTCTTTTATTTTAATATTCTCTTATTAATAAGTTATGTTAAATTATGTTTATCTTGACACTGTTATTTTCTAAGAAATATAATTATAGCTTTGATTTTTCTGATGCCATCAGTTTTTACTAGTAACATTTTAAATTTTTTTTCAAATGAATTGTTTTCTTGAATAATTAGTCCATTATATTGTATTTTAGAAAATATAATTTGTGCTTTTTATAATGTATTGCATTTTTTCATAATATTAAATGTTATATAGTTTCATAAAAGTCCTATGATTGCACTAGGGTAAGGTTGTACACTACATAATGCATTCTAAACATTGAATATAATGTTTTAAAATGATTTTAAATGAATTTAGGAAATTTAAATCATTATTGTTATTGCTATGCAGTCATAAATTGCTTAATGATGGAAATATATTCTGAGAAGTGCGTCGTCAGCCAATTATGTCACTGTGCAAACACCAGAGAATGCACTTACATAAAACTTGATTCTGTATCCTACAATACACTGGGGCTATATGATATAGCCTATTGCTCCTAGGCTATAAACCTGTATGGCATGTGACTGTACTGAATACTGTAAGCAATTGAACCACAATGGTAAGTATTTATATATCGAATCATATCAAAGCATATAAATGTTATAAAAAATATGGTATTATAGTCTTAATGGATCACTACCCTGTATGTGTTCCACTGTTGACTAAAACATTGTTATGTGCTGCACAGCTATATAACAAGTCTTAATAATTTGTAATTGAGAATTTGAGAACTTTGCAACTATATCTCATTTCTATTATTTATCTTCCTATTTATCCTTGATTTCCATTTATTTAAAAAATTACATATTTATAAGTGCATTTATTTTTTGTAGAAAAATTTTGATTTTACTTGCCTTCAGCCATTACTTCATTAACGTCACAGACCTATTTTATAAGAGATATTAAAAATTGGTATGACCACTTTGAAAGTATAATAATTTGTTTAGCATAGGTCCTTACAAGGAAGGACAGAGGAAGCAGAAGAACAATAATTATACCAAGCATGCTGACCACTTTCCATTTGTCTGCCATATCTACACTCCACTCTGCCCTGGGTTCTGGGAGGCTCACTGGGTATAGTCCTTAGTTCCTCCTCCCCTAGGGCTCTCTGGCTTTGGTTTATGTCTGCCCAGTGGGAAACACCAAAAGAATATGAGAAAAAGAAATAGAGAATGAGGTTTAAGTTTGCTTTAAGGTTGCTCTTCAGTGGCAACCTTGCAACTGTGCTCCTGTTCTCTTCTTTAAGCTGAAGTGTGTTCCTTTTGATCTGCTGTTCCCAGCCCCATAGTACCACACTTTTCTTTAAGGTCTTCTCACACCCTGCACATAAGGTCTTATACATGATCTCTTTAAAACAAAAAACAAAGCAAAGAAAAATAGAAAATCTCTTCCAAGGTTTCAACTTAATTGGATGTACCATCTGTTTCTGACTAGGACCCTGACTGATACACCAGGAAGTTTTCTTGCAAATGACAGCCTCATGGAAACTGTCCAATTCTCAGGAGTCGTATATTTGATAATCAGTCAGCTCCATGTTTACTGAGAAGAAGCACAATGCAGACCCACCATCTCGACTCTCTTTTTAGTATGAATAGTTATAGAGTCACTTTTTCTCTTATACCAATGCCGAATTTAAGTATTACCACAATCCCAAACACATGTGTTTTCCAAGTAATTTTAATTCCTTTAATGCTGTTTCTGTGTTACATGGGAAAAAAGGAAGTAAGACCCATTAAAGTTCAATATTTGGTCTTGATACTTGGTAAGATCCTGGAAGAGAGATTTGCCATTTAAGCCATCAAATGTAGGAAGTGATCAGAAAGAATAAGCTAGGCAAATCAATGAGTCAAGACTTCGGGTAATGAAAAAAAGAGCTCTAAGTATTGAAGGAAATAAATAACTTTTTAGAGCAAGATAGTGAACGTCTTTAGGCAAAACCAAAGAGGATGAAAAGCTGTTTTTGACAAAAGTGAAGAACTTAAAGCATGAACTATGGAAAGTGATTAATTTTTTTCTAGCACGACATCATTAGTATTCAAAAAGTATAATAAAATGAGCACAAGACAGTTAGCTCACTTAATTATGAGTTGGATTAATTCCAAATGGAAAAATTTTTCTTATTAGATAATTTAGAAACAAATAATATACCATATACAGGTAAGTAAAAGAGACACCAAGGACTTCTCCCAGTGATTTTATAAGCCAAAAGATTTCCTTTTGAAACCTGTATTTATGGGCTTTATGCTTCACAAACAGTTTCAGAAATTTACATTTGAAGGGAAATCTAATAAACTGAAACAAAATGATGAGTATTTTGGTTACCATTATAATTTTTCCTTTCTGTATACAGCAGGGAGGCAATCTGACGATTTTATGTAGCTTTAAATTTAGGATAAATGAATTTATTAAATGCATATAGAATTAGCAACCTGAGACTTAGTCTTTTCAAAATATAACACACAAAAGATAAGTAGATGTGTTTTAGTGAATGTAGTAGACACTTAAAAATACATTTTCTCAAGTAATTAGTTGTTAGAAGACTTATATTTGACATCTCAGGTTTTTTTTTTTAATAAATCAGCCTAAAATATGAACAAATACATGCCTCCTGTACTCGTATCAGGTCACACTGAACTACCATGCCAATGTTCATTTTAAAATCACATTTTTTTATTAAATAATAGGTAGAAAGATTTCTGAAAATAAATTCTGTATATTTGGTTTTTAAAAAAATAGCTCAGGTCAAAATAGATAGAGAAAATATAGCCTGATCTTATTAAATTTAAAAATATATTTCTGGCAAAGATTAGCTTACAATATTAGAAACATGCCAAGATAATTAAGAACAATTACATAACACTTTAAAAGTTCCAAGGTAAGGGCCAGCAAGAATATTTTTCCTCTAAAAGTTTAAACTCATGCATATAGGGAATTTTGTTGTGTAGGTGTGTGTGCACACACATTTTGTTTGTGCATGCTTGAGCATACTCGTACTGGTATTGAAGAAGGAGGAAGAGAGAGATAAAAAATGTGATTATAAAAGAAACACAATAAAAAATTAGGCAAAAATTAAAATGGAAAAATGTAAGAGGAAAGTTAGATGCCATTTTGGGTATGTTGCATAATTAAATTCAGATACAGATGTATCATATTTGATTAAATCATTATTACTACAAATTGTAATTTTAACCTCATTCGTAAAGTATATTTTGCTTGAATATTCTTCATTTTCTCTTGTTTTATAAAAGATTATTTTTAAACTATGTTTGTAAAAGTTCCAAGTACATGTTTTTTCCAACTCTCTCTCAGTCATAACATCCTTTCCAAAAAGTTATCCGTCTGACAGGTTTCTCTTTGTATGTTGGTTTCCTGGTGACATGTATTCTGAAGTTATCTACCCTCCTGACTCAAATTATATCAAAAGCTGTGTAGGTCTATTTCACAGATGTCTTACTGGGGTTTTGTTTTTCCATTGTTCAAGAAAATTCCTTTGCCATCTTTCCTACTGGAATTACTGAATCTATTTCCTGAATTTCTTATGTTTCTATTTCTCATTCATACTGTTTTCATGGAACATATCCCCTGGGAGCATCTGGAGAAAAGGTAGGTAGGAGGAAGTTTTTGAAATGCTACATTAACAGAATATATTTGTTATTTTTTAAAAATCCATTTGATAATTCAGCTAGTGTAGAATTATAAACTCCCTCAGAATTTAAAGGACATTAAAAAATTCTTATTTCCAAAATTTGTCTTCCAAATTTAAGATGAGATTGATTTTTATTTATTCATATTTTGTATTTCTAGTCATTCTTTCCTATTCCTATCTATGGAAAATTTTACAGCTGTTCTTTATCTCAATGTTCTGGCATTTTTTGGTCATGTGTTTTGTTCAGTATTTCTTAAATTATTTTTCTTGGTTTCAAAGTAGGTAAGTTTTATTCTGAGACATAGTCTTCTGTTATTTTTTAATAACCTACTACTCTCCAATTTCTTCTTATTCTCTTTTAAAAATCTTGTGATTAGTTATTAGAACTAAAGGATTGAGCACTGATTTTCTTATATTTTATCACAAATTTTTCTCTGAAAATGTACATAAATATATGCATATGCTTGTTTGATAAAACATTTTCTGATATAAAGGATGCATAGCATACAAGTTACGAATAGTAAAATACACTTAAATTCTAAATAGCAACATATTCTCACAGAACGCTTTCATTGATTTTGTTCAGAATTTTTTGGTGTGTATTCAACTTGTGGCTGTAATTAAAAAATATGATTATTAGTTGATATATTCATTTTCTTTAATAAAAAAGACAAAGCGAAGCAACAAAGACGTATTAGGAACCTCACTCATTCATCAACAGCATGTGCTACTTCTTTATTGGATTGAATAATTTGAAATACTAAAAGAATATTTCCTCAGATTCATAGTGTAAAACTATGGCAAATTTTAAGCATAATTTACATTTTCAACATTTTATCTTTTAAGAAAATCTACAGACATTTCATAAAACAATAAATCATGCCAAAGTTTATTGTGTTTGCCAATGTTTCTGATATAAATATTTCCAGTAGGGCCAATTTTAACCTACAACCTGAGAATACTGAATGGGGAGATGGAAAGAGATGTTCTATCTTATTATTAATAGAATTTCCTATCTAGTGATGTCATAGGATCCTTAGGGTGTTGCTTTTCCAGCTTGAAGCCTTTGTGGCCTGTGAAACATTTGCCTGAGTTTTACTCCAGCCTGCTGGGCTCATTCTGCCCAGTAAACCCGATAGGCCACACTCGGTGCAGGCTGTGTGTGGCTTAGGCTACCAGCCCAGATCCCATGCCTGCCAAGGGTGAGCCAGGTGCAGAGTAGCCAGAGATGTGTGAGGGAGTGTAGGGCCCAACCATGGCTCATAGCCAGGCATGCCGAATGCAGCAGGCTGCCAGCTCCAGGCACCAGGCAGGTGCTCGTTTCATGCAAGGCTATGGCTGGACCAGGTCTACCAAAGAGATTTCCACTACAGGCACTAGGGAACACAATGGCACCCAGAAGCTTGGAGGTGCCAAGAACCACAAAGCCCCAAAGTGGGTGTTGTAGCTCTGGCTTGAGTAGACCCTACGTCTGGGCTACCCAAAGGGCTGCAGTTCTTTTTTTCTCGTTGTCCATAACTTGGCAAGCTGGGTGTGTGTTTCAGCCTGTCTGTATTACAGTTCTTCAAGTCCTGCCATTCAGTGTATCTGAAGTTCTTGTTCCACATCCAGGAAGAATGAGGTATGCAGACAACTGGAGGGTAAGCAAGGTGGAGAGGAGCTCAACTCTCAGGAGACTCAAAGTGGGTAGCTCCTTTCTGCAGACAAGACAGCCTGACAGGTGTCCAACTGTCAATAGAGAGGAGACCTGAAGTGAGTAGCTTCTTCCCACAGCTGGTAGTCCCTGTGTCAGAGCCTCACTGAGTCCAGGATTTTAATGAGCTCAAAAGGGAGGAAGCATATGCTGATTGGTCCATGGGTGGCCATGGGTGAGCCTGGATAAAGCACCAAAAGTTCTCACTCCTGGCTACAGACTCCACCCAGAACTGGCAGGGCAGCCCATAAGGTTAAGGCTGTCCCGAGCTTGAAGGTGAGGTTTCACCAGGGACCCACCCCTTTCTGCCCAGGAACATGTCGTCTCCTGCCATCAACATGTCTTCCACATCACCCAGGCTCTTTGTGCTGAGGGGTACCTGCAGGCCTGCAATAAGCTGCCCTCAGCAGCACCCCCTTTTCCACACTCATCTGCATCCAAAGTCTGGAGGAAGCCAAAATGTCAGGGAACTGGAGTTTCAGTGCCACTCGCCCCAAGCATGTACACACCCAGTGAGGTAGTGACAGCACCTGGGCTCAGCCACTACTTTGCTTCACCAAAGCCTGAGTGATGAACACAGGAAGAGGTCAGAGAGTGGGAGCAGGCACTGACAATCCTGCAGTGGTAGTGGTTTACTGGGCACCCAAGAGCTCGGGGATGCCAAGGTTTGGAGCCATGGCTCAGCAGCTGCAGCTGTGCCTGGGGGTACAGGGCTCCCACACCACCAGCTTCATAGGATCTGGGGCTTCCACGTGTTCCTGGCTCCCACCAGCCCTGCAGGGCATGCAATCCCAGCTGCACCTCCCTCATTATAGCCAGTGTCTTAACAGCAGCCATTCCAGTTGGGCTGCTGCTGCCATCACAGGAACAACAGATTTAAATAACATCAAGAGCATATATAACAGGAAAATGCCTTAAAATAATTAGGAGTTGATATGTTTGAATGTCTTTTGTCTTTTTAAATATAATTTATTTAACAGTAACTTTATAATTTAATATTTAACCAAAGCCCACAAAATTTCATGGAGCTTTTTTTTTTTTTTTGAGAGTTACCCAGGCTGGAGTTCAATGGCGTGATCTCGGCTCACTGCAACCTCCGCCTCCTGGGTTCAGGCAATTCTCCTGCCTCAGCCTCCTGAGTAGCTGGGATTACAGGCACGCGCCACCATGCCCAGCTAATTTTTTGTATTTTAGTAGAGACGGGATTTCACCATGTTGACCAGGATGGTCTCGATCTCTTGACCTCGTGATCCACCCGCCTCGGCCTCCCAAGGTGCTGGGATTACAGGTGTGAGCCACCGCGCCTGGCATCATGAAGTTTTAAGAAGTGTTTTTTATGAGCCAGTACAGTAGGCTCCTACACAATAATATCACCAATATTTCTTTTATATATTTTTAACAACATTTGAATTCCAAATGCTCTTGGATGCTTTCTAAATGTTTATGCACAATAGTATTACTAGAATTTTTATTATTAATTTTGTGTAACTTGTAGGTTATAGTTATTTTGAGTAACTATAGTTATGATTGAATTTTTGGTTCTGATTGATTTTCTTTTTTTTTTTAGAAAGAAAAAATGGAGTGAAGGAGAGGAAGAAAGAGGAAGAAAAAGAGAGAGAGAAAACAGGAATGTAGCTTTATTCTAAAAATGGGTATTAATAATGGCCGATCAGTATTTTGTGTAAATAAGGTGGAGAATGTATATTTTGTGTATTTATAATGGAGAGCTCTATAACTATTTATTGAGTTTATTTGTTCCAGATCTGAGTTCAAGTCCTGGATATCCTTATTAATTTTCTGTCTCATTGAGTCTAAATCTCTTTATTGGTCTTATGTATGTGGGTGTTAGGATTGTTAGCTCTTATTGTTGCATTGATCCTTTTACCACTATATCTTTGTTGCTTTGAAATTTATTTTATCAGATGCAAGAATTGCAACTCCTGCTTTTTATTTATTTATTTATTTTTGCTCTCCATTTGGTTGGTAAATCTTTCTCCATACCTTTGTTTTAAGTCTTTGTGTATCTTTGGATGTGAAATGGGTCTGGATGTAGCATATCATTAGGTTTTGGCTGCATCTTTTGATTTGGGATTTAGTCAACTTAAATTTAGGATTACTGACATTTGAGGTTAACTGGCTATTATATTCATTTGTTGATGTAAATTCTTCTTTATGTTGATGCTCTTTACTTTTTGGTATATTTTTAGAAACTCTAAAACTGGTTTTTCCTTTCTATGTATAATGCTTCTTTCAGAAGCTCTTGTAAAGCCAGCCTAGTGGTAATAAAATCTCTGGGTACTTGCTTGTTCATAAAAGATTTTATTTTTCCTTCAATTGTGAAGCTTAGTTTGGCAGGATATGAAATTCTTGGCTGAAAGTTCTTTTCTTTAAGGTTGTTGAATATTGGCCCCCACTCTCTTCTGGCTTGTAGGGTTTCTGCTGAGAGATCTGCTGTAAGTCTAATAGGCTTCCCTTTGTGGGTAACCTGACCTTTCCCTCTGGCTGTCCTTAGTATTTTCTCTTTTGTTTCAACCCTGCTGAATCTAACGATTATGTGCCTTGGGGTTGCTTTTCTTGACGAATATCTTTGTGGTGTTCTCTGTATTACCTGGGGTTGAATATTGTCCTGCTTTGCTAGATTCAGAAAGTTTTCCTGAATAATATTATGAAGAGTATTTTCCAGCTTGTATTCATTCTCTTAACCGTATTCAGGTACACCTATCAAACGTAAATTAGGTCTTTCCACATAGTCCCATATTTCTTGGAGACTTTGCTCATTCCTTTTTATCCTTTTTTCTCTATTCTTGTCTTCTCATTTTATTTCATTAAGTAGGTCTTCAACCTCTGATATCCTTTCTTCTGCTTGATCAATTCAGCTTTCAGAGTTGTGCATATTTTGCTAAGTTTTTGTGTTGTGTATTTTCACTCCGTTAGTTCATTTATATTCCTCTCTATATTGTCTATTCTTGTTAGCATTTCATCAAACCTTTTTTCAAAGTTCTTAGTTTCTTTACATTGAGTTAGAACAAGTTCTTTTAACTCCCAGAATTTCTTGTCATCCACCTTCTGAAGCCTACTTCTGTTAATGGGACACAGTCCTTTTCCATCAGTGCTTGTTCAGTTGCTGATGAGGAACTGTAATCCCCTGTATAGGGAAAGGGGTTCTGATTTTGGGTATTCTCAGCCTTTTAGGCTGTTTTTTTTCCCCTTTGTTATAAATTTATTCATCTGTCGTCTTTACAATTACCACCCTTCTAGTTGGGTTTCTGAGTGGACACCCAGTTTATTGATTCCCAGTGCTGGAATCCGAGCAACCCACTGCACCAGCCAAAACAGCAGTGATAAGACTGATGCCTGGGAATCTCCTCCCATTAACTCTGCATGAAGAGCTGCTGCGCCTGCTGCAAGAGTCACACTGGCGACCGGTGGGGCCTCTCCACTGGGAATCTTCTGTTCCGTGAGTGACGAAAATTCGTCTGAAAGTGTGGCGTCCTCTTGTTCTCTGTGCTTTCACTGGGAGCTACAATCCCGAACTGTTAGTGATCAGCCATCTTGGATCCCTTTTTTCTTTGAAAAATCAATAAGAAAATCTGATTGATTTTCTTGTTTCATTGTGCCCATTTCATTCTTGGTACATCACATTAGAGAATTTTGCCAAATAATTGGGGATTCTTGGAGGTTCATTCAGGTAAAAAGTGCAACTTTATGAGAGAGACTGGCATCTCTGTGTGCATATACTCTATAAGGATTGTTATTTGAAGGGATTATCTATAAGGCAATGAAGTAGCAAGCTGCCTGTTTCATGTAAAGATCTTCAACTGTCAGAATCTAAAGATTATTTCTTCTCAGCTGCTAAAGTTTCAACACTATCCAGTGTGCTATCACTTGTCTATTTGCTTTTATTTACAATATTTTATTCTATTGTTATTTAATGTGTTCTTCACTTTGTCATTTGAAGTTTATGGCTTTTTAAATACATTACTTTGTTGTATTTCTTGGAAGAGTAAAAATAAATATGTGCATTCCACCTGCCATGTTTAACAGATTGTCCAATTTATCATCTGTTTATATTTGTCAGCACTGCTCTACTGAAACGGATTTTTTGGGGGTCAGATTGTTGTTGCCAAATCCAGTGGATACCTCTTTGCCTCCCATTTCCTTGAACTTTTGATAATATTTAGCACAATTTACTATTTTTATCCTCTTGTAATGTATACTTAGAGTATACGATACTGTGTTTGTTTTTTTTAATTTTCTTGCTAACTCCTATCTGATAACTGTTATTTTCCTTTAAGAAAATTCTGCCCCTAATTTTCTTTTCTATGGAAATCTAATTCACATCAGTGTTAAAAAACAGTACAGACAATTATCAAATCTCTAGCCCCATATCTCTCTATGAACTTTTCACTGCATGGTATCTCCAAATTGTATCAGTTGATGGGCTTCACAACACTCTTTTATTTCCCATTCACCCTTATTCCACCCAGTGAGATTCGCCTTTCAAATCCCAAACCTGGCAATCCTAATTCCTCCTTCTCCATAAATCCCCAAACTGTAAGTCCCAATCATTCTGTCTTCTAATATATAGATGGCACCCACTCATCTCTCACCCATGCTCTTGCAAGTATGCTTCTTATTGTTCACCCTTGCTCCTATATCCACAATTTATTTCTTTTTCAATATCCTATATTGTCATAAAATATTCTCAAATATGACATAGAATATTCAGCATTATTTATCTAAACTCTGGCCGACTCCCCAAATTTCTCCTTTCCATCTGCTGAATTCCTCAGAAAGAGCAGTTTTTATTTTTTTCTTAAATATGTCATGCTATTTCCTTCAGGATTCTGTTTATAGACTTTGTTAATTCTACTCTCTGCCTGGAATTCTCTGTTCCTCACTCTTAGAATGACTATAAAATTTTATCATTCAAAATTCAGGTAACTTAAAGGCAGGGACTATTCTTTTTCACCATCATCTTATTTTGATTCCTTACTAGAATTTATTATTACTAATAATTGTTTTATAAATTTGATAGTTAAAAATTCCTTTCTAGTGAAATGTCTAGGAAAGAATGAAAATTGTTTGGCTCCTAGCTCTGATTCTTCAGCAATTAGCAAACTGCTTAACTCATAATAAGTACTCATGAAAGGCCGGGCGCGGTGGCTCAAGCCTGTAATCCCAGCACTTTGGGAGGCCGAGGCGGGTGGATCACGAGGTCATGAGATCGA
>CM052650.1:51422166-51449030 GCA_028533165.1 Leontopithecus rosalia | reverse complement strand
AGAGAGAAGTGATAATAGATAATATCACATGTTATACATTACCTGAGCTTTCAGTAATCTCTTCTGTGTTAAACATTTTACTGGTTTATGTAGTCATATGTGGACTACAAGAGTAGTTTAGAACATATTTGTAATTGTATATATTGTGTTTAGAAAAGAAGGTCTAGAAATTAACCTAGCACAGCATACCATTATACGTTGTTGCATAGCAGTTTTAGAGACAGCAAGTTGTTTCCTCTCTTTAAAAATCTTTAATGATGTTCATATATTTAGCTCTTTCAATTGTCATCGATCGTGGTGGAAATGAAAATTTAAGGTGGCACTAGTTTGAGGCATCAATTTAAGTCACATTCATCAACTTAGAATGCAATGTATAGACTCCCTTATCAGTGAATGAATTGAATTATCTTTGAGGATTATCTTATTCTTTCTGATAAGCCAGTCTCCGCATGTTATATGAAATTAATGGCTGCTTACATCTCAATAAGCATTTTATAATGTTTAGTATCATTCTCTAAAAGAATCACTTTCCAATGTCACAGGTGTCAAAGCATATATTTAATTTAGGAGAACAGTGTCTCAGAGGAGATGATGAATAGCTCTTACAGCTGGTTTCTGAGTTCTTGTCCCTTACTTTAATAGCTTACATTTTACAACTTTGACAGGGGAAAAAGTTAGGCCCATGGGCCTAATTCAGTTTATTGCATATATATAAAACTTTATTAAAAATATTAACTCTCATTTGTTTTCATATTCTCTATGGCTCTTTCTTTACTACAACAGTAAAGTTAAGTAGTTGCCACAGAAATCAAAGGACCTGAAACACCTAAAATATTCACTATATGGCCCTTTGCAGAAAATTTTTGCTGACCCCGGTTTAAGATATTGATCTTGGCATCTCTCATGTGTGGGCTTCAGTTTCTCTGCCTGTAACAGAAGTGTTGGGCTATGAACTCTAAAACTCTTGCGATCTCATATTCCTTTATCTTCTATGCCTTTCTTTAGCTGTCTGTGTCTGGGTTTCTAGATTCAGACTACATTAACATTTACTATTTCATGTCAATAGTATGAATTTATGTTTCTGCTTTTCCCTTTCCTAGTTTGAAATATTAAATAAATATGTTATAGTCAGTAAATATTAACTGCATCAGGAATGAAGAATCAATATTTTCTGTCTCTAATTTATTTTTATTCTACACAGAAAGGTTAGGAGGGGCCAACAGGTGATAATAATCAATCAAAATTTAAGGCATATTATCAGAGCTTTAGTTTTGGATTATTTAACTTAAACATCTTTGGCAAAAAATATTGCAATCAAGATGACACTCAATATCAATATGCATTTATTTCATTTCAGTCTTCAACCAATTTTCCTAGTTTGTAGTGTGTGACATATATTATTTATTTAAGTCCAGAAATAATTTATGGCAAACTTCTTTCTAAGAGGTAAGATATTTATACATGCTAATTGGAAAATGAATGAAGTTGACATGTGGAAAATGAAAAGAACATTTGTATGATTTCTATGATATTTGTAAATTTGTCAAATATTTGTAAATAATGGAATCTTAAAATTAACGACAATGAGAAAAATGAAACACCATGCTGTTTATTTTCAGCCTTTTTCTTCCTTTGCACATTTGTTTTTTAACTTCAAAAAAAATTAAAATTATACCTAAAATTATAAAGTATAAAATACATTAAAATAATTTTCTCAAAACCTTATACTGTGCATATGAGTCTAAAACAATTTTAAAAATAATCTAGTTCTGAGTGAATGGTCTCAGCTCTGCCTTACTTTGCCCTTGTAGCTCTGATGGCATTGCCCTGTGATGACACAACAAATCATGAGCCAATGGCTATATCCAACAAGGAGCCAAAGGCAGAACAAAGATTACTTAATAGAAGGCTTAAAACAATAAAATTGGTTTATTTATGGATAAGAAAAAAAGAGGTAACATCCTTCATGGTAAACTGCTGTAGAGTGTCATCTTGATATTATTTAAAATGAAGTTTTAACTACATTCATTATAGGGATGATGATGGAAATGTACCCTGAAAAATGTCATATAATGTTTAGGGGCCAGAATCCATGCCCCTAAATATTCATATTTTATTCGAGTAAGATGCTAACTTTAAAACAGAAAGCCTACTCAGGTTTGTTTGATGCATAGTGTTTGTTTCTGGTTTTCTCAAACTATTTTATCTTGTCTCTTAGCTTATTCTCGGCTGAACAATGTTTTCTTTGACAAGCTTTGGATGCCTCTAAGAGATTAGAGTGATTTACTGTCAAAGAGACACGTACTATGCTTCCCTTAAGAAAGAAAGATGCAGAAGTGAATGACCTTAAAGGTCTTTATCCAAATCAGCTTCTTTCCCCCATCCTTTTCTTTCCACAGTAGGAAAATCAGTCATGTCTACACAAATCCCAATTCCATTAACCTTTCAGCTACTGCTGAGACATGGTTGTACTAAGGTCCCTAAAATTATATATGTCAAAAATTGGCTGGCATGTCCTTTATAAGTCTCTCTTGTAATATTGACTATTTCAGTTAGTTCGTAGTTCAGTTACCAGAGAATATTAAAGTTCAGTAAAATTTGATTTTTAAAATTAATACCTGAACGTGAAGTTCGTCGGAGAGGTGAGGAGCAGCAAAGGCATGTGCACACACGCACGTGCACACATGCACACACACACACATTTTTCTCTTATGTTACATTTTGTAAAACTTAAAACTTACTATGTTTAAAGTTCATAGAAAGATAACAAAGACAGGAGTAGTGAACGTTACTTCAAAACATATAAAAGTATTCTCTCTCACACTCAGTCTCGGAAATGACAGAAATATGTGTAAATTGAGCCCATGAGACAACACACTGTTGCAAATAGCAATGAGAACTCTGCAACCTGATGGCTCAGTTCGCACTCTATCTTCGCATTTTATAAAACATGTAGCTTGGGAAGTATAAAAACTTTGTTGTGTATCAGTTTTCCAAATTGCAAATGGGTATAAAACTAACAGTTATTGCAACAACTGAATTAGTCCATATTTGCTTAGAAAATAGGAATCATTCACTATATGGTAAATGTAATTGTATTTACTCATGGATTCTGCAAAAAAGTGATTGATAAAACTAATGTTACATTTTTTAGTAATGAGAAATTAATATCTTATAAAAGAACAAGGCTGGGCGTGGTGACTCATGCCTGTAATCCCAGCACTTTGGGAGGCTGAGGTGGGTGAATCACTTGAGGTTAGGAGTTCAAGGCAAGTCTGGCCAACACACTGAAACTGCATCTCTACTAAAAATACAAAAATGAACCAGACATGGTGGCATGTGCCTGTATTCCCAGTTACTTGGGAGGCTTGAAGCAGCAGAATCACATGAACCTCAGAGGCAGAGGTTCCAGTGAGCCAAGGTCACACCACTGCACTCTAGCCTGGGTTGAAAGAGTGAGACCACATCTCAAAATAAATAAATTAATGAATGAAAGAACAAAAATACTTATAATACAAAGTAAAAGACAGGATTTCTGAGATCATTTTAGAATAATAATAACATTTCTCAAAATTATATATTTTTGAATCTGATAATATTACCACATTACAAATTATACAACACCAAACCACACTGGATTATGTGGTTATTAATCAAATTACAGAACACCAAACAATACTGGATTATATTTGCTTATCAGTCACTCAATAAATGACTGAATTATTTGCAATGAAGAAAATGGAGTGGGTTCATGGCAGAAGGAAAAGCAGATATAATGGGCCAGAGAAATATGAGTTTTGCAAATATACTGTAATCCAATATGTGATCTTTTCTCTCTCCTGTATTTTTAGCCTGTTTATTCATAGGTCTCATCTTCTCCTCAAACATATTTGTTTAGAACAATTCTCTTGTTGAAAGAAAACCAAAGCCTATCATTGTTTGCACTTCTTCATACTACCAATGTCTATTTGCTTTGAATGAAAAATAATTTAAAATATGATTAATATCTACGTTTCCTCTTTAAACCCCAATAATTGTTTTTGATACAAAAATTTTATTGAAATCACTTTCTTCAAGATTACCAATCATTTCCTCCAAATTGAATGACTAGTGTTTCATTTTTAATGTTTGCTTGTGTTTTTCTCTCATCTTTCAGCTATCTGTAAGAGTTGGCTGGGCAGCAGCTGATCTTGATTATCTGTGCTCCCAATATGGATGTTATTGTAGTGGTTTGTCTCTTGTTCTATGACTATGATTACTCCTCCATCTCATTGTTCCAGACTCTTTATGTCCTCTGGAGTGCTTAGTACATGCAGCATCCACCAAGGTTATGGATATAGGACTCCATGTTTGTTTAACAAATTATTTTTCCTATGATTGTATAGCACTTTGACTTCATCTATCACATCTATGCAAAGAATGAGAATGTGCTTGATATTTATTGGGATAGCTGGTACATAGACTGATAGATGGAGTGATTTAGTGGAGAAGAGACGGGTGGTTCTTTTGCTTAGAAAGCAGATACAGATGTGAGCAACCTTTTTCCAAATCATCTTCTTTTCTTCCTTCAGGAGGAAAAGCAGTAAACAGAAATGATAAATAATGACCCATCATTGCCTAAAATTATCTTATTACCTTTTTTTTGTACTGACTGTGTTTTTCCTAGTGACTCAGGATTTAAGCTTGGAGTCACTTTCAGGTCTTCTTTTTTTCTGTCATATTCAACAATTATGTTTGCAATTAAAAATCAGTTCACCATGAATGCATACCCTACACTACCAAAAATTTGATTGTAGGTAATATGGGTTGAATTGTGTCCCTCAAAAGTTATAGCTAAGTCCTAACCTCTAGTACCTCAGAATGTGACTTGTTTGGAAATTGGGTCATTTCAGATTTAATTAGTTAAGATGAGGCCATACTTGAGTACAGTGTACCCTTAAATCAATATGCTAACGTCCTTACAATAAGAGGAAAGACAGAAACACAGGGAGAATCCTGTGTGACAACACAAGGAAAGGTTGGAGCGATGTGGCTGCAGGATATTCCTTGACCTGCAGCCAAGGAATGCCAACAATCGGTGGCCACCAACAGAGGTTAGGAGATAATGAAGATTATCTTCTAGAGACTCCAAGTGAATGTGATTCACCAACAGAAGTTAGGAGGAGATAATGAAGATTACCTTCTAGAGACTCCAAGCGAACATGATTCTACCAGCACCATCACTTTGGGTATCTAGTCTCCAGAACCATGCGACAGTAAATTTCTCTGTTTAAGCTACCTACTTTGTGACGTTTTGTTATAGCAGTCCTGGGAAAGTGATATAGTGACATTTCTCATTTCTCAATCACTAAACATATGTGTGCCCACATAGTGTTCTGGGCATTCATTAAAAGTTATCTACTTGTTCAGATTCTAATTTAGGTTATGTTTGTTATTCTGTGTATTTTTATCAGTTGTATCAGATACAATGCATATATCATGAGACTAATATTACATGCATACATTTTTAGGTCTTCTTGATGAATTGACCCCATTACTATTATAAAATGATTTTTATATTCCTTGTGATATCCTTTTCTCTAGAATCAATTAAACAGTTCACTTTTTGTTTGATTAATGTATATTTATTATGATATATTTTTATAATGTGATATTAAGATAGTATATTTTCCCCATTATCACAATCTATATGTGTCTATGATTTAGTCAACATGTAATTGTGCCACATTTTTTACCAAATATAACATCTTCTTTTAATTGATATATCATTTAAGTTATTGGCATAGTTCATTTTAAATAAATCACTTTGTTATGTATTTTCTATTAGTCCTATCTATTTTTTTTGTATACTTTTTGGTTTTTTTTTTCTGCCTCTTGAGAGTATATTGAGTATACGGTTGACTCCTGAACAACCTGGGTTTGAACTGCATAGGTCTACATATAAATGAATATTTTCCAGTAAATACACTGGAAAATATTTGAAGATTTATGACAATTTTTAAAGCCATCCCAGGCAAACCACATAGCCTGAAAATATAAAGAAAATAAGAAAACGTTTGATATGTCATGAATGCATAAATTATATATGTTAAGAAAATCAATGAGAAGAAAGGATATCTGCCTGACAAGGTTTTCATGCAGTTGAAAGTGCTCTATTCTGGAAAGAATATTCCATAAAGGACATTTATGAGTGAGGAAGAGAAGTTATTACCAGGACTTGAGGAAGAAAAGTTTAGGCTAACTCTACTGTTTTGTGTAAATGCAATTGGGCTGATGATAAGGACCGTCCTTCTTTATGAAGCTACTAAACTCAAGCCTTGAAGGGAAAAGATAAATATCAGGTGCCGGACTTTTAGTTGTATAACCAGAAGGCCTGACAAGTAGAACCTATTATCTGGATTGGTTTCACTGATGCTTCGTCCCTGAAGTCATAAGGTCCTCAACAGTAAGAGATTGCCTTTTAAAATTCTTCTGATATTGAACAATGTCCCTAGCCACCCAGAACTCCATGACTACAATACTGAAAGTACTGAAGTGGTCTCCTTGCTTCCAAATGCAATGTCTTTGCTTCAGTCTCTAGGTTAGAGGAGTCATAAGGCCCTTTAAGTTTCATTATAAATGATACACTATGGAAGGATTGTCACCATTATAGAGAAAAACCTCAATAGAGAGAACTTCATGAAAATGTGAAATGATTACACTATTGTAGATGCATTCTTGTTACAGAAAAAGCTGTGAAAGTTGACAAGCCGAAACCAATAAATTTCTGCAGGAGAACTGTATCCAGATGTGGTGTCTGACTTCATAGAGTTACAACAGAGACAGTTAAGGAAATAATGAAAGAGACTGTGGATGTAGTTACTAGAAAAAGAAAAGTGTAAAGAATTTTAAGATATGAATCTTAAAGAAATTCAAGATCTAGTAGACAACACACTATAGGAATTAGCAGAAGACAACCTGATGAAGATGAGTGTGCCCAAACCAGTGACAGATGATGAGGATGTATAAGAAGCAATGTCAGAAAACAAACTGACATTAGACAACTGTGCAGAAATGATCTGAATTTTCAAGACCTTTTTACTTATTTTATCACATGGACCCTTCTGTGATACAGGCACTGAAACTAAAGAAAATGGTAGAAAAAAATTGGTACCATATAGACACATTCTTAGAGAACTGAAAAAGCAAAAACATTAGATGGAACTTATTATGTATTTATATAAATTTACACAGCCTGGACCTGCCTCCCTGTTTTACCATCACTTCTTACATCTCTGTGACTCCTAAGACAGCAAGACAAACCCCTTCCTGCCCTTCTTCTCCTTAGCATACTTAATGTGACAATGATGAAGATAAAGACCTTTCTGATGATCTACTTCCACTTAACAAACAGTAAATATCTCTCTTCTTTCTTTTGATTTTCTTATTTTTTTCTCTACTCTAGCTTATTTTATTGTAATAATAAAGTATGTAATATATATATAACATACAGAATATGTATTATTCAATTATTTATATTATCAGTACGATTTCTGGAAAACAGTAGGCTGTTAGTAGTTAAGTTTTTGGGGAATCAAAAGATATATATATAGATTTTTTGACTATGCATGGGATTGACATACTAATCCTTGCATCATTCAAGGGCCAAATGTATTTTATTATTTATTTTGTTTTTCCTTTTAGATTTTGGCAAATTTTTTATTGTGTTACTTTAGTTATTGTTTATGTATTTTAGAGTACAAGTATATCTTAGTAAAAACTACATTCAAATGATATTTTGCCTTTTTGTGTTTAAAATAAGAATTTATAACAGTAGCCTTTTAGCTATTGTCTTATGTTTTATTCTTATATATGTTGTAAAGCAGGATTGCTATACTGTTTCCTGTGGGCCAAATATAACACACAGCCTGTATTTTTATAACCTCAGGAAAGAAAAATGTTTTTTCTCTTTTAAAATATTATGAAACAAACAAAATCATGTTCAACAGAGAACAAATAGGTTCTAAAATGCTTAAACCATTATCCTCTATCCCATTATAAAATCCCTGCAATACATTGCCATAGTATTTCACTTAAACAATAAATTACCTTTTAAAGAGCTTTGTGTTAAATATTCATTGTAGCAAAGACCTAGAATGAACCCAAATGCCCATCGACAGTAGACTGGACAAGGAAAATGTGGCACATATACACCATCGAATACTATACCGCCATAAAAAATGATGATTTTGTGTCCTTTGTAGGGACATGGATGAATCTGGAAATCATCACTCTCAGCAAACTGACACAACAATAGAAAATCAAACAGCATGTTTTCACTCATAGGTGGGTGTTGAACAAAGAGAACACATGGACTCAGGTAGTGGAGCATCCATCACACATTGGGGTTGGTTGTGGGGGTCTAGGGGAGGGACAGCAAGGAGTAGAGAGGTTGGGGAGAGATAACATGGGGAGAAATGCCAGATATAAGTGACAGGGGGATGGAGGCAGCAAACCACATTGCCATGTATGTACCTATGCAACAATCCTGCCTGTTCTGCACAGGTACCCCAGAATCTAAAGTATAAAATATATATACATATACATATATATATATATGCAACAAAATCTATATACATATGTTAAAAAAAATTAAAAAGTATTCATTGTATCAGTGTTTCTGATTTTCTTCATTCCTATGTGTAGATTCAGATTTCTACTTGTGTTATTTCCTTGCTTCCTGGACTCTTTGTTTATGTTTCCTGCTGATAAATTCTTTAAATTCTTTCAGCTTTTATACATGTCAAATAGTCAAGCCTTCCTCCTAACTTCTGAAAATTATTTTTCCTGGTTTTAAAATTTTAGAGAGATAGTACTTATTTTTCTTTTATTACTATACAGAGTTCCTCACTATCTTCTGGCTTACATTATTTCCAAATAAACATCAGCTGTCATTCTTATATTTGTTAATTTGTTCATTTTTTAATCTGGCTGTTTTTGGAATTCTCCCTTAATAATGGGCTTTCAATAATTTTATGGTAATTTAGTGTAGTTTTCTTCTTGTTTGATTTGATTAATTTTCTTTAACTTGTGTATTTAAAATTATTCTTAATTTTGGACAATTCTGGGCAATTATTTTTTGAAACATTTCCTCCATCCTTGACCTCCTTTGAGTTTTCATCTCAGTCATTCTGATTTTCACTTTTAGAAGTTTCATTTGGTTCCCATTGCATTTTCCATGTGTCTACTTTACATGTTCAAGTTTTCCTCTAGCTTTGTGGATCTATGAAATACAGTTATATCTTTTTTAATACTTTCTATGCTGATACCAACCGGTTTGCCATTTATGTCACTTTTGATTGATTGATATAATCCTCATAATAGGTTTTATATTTCTGCTTCTTTTTATGCCTGGCCAATTTTGATTGGATTACAAGCATTAAAAACTTTATGTAATTGATTGCTGAATATGGTGTTACTCACACAAAAATGTTCCTGTAATCATATAGAAACAAATTATTTAGCTTTCTTCTGGGATGTGTTTATGTTACTTAGGAAGAGTTTGATACTTAACGTAACTTGGTGAGGGCTTTTAAATTTTTTATTTGGGACAAGATAAAGAATTACTGTGTCCAGTTTTTCTCTACTACTGAGGCAAGACTATTCTGAGTAAGATAAGTAATGTGCTATAAATTATGAGGGTTTACTCTCTGCCTGGTAGGAACAGAAAATATTCCCAGACCTACAAAACTTTAGATATTGTGCACTCTAACCCTAGGGTGATTTTCCCCAGTCTTGAATAGTTTCCTCACATCAGGAGCTGATCAGTACTTGGATAATTACTCAGAGTGTTCACTGAAGCAGGGATTTTCAACCCTAGGCTGCCCACCAATAGGAACTGGTGGGAACTGGGCAGTGGAGCAGGAGGCGAGCAGTGGGTGAAAGAGTATTACCACCTGAGCTCCGCCCCCTGTCAGATCAGCAGCGGCATTAGATTCTTATAGGAGTTGGAACCCTATTGTGAACTGCAAATGTAAGGCTGCATGTTCCTTATAAGAATCTCATTCCTGATACCTAAGGTGGAACAGTTTCATCCCCAAACCATCTTCCTACCCATCTGTGGAAAAGTTGTATTCCATGAAACTGCTCCCTAATGTCAAAATGTTTGGGGACCACTGCTCTAAAGATCTTCGCAGCTATCTCTCTGAGCAATTCTCTGTTCTGATACTAAAGCCTGTTAATTGCATCTTCCATAGCTTCTTTAGACTGCCAGATTCATCTCCTCATGTAAGGAAGACAATGATGCTTTTATTTTCCGCTGTTTGGCAACACAGCCTGAAAATAGTATGATGGGGCAGTTGGAAGACTCACTTTGTTTTCAAAATATCAGGTGCCGTTGTGTTTTGTTGTTGGTTCCAATGTCTTAAGAACTAGTGTTTCATTTTTTTTTAATATTCCTCAGTTGTTTCAAGCAGAAGTAAAAAGCTGGTGTCAATTTCATCATCTTCAATGGACATAAAATTCCCAATATTCTATTTTGAACTCAATTTATAGTGGGTTATTAATATAGTCATAAAAATAATTACTTCATCTTCAATCTACGTAAAATATATTATGCTCGACTTCTTTAAAAATATATTACTTCCTCTGGAATATTTAGATGAGTGCAAATAAGCCTAAAAGTCTGAGGAAACTACCAAAGGCTGAGAAAATTAAGATAACATTTAAACATAATATACATACGTACAAAATGACAACTAAATACTAGTCAATAAACAGGATTGTGAATTGATCAAAATTATTTGTTTATGAATCTAAGATTGACAGTCATTAAAAATAGAGTATAGAGTGAATTTTTTTAACATCCTGAAATAGAAATCCCATGCTTTCCTAGATTATGATTATGTAATCATGTAGAAGTCTAAAATTTAAAAAAATTACTTAATAAGAATCACAACACTACATGTCTATCATTTCCATGTAAGTGGTCAAAACACTCATTGAAATCTTAATTTAAAGTGACAACTCAAGAATATTTATGTAATAAATTTTAAAAAGCTAACAACTAAGTTTGATACAATATAGATGTTATATACACATTATACACTACTGTATAAAGGCGAGAGAGAGGCCAATTACATTCTAATATGCATATCTGTTTTCCTCAAGATTTTTTTGGAACTTACAAATATAAAAACCTTAACTACACATGTCATTTATATTTTGAATTTATTTAGTTTTTCCCCTAAAAATAATAGAGTTTAAGTTTGTTGAAAAGTGATTTTTAGCATTTATCTTCTCTACCTGAATTTTTCATCTAATCTAAACATATGCAGCAATATTACCAATATAATGATCCAGAATGCAAAGACAAAAGGCAAGTTAAGGGCTTAATATTAACCTTTGAAAAGAACTCCATTTATGTTATAACAAAACCTAACTTTATTTCATTTTTAAGAATATTTGCTGCAAGCTGTCACTTTATCCTCTGACTACAGTTCTGAGTCCTGAGAAAATAAATCTAAGACATATTTGGGTCAGAAGGACTGCTAACTCCACAGAATATATTTTTTAATTATTATACTTTAAGTTGTGGGGGTACATGTACAGAACATCCAGGTTTGTTACACAGATATAAATGTGCCATGGTGGTTTGCTGCATCTGTCACCCCATCATCTACATTAGGTATTTCTCCTAGTGCAGAAGATTTGTATTAGCAAATTTTAGCCAGATAACTCCATCAACCTTCCACATATCTCTCACCCATGCTGGTAACACTATATTAATTGGTTTTAAATAATTAAAATTTAATCCAAATAGTATTTTGGATTCTGATAAAAGCTTTTAAGGTATGGGGAAACATACATGTTCAATACCACTCCCTTTTTATCAGTCTATTCATTCAGTGATTTATTCCAGAAATATCTTTTGATTCTTCACTTTGTCAGTAATGTATTAGGTGCCAGAGACATGATAATAGTTTTTAGTTATTTTTAAAATTACTTTACAAGTGGAATCTTGCCCTGCTTCCTAGAATAGAGTGCAGTGGCTATTCATGAGTGCCTTCATAGTGTACTGCAGCCTTGAACTCCTGGGCTTAAGCAAATCCTCCTACCTCAGCCTCCTCAGTACCTGAGATTATAAGTACATGCCACTACCCCAGTTTGAACAGATGATTCTTTAGTTCTCAACTTTTTTACACAGTCAAAAAAAAAGATATTAGATAATATATCCTATACAGTATAAAATACTAACATAGGATAATTCAAGGTGCTATTAGAATATGTATCAAGGCCTGAATATTTTCATGGAGTTAGTGAAAGTCTCATTAAGAAAGTGATAATTTTTATCAACAATAGAAAAAAATAACTTCCCTGCTTATGTAAAAGTCATTAATAAATACAGCTTTGAACAATACTTAATACGTAAAGAATCTTTAAGACAATGCATGTAAGATTATCATCATTCATATTTTGGTGATAAACATTTTGTGCACCTCCTTCCCGTCATGCTATTAGATTCCATGTAATAATGATGGAGTCAATTAACATTCTCAAGTAACTAGAGATGTTCATGTCTGCATTTAATAAAGATATACATAAAAAACAAACAGAAATAATTGTATTTAATCTAAGAATATCAAAGAGAAGAAATGAGACTATATCTATGATTCACTTCTTTAATGTCATTCAAATACAGTAAATACTCATCGCTACATACACTACCATCACTACCATAACCTTAGTTCATGGTATTCTCATCTCCTACTTTATCATTGTCATGGCTTGCTTATTACTCTATCTGGACCCAATCTTCATTCCAATACAATCTGTACCTTCTTGCATAGTAATATGATGAATAACCATCAATGAGTTCTCATTATCAGCAAGATAAAAGCCATCTTTCTAAAATGGTACTAAGTGCTCATCAAAATCCAGACCAAAAATGAATGCATGAAAAAAATTAATCATATTAATTTTGTCATCCTCAAATGTTGGGATGGTAACTCACCTATAGTAGGTGCTCAGAGTTATCTATATTTTATGGTTGGATATTTAACAGATAAGGGCTTTTCTCTATAGGATTTTTTTTGCACATTGCTTTAGTGAGGAAATACCATAGAAATTATTATTGTTCCAGAAGGCAAATGAAAAACAGCAATACTGAGCCAAGCACTGGGCCTGGTATAGTTTTCACCTAAGCAACGTTTATTGAATAAGAAACTCTCCATTTCTTTATTACTGGAATTAGTAATGCAAAAAATATAAAATAAAATAGTGTATACCCTGGATACTTAGCACCATTCACACAAATACTTCCCAGGAGGTCTGCAGCATAGTTAATTTTAAATTTGTTCAGCTCTCCTGCAAAATATCCCTTCTTTTATGCTGCATTAACTTTTTGTGTTGTAATTTGGTTTTAAGCTTTTTTCATTACCTGCCATTATGTTATATTTGTCATATAACATAATGTGAATGTAAGGATTTTATTATTTTATATAGTACTATACATCCAGTACCTAAAATAGCACCTAGAGTTTAGTAAGCATTCATTAAATAACTGTTGAATGAGGGAATACATGCAGGAAACCTTTCAGAGACCTCCTTCTTTATTTTTCATCACTATTAGAGCAAGGACCAAATTTTACAATTAATAAATTAAATGAAAACTAGAAGACAGAATTGTGGTGTAAGAGAAACATGCTCAATATCATTGCTGGTCACTGAAGCTTTGAAGACATATCTTCACATATTTTAGAATGGCTATAAATCTTTAATAAATGAGCAAATGTGATTATCCTTCTGAAAAAAAAAACTGGCATCATTAAATGAATTCTGCATCAAACTAAAGCCTATAAAATCTCTGTCACCTTTTGATATGGCTACTGTTGTATTTGCAAAACAAACAAACAAACAAAAACTTCTATTTTATAATTAAGTCCACTCTAAATACTCATGAATCTACCGGATCCATCTGTGACCCTTTTCTGTTTTACAATTTATCTTATCACTGAAATGATGAGCCCATGAACATCCATGGATAGCTAAAGTGTGTCATATTTTTATCTCTTTTCTTTGCAACAGCTCAATATGATGGAAATAGATATGCTAAAGAAGAGCCAAATAATGAATTCACTCTGTTTGTCATAACATTGGCACTTGTATTTTCATTATTAGATACAAAACACAAAGCAGAACATGAAAGGGTGAGAAATGCTCATGTGTCTTGGTTACCATACTGACTTAATTGCCTTAAGTTAGAAAACACTCTACATTGGAGAAATTGTTTTCACATAGATGATCTCACACTTTTTAAAAATAGACAGTTGATGTCTGCTTTTAAATAAGTAAAATTTAAGAAACAAGCTACTTGATATATTTTATTCATTTAGCTGCCAAAGAATAATATTTTAATATGACAAGATTTTGAAACACAATAGTGTATATTTTTACCTTGTCTTGTGATTAGAGATTTAATTGGTCTGTATTACTTTAAAATAGGCTGTGTTAGTTGTCTTATCCAATAATATTACTACTTGGGCAAAAGAGAGTAAGTTCAAATGAACTTTTAAGATTTTTAACATCATTTTGCCTTCATCAGATTATTTGCTGCATTAGCCTGAAGTGAGTTCATTGGCCATCTTGCATCCTGCAAAGGCATCTTTATGAGGATGTCCTTTATTTAAAATAAGAAAAGCACTTTCATGATAGGTTTTTATGTCAGTTCCCAAATACCTTCTAATTGTCAAATGTATTTAAACTTGTGTCTGCCTTAATTCTTACCCAGGATATAAATAAACACTTTCATTTAATAGATTAATGCAGAATTGCTGTGAGCAGTTCAGAGAGTTAAATTCCATTACATTCTCTAAGTGTTAATCAATTAGTCATTTCACTAGCTGTAGGTCATAAGATTGGAGTGCCCTGATGAATTGATTCCTTAATCTTTTCATGAATGAAAATATGCTTATTAATTCAATTCAATGAAATGTGTCACATCTATGGCTCATTTTACCTTTCCCTTTTCAGTCTCCCTGGAAAACTCCACCCCCGCCCTTTGGACTTGCACAAAAGCCACCTCTACACATCCCCCCTTGACATGTGATTAAGCGTGCTTCAAACTGCTGGCATGCTCTGTATACTAAATATTGTACCTATCAAGCTTTTACATGTTTTCATTTTGAAATTTCCATTTAAATGCAAATTCTGCCATTTAAATGGAGTCCTCATGTTCTTTATTACACTATAATTACTATTTCCCATCTTCCTGGGACTGACTGCAAGAAAGGCCATAGGTCACTTTACGAGCCCTCTAAAAGTGCAGTTGAAATCAAGAAGTCATCATTGCCAACGTTTCTGAGTGACACCCATTTGTTAAGGGAGGCCTGAGGGACTGATTCAAACAGTGCCCTCAAACCTGTCCTGTCCTGTGATTTACAGGAACAAAAACAAAGCCCACAGCTACCATTTCTTCAGGACCATGTGAGTTAAATAATGTAATCAGGATTTGGCACAAATACATAGCAATTGAAATGCTGCCCTCATTTTCAAAGGACACATGTGCAAAGTGATACAAGCTAATTCCAATATCATGGGACAAGCAAGAAAACAAAAATATATTTAGGTATTCTCTTTTCTGATTAACCAAAGTGCAATCAATCATGAGTTAAACTGAATAAATATGTTAGAACTAATATTTTCCATAGGTCTGGTTAGTAATATTATTGGCAATAAAATAAACTGAATAAATTTAATATAAATTTGGCAGTGCCTAGGGTATATTCATATAACTGAAATTAATACTAGGAATTTTAGACGATAAAACTACAGAGTAAAAATAATTCATGAGATATAACGTTCTGAATACTTAATTATTAGCATTTAGTGCAACCTTAAAATTATATATTTCACATGTGTATTTTGTGGTGTTTGCTGTGGGAAAGTTTGAAAGTGGGCAAGTGGGGTTGGGATGTTTGAAAGTGGGCAAGTGGGATTGGGATGTTTTTTTCCGACTGGAAAAAAATATCTCTAGGCAGTTTATCTCCAAAACATTTGTTAAGTTTACTTGGATCTCTGCTTTGATAGGCTGCATTATATAGTGGAAAAAAATAAGAATATTTGAATCAGACAAACATGGGCTCAAATAGAATTAAAATTATGAAATGGGTGTCCCTGAGCAAGATATTTAATCTTTTTCTGAAACTGGAAACTGAGAATATAAAATATCTCCTAGGGAAGAACATAGTAAGGGGAGAGAGAGAAAGGGACAGATGAATTGCTTTAGGTAATAACATTACTGAACACAAGACAGATCATTTCTACAGACATTGAAAAGACCTATGCACTTAATTCCACATTCATTGTGAACATATGTTGATATTTGATTACAGGAGAAAAAGCCATCCCTTAACTCATAACTTTTTGATACCTAAGCCTCTCTATTAATTATGACAGGATTTGAAACACAGTAGTATAGATGCTTACTTTGTGTTGTGATCAGATAATTAATTTTTCTATATTACTTCAAAATAGGCTGAGTTGGTTGCCTTATCAATAATATTGCTGCTGTATTTTTATCTCAGTTCATTGGGTTACAAATCCTAGGACACTAAGTGAAAAACATTACACCAGCACTGAAGGAGCCAAACACCACCATTTATATACAGGGTAGGTTCAATTTTAGCCCTGCCATCTTTGACCGTATCTCTTAAAAGTGCATTAAATCACCAACTAGAAATTTATTCTTTGTTCTACTGTTTGCTTTCACCTTGACTCCTTCTTATCGTGTCTCCAAAATAGAGGTATATCAGGCTTTATTTTCTAAGTAGAATTTGAATATCATGCTTGCTATTAAGCAAACTTAAATATTACTCATAAAGCTCTGATTTGTTTAGTCACTGGTGCATGCTGAACTTTGTAAAGCACATTGTATCAAAGTTGCTCTTTCTATCAATAATATTACTTATTTTTAATTGTCATCTCAGAATATACTCCATAGAATATTGTGATCATATTTCCAAAATACTTAATGATTATTCAATTCTTTACAACCACTCATTCAGGTAATTTATTATAATATAAAGTGCATTTGTAAAAATATAAATCTACTTTAAAACATAAAGCATTTCTCAGCATATGATATAGCTATTTAATAATGGGTATTTCTTTCTTTTTAAAAAGTAATATAAAGATTTGGCTCTCTCTTTATCCTAAAAGAACAAATAACCAGGTCCAATATTTGTAACCATCTGGTTATACTTACATAGCTGATAAGGCTGTGACTGCCAGAGTCCATGGGGAGCTTTTTGGCAAAACAGACTGTAATGCTCAGTATTCTGACTCAATGTATATGTTTGGATTAATAAAAAATCCCATTTTGAATATTGTTCACAATTGGTGAATCCCATAAGTTTCAATTTTGCTTCCCAAACTGTTCACTACATTTTCTTCTAATATTATGTTCTTGAGGAATTTTGTACTTCTTACATTCATTTCTGGAAATTAATAGCATGGCCCAAGCACATTTTTCCATGCAAAAATATATATTCTTTAGGTATGATGCTTTGGATTTATCTTTACCCTTATTCTATTTTACAGACAATAGTATTTGAACTCCATAAATTGTTTCAAAATGTCAGCAGAACGCAATTGCTTTTTTTCAAGATATTAACAATATCAGTAATTGAATCTTTTTCCCTTCTCAATTGGTGGTGCTAGCTACGTTATGACATCTCTCTAGTTTCTTGCAGTTCCCCAATTTTCTTAACTTATTTCCACTCCCAAAAGTGGAGCACCTGTGGAAGATTGTAATTACACTCACCTTCATATCATTCATTCATTTATTCTTTCACACAACACAAATATCTCTAGAGTGCTCAGTCTACGACAGGTACTAATCAACCACTGGGGACAGACACATAAGAAAGTCAGGTAACTCTCTGCCCTCATTAATTCTTAATTTAGTGAGGGAAGACATACAAAAATACCATATAACCAAATAAATATATTGCATGATGTCAACCACTAGTCCCACAATCAAAACAGAAAGGACTAAAGTGAAACAGAGTGGTATGAGACAGGAAGGGAAAGGCATTAGGAACGGAGTGGGCCTGGTACAGTGGCTCACACCTATAATTGTAGTACTTTGGGAGGCCACAGTGGGTGGATTGCTTGAGTCCAGAAGTTCAATACTAGTCTGGGTAACATGAGGAGACCCTGTCTCCACAACAAAAAAAAACAAAAATAAACAAACAAACAAAATAGCCAGGCATGGTGGTGCACACCTGTAGTCCCAGCTACTTGGGAGGCTGAGGTGGGAGGATCCACTGAGCCTGGGAAGTCAAGGTTGCAGTGTGCTAAGATTATACCACTGCACTCCAGTGTGGGTGACAGAGCCAGACCCTGTCGCAAGCAAACAAAAACAAAACAAAAGGAGTTTCAAACTGTCATTTACCAATAGGTTAAGTTTGAAAAAAAAAAAACTTGAGTAAGGTGAGTAAGAAGCTTTACAAAGATTTGGGGCAAAGGCTGTCCCAGGTATAGAATAGCCCTGGAATAGGAACTATTTGTAATGTTGAAAAAGCAAAAAATGCTGTTTGGTGCATGCTGAGCAAAGGAGAAGATTGATTATAAATGGGGTCAGAGGTCTCCTTGGGATGCACTAAAGGGCCTTTGAAATTCAAAGGAAGGGCTTTGCATTTTGATCCCTGTGATGAGAAATTTTTGTTTTCCAAAAGATCCCTTGTACTATTATCTGGAGAACTGACTGTCAGTGGAAGAGTGGAAAGAGTTTTGCTAAGTGAGGCAATTTTAGTGGTTCTGGAGAGATGAGGGTTACAAAGACCACGGTGACAGCAGTAGGTATGATAGCATTAGAGGACCAAGTCACTGCATACATATGTAAAGTTGCCCCTTAGTTTTCTAGGATAAGACTGTGATCTTCGGATTCTTTCTGTCTCTCTTACTTCCCCTACAGTATCTAAGCAGCCAAATATAGTATTTCACTCTTCAAAATACAAACAGAATCCAACTATGTCACCTACTTCATTAGTACCAACTTGGTTCAAGCCCATGGTGTCTCTAGCCTGGATAAATGCCTCCTGACGGCTCATCTTATTTTTCCCTAACCCCACGTCATCTACTGGTAATACAGTTACTAGGAAGATACTGTTAAACCGTAGGAAAGACCATTTACTTCTTCTGCTCAAACATTTGAAGTGACTTTAATTGATGTGGTTTATTGCTACATGTTCAATTTCCTCCTGTACTCTCCCATCTCACTCCCTTTCAGTGCTAGCCTCCTTGCTGTTCCAGCAGCACATGACACAGATCTCTACCTCAACAACTTTTTGCTTTCTCTAACCTCTGCTAGAATTTGCTTCCTCCTCTGCCTTACCTTCCACTTACTTCATAATCTTAATTTAGTGTCGACATCTCAGCTAGACCTTTCCTAGTTTGCTATTTTTATTTACAACTCCTGAAGCTAAACTTTCTCAATAATTCTATTTTACCCCATAACTCGCATATAATACATATGTTCTGGTTATTTGATTTCTTATTGTATGTTTATACTCAAGGGTAATTTGTTTTGCTCCTGAAGAGGATCCAGCTCTCCATCTCCGGGTACACAGGAAAATTACATTTCCTGACCCTTTTATGTTTGGGGGGGACCAGGTGACTAGTTCTGGCAAATGAGGTGTTGAGCAATAGAAATAGGAATGTGTATCATTTCTGTTCTGGAACATTTGGCTACTGGTATGAGGCCCTTCATAATCTCTTTCCCTCTTCATTTGTGATTGGTGGAAAAAAACAATGGGTGTTTCATAGGCCTTATAGAGCAGAGGGGCAACCAACCTACAATAAACATTCAGTTTGTACAGCAAATAAACCTTTGTTTCAAGATCTAAGATTTAGGGGTTATTCAACAGGGCAGCATTTACCTGGTCTGTGTAAACACATATTTTTGTCTGTTTTGCTTATTGTTGTATCCTTAGAAACTGGAAGAATATCTTGCACATAGTAACTTACCAAACAAATGCTGAATAAATGAATTAGTCATTCATTTACTACTAATTATGAGATTATAATTATTTCCCTGTTGTAGTCAAGAATGGCCCCTCACTGAACCCTACCATTAACTATTAAACCTCTTAGTCTCCATAACACATTATACTGGAATATCAACCTGATTTTGATACTGAATCACATTTATGAGTTGTAATGTTCATTAGCTTTGGGGAACTATAGAAGAGCCAAACCCTTTCTAAGAACTTGATTTGTATGGTTTTATTGTCAATCATGGTGAATAATGATGGCAGGGAATCCTAGAAAAAACGAAATGAAATGAAAAATTAAGCATGCTGGCCAGGTGCTCCAATTATGTGTGTTGCATCACTGGCAAGGAAGAATACACTGCTCAATACCATAATCCTCGAGGAGGAAAGACAGCCTTAAAGAACAGCAACTCACGTTGATTCAAGGTGGATAGAGAAAAGTCTATGCCCTGCAGAAAGCAGAAACCCCATCTAAGAGTGCGAGGCTGCATACTGTTACGCAGGCTCTATCATAGTACCACTCTGGGGTAATTTAAAATTTTTCTTTTTAAAATAATGAACTGTAAATACCAGCTGTGATTAGAAATTAAGCATAGTTTTTGACTTAGCATGTCGGTGTAAATAATTGGTCACTCTGCTGAAACAAGCACAGCTTAAAGCGGCTGGACACACCAAGAGATGGCTGTAGTTGATATAAGAGACCAGTAAAAGAAACTAGAGGATGACTGAGTTGCTTATGTCAAGTTATTAGTAGACTCAGCAATATTATTATTATCTCCTTTCTATTCAGAGTGCTTCTTAAGTTGCTTTAGTCATTAACATTTCATCAGATTTTAAGCAGCTGCCATGAAGTGCTCTTACAAAATAATGACAGATGCCATTGCTAATAATGCTACTGTGGGTAGCAGAGAGGATGTTTTAGAAACATCCTCTCTGTGGATGTGCAGAAACACCACAAATCTCTGCCTTCTAAGCATG
This sequence comes from Leontopithecus rosalia, assembly GCA_028533165.1. Taxonomy (NCBI): domain Eukaryota; kingdom Metazoa; phylum Chordata; class Mammalia; order Primates; family Cebidae; genus Leontopithecus; species Leontopithecus rosalia. Next base: position 51,428,019 of record CM052650.1, on the reverse strand, counting down.
AGTCTCCTTACAAGGATATATGACCTCACTCGTCTAACTTCATAGCCAGGGTAAAGATAACACTGATTTTCAAAGAAAAATGATGGATTCACTGTGAGTAGTGATGCAGGCTATATTTGTAACTTCATGCTGGAATTCATCCCTTTGGTTTTTAATAGCGTGTCATCATCTGAAAAATAAGCACGTTCCAATTTTGATCTTAATGATATGAAGTTTAGCATACTTTACACACACTCTCTCTCTGTCTCTCTCTCTCTCCTCTCTCACACACACACATAGAATTGTTTTAAGATGAAGAGTTAGCTTTGATGTATCACTTGAATTTTCCAGATAACTGTATTTTATCCACAGTTAATTTTTACAAAATATTTATTTACTTAACTAATAAGCCACGGCTAATTAAAAAATGTTTAAAGGATAGCTATAAAAGGGAAGCTAAATATAACAAAACTGATGTACAGTATGTTCAGATTACTCAATTTTTAAAAATTCTGTTATTATTTAGAATTTAGGCAAAATAGTTGTAACATATGCACAAAGTTTAAATATACAACTTTAGTGAAATAAATTTACCCTAATAATATTTGATTCATGATTTGACAAAAATAAGGACAATTATAAAATGCAACTTTAGGCTTATCTCTAACTACTTATGTTTGAATTTTCCAAGATGGAAGCAGTGAGACCAAATGCTTCTCAGACATACTTGTATTGACTTTCTGTAATATATTAAATTACTTTTCAAAATAACAAGAGGGAGACAGAGCCGGTGTTCATAAGGCTCTATTTTGTCAAACCCATTGTAAATGCTAAATAATTAATTTTGATTTTAATTAAATACTTATTGAGTCAGAGTATTAATGTCCACTACAGAGTAACGGGACTATGGGGATTTAAGGGCAGGGTAGTATTTCCAGTGATGAAGGTGAGACATGTCTGTTTGTCCTCTATTTTATGTTCGGTAATTCCCTTAAGGGTATAGGGAATACCTTGTTTAAATCTTCAAGTGTAACTCTACCTTAAGCCCCAGTATCAGTTAAGACCATAAAATTTTCTCAATAGGGGCATTTCAGCAGATGTTAAAGTTAATGCAGAATCTATATTGTACAAGTAAACAGCCAGTCAGTATCCTTTTATCTTTTTGTTTTATCTTTGCTGTTATACATTTCTTTCAGTAAATTTTGGATTTTCTGTTGATTTAAATTTCAGATATGTTTCCCTTTTTTTTTTTGTTTAATCCTCTTGTCTTCCGGTTTTTGTTTGTCTATCTTATATTTTTGTGTGTGTTTGTTTTATTTCTTGATACAGTTTAGGAAGTTCCTTGGTACTTTGCTCACTTTTAAAAGCTTCATCCTCCAGAGGGTCTCAAATCAGTATTGCCAAAGCATGTACTTATTGCATGGCTACTGTTGCTTTATTGCACTTAAGGACCATAGGCTTGGAGTAGGTTTACTGTGCCATGGGTTTGCTGTGGGTAGTTTTCCTATGGCTCTGAATGTCAGAATCTTTGTTGTGACAGAGGTAAAGCAGCATCAGTAGCAAAAAGGCATCTTGTAGGATTCTAGTGAGCCATCTTGTTTTACCTCCGTGACTTCAACATACCAAGTGGTAAAACTGTTTTTTCTCAGGAGTAACCAACCGTGCAATGGGGCTATATATTTCTGGCTATCAGTTTTTCTCTGACCACTCTGTGTAATGGGAACAGACTCCTCGTTTAGACACTACCAATAGTTATTTTTTTCCTTCGTTTTTTGTTTCATGTCATTTTTCTTTTTACTACGGAGAGTATTGTGTTTCACAGATTTTGCTAGAAACAAAAGATAAAACTTGATCTAAGATGCACAGATAGGTCTGGATCAAAGCCCAGAATCAAGCCCATTTGAAACAAGGCATCACTCTTATACTGTCCCTATTCACCAAGCATTGAAACTTTTCTCTTAAATAGGTTAAATCTATAACAGAGGCTCAACAGGATTCAGAAAATGTAGCATGGAAGAACAATGCTAAAAATACATGTAAGCAGGGTGCAGAGCCAGTAGGTAATCCATTGCAAGAGAAATTACAGTAGTGAGGGCTTCATCCACACACTCTGTTCCTATTGCTATGGACACAACAATATTATGTATGAGTCTTACCTTAAATCTAGTTTAAACAATAGTACTGATGATGCCACGTTTGCACCAGCATGATACAAAAAGGCTTATTTCTCAAATAGTGAAGGCTTCTAGAGAGTGTAGGTAGGTCTGACTCACAACTGGTGTAAAAATGACTTGAGAGAGCTGGGAAAGAAAAATGGCTTGACTTATGGAGCTGAAGACATTGTGTTGGGGTAAGTGTTTCTGCTCTGGCTGGGGCTGACATGAACCAAATTTCTTACAGGTACCAAAGTAGAGAAAACTGAACTTTCTTATCAGCTTGTTAGATTTGAGGCAAGAAGGGGGAGAATAGTGATTGGGCTTGAAATCTGTCAATAGTAAAAAATAAATAAATGAAATTAGATTCTTATCATACTTAGCCAACTTTACTTCCTCTCTAAAATGTTCTTTCCAAAGGCAATGACCCATATTTAATTCACGACAAGTTCAGCATAGTAACAAAACTTATTATGATGTAATGCAAATTATTTCTCCTCATTCCTGAGAGGAAGGACCATCCATGTCACTATTGGCTCTCAGCTAGGCTGCATAACATAGCTTGTCCCTGCTTCCTTTTTTGACCACCCAAGACCAAGCAGTGTTTAGCAATGGCAGTATTCATGTTCAGTACAGGACAATAAACAGCTACAAGTTGTTAAAGCGGCAAGTGTTATAATACAGAAATTAGGTGCTTACAAAATGGATGGATGAGTTCTAAAGTGAACTACGCTTGACTTTTTTTAAAAAATGACTTCTAGAAATGATTCAATAAAGACTCTACAATCTAAGTGGTGCTACTGAAGCCATGCCAGAATTCACTGTGTATATCTTTACTCAAAAAACGGTTGCTATAAGGATTTAAATGAGTAACTCATATAAATACTATGCTAGCACATTGTCCAGAACATAATAAAAACAATAGATATTTTTGCTGTGGTATAGTTTTCCTTTTGCTGTCTGTAGTTTAAAGCACAACATTGTTTTATAGTGTTTATTAGTTTTTTTTCTAATTTTTGAAATAAATATTAACTGTAGTAATTCTACATTTTTGTGACATATGATATTTCTTTAGATCACATTGCTTTATTTATGTTTATTTCAACAAAATGTGAGACTATCTGAAATACTTTGGAAATCTTAGTCTAATTGATCAACTTTCCAAAAGATTTCTTCATTGCATCATGTGTGAGTTACTGTATGCTAATTCATTTCAGGAGTTTAGGCCTGAATTTGCTGAGAAGGGACATGAAACCTATGTTTTTTTTTCCTATGTGGACTTAAAAATTTTTAGTTCCAATATTATTTATACTTTAGTCATGATTTGCTGGATATTAAATTATAATCTAAATATTAAGAAAAACATCATATTAAAGTACATTCTGTGCTCTTCTTACAGAAATAAAGAATTAAGAAATCCAAATTTAAAAGAAAAAAACTATTTCATCATTTTTTCTATAGGATAATGATGGCTATTAAAATCTAAATATCTCTACATCTTTCAAAAACATACAGATCAACATGAAAAACAAGTTAATGTGTAAATTATCAACATCTAGTGATTAATTTAGGAAATATTTCTAAAATTATGTTTAGGCAGACAAACTTTCTGAAAACATTAGAGCTATGGGATTTTTTTTTTCAAAATATTTGAAACAAGTAAATAAAAAATTTAGATTTTGGCCTTGCATAATTCTTCTACTAAAAGTAAAATTGTATGTTACGATTTCCATATTAATTGCATTCTAAAGACTTTGGTACCTTGCATGAGAATCACACTTTAAAGAAAAACAAATGTTTCTTGAAGCTGTTTGAGTTACATTGTCTTCCCTTGAAAAATGAAACAAACTTGAAGAATTGTTCAAATTTTCCTACTTGGAGAATGTAGCTAAAATTTTCTTTTTTTAAAATTTTCTTTTCTGTTCTGTTACTATTATTATTATACTTTAAGATCTGGGATAGATGTGCAGAACATGCAGGTTTGTTACATAGGTATACATATGCCATGGTGGTTTGCTGCACCTATCAACCCATCATCTACTTTAGGTATTTGTCCTAAAATTTTTATATTAATTCTTGTTCTTTTTCTTTTCTTTTTTTTATTTTTATTTTTTGAGACGGAGTTTCACTATTGTTACCCAGGCTGCAGTGCAATGGCGCCATCTCGGCTCACCACAACCTCTGCCTCCTGGGTTCAGGCAATTCTCCTGCCTCAGCCTCCTGAGTAGCTGGGATTACAGGCACGCGCCACCATGCCCAGCTAATTTTTTGTATTTTTAGTAGAGACGGGGTTTCACCATGTTGACCAGGATGGTCTCGATCCCTTGACCTCGTGATCCACCCGCCTCAGCCTCCCAAAGTGCTGGGATTACAGTAATTCTTGTTCTATCTTCTATAACAGATAAAACAATATGCAGATATGCCAAACTGTCATCAACATATACAAATTATATTTTCTATTAAATGTAATATTTTTGTTTAATATCATATAGATATTGTGTGTGTTATAGATGGTCACAAAGTAACACTCCCACTACTTGAAAACTTTTGTAAGCTTCTAAAGTATTGAATAACCAGCTACATTACCAACTCCAGAAAAGTAAATTTTTCTTGATATTTAAAATATATTTGAATATTTAAAGTTTTATTCCTAGACTCTACACGACGCAATTCTAACTTCGTGTTTTAGACAAAAAAATCACATATAGAAAATCTCAATACTAGTCTCTTGAGCAAAAGAATGTAACAAACAAATGTTCTATGAATAATGTGAATTCAAGAAAAATTAATTAAGGTTCAGAAATATCTAGTGGAGTTCTGATCTCATCACAGAGAGATCAGTGATAAGGCAGCTGATAAGGACAAAGTGCTATTTTTTTAAATAAGAAAAGGGGATGAACTCATTACAATAAAGTCTAGGTCCAAGACCTTGTATGACACAGAGAAGTAGAAGTCACCTCAGATGAGAGATATGTGGAAGCATCTTTCTGATAAGCTAAATTGATGAGAAACCTACACAGGGCTTCAAAAGGAGGGCAGGAATTATCCCTGATGGACAAGAAAGAATTCATAACATCTAGTACAGTTGTGCATCAATATAGTTCTATGTTTTTGACCAGGATACAATTTAGACTGAACTTATTCCTCTTAATATCCCTGTGTGCATATGCTTTTTTTGTCTTACACATGAAATATGAAGACTAATAATATATCATTGGTTCATTATGGGAATCAAATAAAATAAACTATTCTGTATAAATCATTTAAAATTACGGCAATTGTATAGAAAACTCAATAAATGGTACACTATGGTAAGAATGTTTCACTTAGGAAACAGAATTTAAACATACCCTCTTCATTGGATGGAGCTTTATGTGGTTGTAGTATTACTGTAATTTTATTACTTTTATTTATGTAAACAGATTTCAATACACTTCTTTCAAATTAAGTATTCTTATTAAGTTTACCATTGACAGGCAAACATCTTATGCTACATTTAAAGGAAGTTATTTTCCTGCTCCGATTACCTCTGTTACCATAAGAGTTTTAATTTTTCACTGCTTAGTGGTTCTTGTCTATTCAACAGTCTAAATGTAATTTAGGTATTGCATCACACCAATATTTATAGTGTATATTGCATTTTATGATCACATAATGAGATGCAAGCATATGTAATCTAGTAAATTTAATTTAGAAGAAAAACCACAAAGGATCAAATACA